>JBBCBC010000001.1:20796954-21396954 GCA_037126765.1 Stenogyne calaminthoides
GGTCCACACGACGATCATGTCGCAAGGCCACATGGTCTACGCATTTCACATATATATATATATATTATTTTTTTATTTTTTTTATTCTGAATTTTTATTTTATTAATTAATTTAATTTATTTATAAATTTTGAATTTTTGATTTTATTAATTTATTTAACCTATTTAATTGAATTATTTAATTTAACTAATTTATTTTATAAATTGGAATTTTTGATTTATTAATTTATTTAACACATTTATTTGAATTATTTAATTTAACTAATTTAAAAGAATTGATTTTTTTTTAACTACTAATTTAATTTATTTAACTAATTAATTTATATAATTTGAATAAACAAAAAGTAATAATTATTTTATCCACAATATTAGTTCATTAATTGATTAGTATTTGTTCATTTATTGAAAAGTATTAGTTAGTCATTTATAAAGTAATTATTTGTTATTACAATATTAGTTCATCAATTGATAAGTATTGGTTAATATATTGAAAAGTATTAGTTAGTTGTTATAAAAGTATTAGTTCATTCATTGAAAAGTATTAGTTCAATTATCAATTTAAACATGAAGAAAAAAATCACATTATATGAAAAAAAAAATATACACATTACATAATTTCCATCCTAAAATAAATCACAAGGACGCATCGCTAGAAAAAGTATAATAATTATTAAAAAATTATAATATTGAGTTTATTATTCTTTCTAGCCCAATAATTAGTCTCACGTCATGCACATCAAGTCGTGGTAATGCATTTTAATAGCTCTATCCTGTTTAGAAATTTTAAATGTATACCATTTACAGAAGGGTCATGAGGCGTTCCGATATCGGAATATAAAACTGCATCGATGATAACGCTGGCATATACAAATCTAAATAAAGGTTAAATTATTATTATTTTATTTAAAAAAATTCAAAAATAAAATAAACTTTAAAGTAACATTAATATAGTTTTTTTTTTTGCAATATCCAATGAGTGTTGTTGTGCACGCTCCCCGAGACCAATTTGTTGGTCGGAAGACCCTCGATTTCATATGCTATTGGTTGAAAAGGCAAAAGTCTCCACAAGTGTTCTCCAAATGACATTACAAAAATGTTATACGTGGTTGCAACCAGTATCCATGTTCGTAATCTGAACCATTTATCACGTGGAGGCCTTTGTGGAGTGATTAAGTGATTTTGCCAACTGAAAAGCTTGTGTAACCACCCAAAATGTTTTTCAGAAATCGCGTCCTTTATTTGCGATTCATTATAAAGATCCATTCGTACCTACCCCCATTTGTCCTCGCTCAGAGATTAACCGGTGCAACCGTTAAATCTAGCTTCCCATCTCCAATTACATCATTGTAGAAATGAATATAATTTTAATATATGGAGGAAAATCGTCCTCCACCCGAGAGTTAAAAAACCGTATTGGATGGTTAATATTATTTTGAAGATTGATGGCTTACTTGTACTAATGCAGATTTTTTAAGGACTTGATTTAGGGCCTCTGGGGCTTTGAATTTGAGTTTCGGGGGATCCGTAATGGATGTCCCAGACTTTGGGGTAATCTGATTTTAGTCTCTTGAATAACTCATCGTGTGTGTTTTTGATGCTATGTCTAAGATCAACTTCAGTGGAATATCACGGTGCGCATTAGTTGCCGCCACTCTCCCTTTACCCCTTATTTGAGTAGACTTTTTTATTCCGAGACTTTCATATCCGTGTACTAATACTCGGAAGGTTTAACGATCACCGGTCTTCGCTTTTTGACTTTTTTTTTCAACATTGGGTGGAAGAATGTCTTCATGTCATCATCGAATAATTTTCTCTAATCTTACCACCACCGCATCATCTGCTTCGATGGTATATCTGAAAAATCTATATCCAATGTTTTCCAAAACGAGCCTATATAATTTAAAGGGTATATAAGAGTAGTGTATTTCATGATTGGTACCTGGAAGACCATGTGTTCTCCCGAGATAGAAAAACCGCGCATATTTTCGCCTAGATTCCTACTCATACTGCACAATGAGGTTTAACGCATTTACATGTGATATTGAGCACTAGTTCATTTTGAGAATTGGTTCTTCTAGCATATCGTCCTTGTCTTGTGGTATTAAACCTCGATTGCTTTTTTTATCTCACATATCTGCAACTCTATGACTTGGTGAACCTTTACGAAGATCACGTCGAAAGTGTTTAGCACGCCATCCAAGGTTTTTTTTTCACCTATGGTGTTCTGTTCAACCCTACAAATATATTACATGTATCAATACAATACGTTTCAATAGTTTAATCTATGTAATAGTTGTGATAAAAAGTATAAAGATTGTACAGTTTACTTGTTAGGTGGGTGTAGTTTTTCCGTAGTCGCAGCAAACCATCGATATACATCCCTAAATTCTCCTCGCTTTATGTAGCGTAAAGCACGTATCTTCTGTCTGGTCGGACTTGTAAATGCATACTTCTTCTTTACTAATTCCACCTAAATTCCCATTCTTCACGTGTGCCCGCTTGGACGCATAATTCCACCTTACTTTTAAAACTATCGACCAAACTTTTTGCTAAGTCCCTTTTTCCACTAGGTGTAGAGCATGGTTATATACAACTTGTTTTCTCGTGGTTTTACACAATTGTGTTGAGAATTTGGAAAAACTACATCAACAACATTCATCAACGCTTGAAAATACTGTCTGCAACAACGACATTTTAGCGATTCATCGTAAATAATCCCCAAATAAATTGTAGGATATATTCAAGTGTTCTTTCGTTTCACAGATCATAAATGGCGCGCAATGGTGAACGTCTTTATGAGTGCTTGTTGCCCAACGGCCTCAAGTAAAGCATATCGTGCATGTTCGTATTGTATGTCGGGTCAATGATTAATACTTGTGGATACGTGTTGACCATTACAACCGGAACATGGGTGGTGAAAAACTATATCTTTGAGTCCGTTATCGACATCGATCCCTAAAGGCGTATCTATAAGTTTATAAACTAATCAAATATAATACAATTATGTATTTAATAAAAAAATAGGATTTCATATGTAATGCATATAGACTAAAGTTAGTCATTAATTATTACAGATGTTCCAGGAGGAAATCACCAGATTATTTATCTATCATTATTTATTTAAGTATGTATATACAATTGTACTTTTCACTTTTAATCAACTAGTTCTTTTGTCCGTCATGATGCACGGCCTATTATAAATATTAGTTAAGATTTAATTGAACTTCAACCATGTTTAGTTTTTTAGCAGTAGCGAGACATGTTCTTGTTTTAATTTTTACTTTGGTAATTTTTTTATTTGTATTGAGATTTATAATATTAAATTTGAAAAGTATGCCAACATTAATACATTTTTTTTACTTGACATTAATACACTAATATGTTAATCGTAACGTAATTATTGCAATTTTGTAGTTTGGTATTGTAATAGGATTTCACAAAAACACAAACGCTTGCAAATTCTAATTAGCTACAAAAAAGTTCTACAATCAAATAATTTGATTATCTTATCCAATCGTTTCAACGTGATTAAGCCTCGCCGATTTTGATGTATATCCTTTGATTTACAATTCATCGCGCTAAGTAGCCAATGAATGAATGGTGGGAGTTTCTTTCTTTCTTAAAAAATTGAAAAATTACTGAACACTTTTCTTCATAGTAGTTGAGATTATTAAAAACTCCATAGTATTACCAATCACCACTGATCAATTATTTTAAACTCCAAATATACCAATCACCAATGCAATCAATCACCCCTCATCAATTCCGCTTTAGAAGAGACGACCTACACTAATCACACAAACTAAATATTCGTTGGTGATAATTATAATATATTACTTGTTTCTAAACAAATTTTTATTTTATAATTATTCACACTTCAAACAATTTGTTATCATCAATAGTCTTCAAGCTTTATGTAAAACCCAACTAAAAGCATTGGCAAGGAAAACCCACACACACACACAAGCTTATTTCTAAAATCCCATGAATAGTGGCGTCTAAATGTTCATGATAAATTACCCTTGCTTAATCGCGAAGCACATCAAGGTACATATAACAGTTTTCTAATGCCACATCTTGCACTAATCCTAAAAAAACAAATTTAAAAACAACTTGTTTCTTCCTCAATTTATCAATATTTTGAAGCAAGTCTAAACTTGATAATTCACTGAAAAAAAAAAAAAAAAGGGAGACTCGTCTCAACTCTCAACAGTGTTAGGTTACCTTTTCTTAGAATGTGTTGACATACAAATACCTTAAAACTCATCAACCAGTTCTACAACTCATATCAACTCCAAATTTAGGCTTCAAAATGTGCAACATTTAATTCACCATCAAGAGTTTTTGCAGCTACTTTATGTAAAGTACGCCAAGGTGAAGATAAAGAAACTCGTCATCTGCGTTATAGTATTAACCAAGGTCCAAGTGATCATGTCAGGTAACTTGAGAATTACTACTTGATTAAAAAACATAAACTCAAAGTAGGACAGACCTGAAATCCAATTGAAAACTCAAAATTTTGAAAAAGGTAAAAACATGTACTTATAGCATTTATAAAGATCTTGGATATAGAAGAGCAGATAAATATTAATATTAAGATAGGAAGATACTAGCAGGTATAAATATTTCATATTTGTTTTGCATATAGGGTCGGACTGGAATCTGCAAGTCATATTTTCAGAGAACCACTAAGGTTCTCACTAATTAGTCAGACATTATATATGCATATAGAATTGTGTAAGAACTGTAAAAGTGGTTCTTCTTTTTAAAAAAGCACCAGTTAACTTTCAGAACAAAAAATTACATTATAACTCGTAATAGTAAAACATCATCAACTTGTAATGCAAACAATAGAGTACAACCAGAGATCAATCTTCACTCGGATTCAATTTTCAATTCCCAAACTACTGAAACATAGAGCCTCATCATGTAAAACTAAATTTACAGATCATCAGCCACATATGGTTCCCAACTCGTACAGACAACTCATAGACTTCAACAGAGTAATCCTTCAACAAAATTAAATCTTAATTCAAAAAATCTAATATGGTTATTTCCAATTTATTTTTTTTTCCCTGTATGCAGTAACCAATTCAGCGAACAAAAATTACCAGTTCATCTTTGATTTTGTGCACTGAGGGTTCATTTGTCACCAACTTTATGATGTCCTACAATGACAGCTTGAAAAAACATGAACATCTCAAAAAAAATTGTGCAATTATAGTGCAATTTATTTTACTGGTCAAAGGTCCAATGTTATAGAGTAGAAAACAGGTATCTTGTTCTCTTTTCACCAAGGATCTTTTTTCCTCTTTTCTTTTTAGTTGCACCAAGCAGATCAGACGCCATTGCTAAGGAGCAGCAATACAATAATTGATGGCAAACGTGCAGTAAAGCTATATAAGCAGCCTTGTTAAATAGTAAGTAGTAATAACACTCATATTTGAGTTTCATGTCTTATGATAGGGATGGATTTATTCAGTGATGGAGTCAGTGTGATGTTAAATATATATCTTACATATTAAAACTTAAATATAGAACTTACATGCACCATCAAAATTTTTAAATTATGAATTAGCTAATCGTTATAATTATTCATTTGAGAGATTAAAAATTTTCTATAATTATGTACTACTCAAACCATTTGAAAAAATATAATTGACAAAATTTAAAAACTAAAAAGGAAGCAATTGACATTAAGGATAACATAAAAAAAAAGTTAATAAGAAATAGTTTTGTTTTTTATTTTTGCAAAGTTGTTCTCTGAGAAAATTCTCCACCAATAAGCTTATGCAACCTATACGTATAACATTCAAAAGGATTGACTATATTTTTCAGTTCCATTCTTGGATGCTCAAAGAATTCAATCAAAGATATCATTAGTGTACATAGGGCTCACAATGCACTGATCAAACTCGAGAAACTCATAAGTGTAAGATTTTCATTTACTTGCACTTCTCTCACTCCATATATATGTGGCCACATTTAAGCAGAAAAATGTGAAAAATAACTAACCGAAGTCCTTGTTATACAACACAAACACATTACACAATTAAATAATCCATAAATTTGCCGCCATAGATAAAAATGTTATGTTATTTGGCATCTATTCAAATATTTTTAATATAAATAAGTAGTTCTTGCTTCCCATATAGAACATGTTATAATACTCATGCATACATAAAAATTGAGACATTAATAAATTACACATTTTGAGGACTTTTAAAAATACAAACAAACCTAAAAGTTTTACCTCTGAATGAACCAAAACGCCAACATCCATAAGATCATTGTATCTGTCGCTTGCAACATGTTAAAATCATCTAATGACAGAATTTGCATGTATTGTTCTCCCAAAAACTTTATATTAATATAAGCACCAATTTACACAAACCTTTGTGCAAAGGTGAAATATCAGCCATGACGAAAAGACATTATAAACTTGCATTCTCACCACCAAGTAGGAAACCATGAATTTTAAACACAATACTACTAAAAAGAAGTGGAATAGGCAAAAAATATTTATAGGTTACCTGTGACGAAGCATCATCAAGAGTGAGCCAAAGGGGAAGGTATGAGAAACAAATGCCGACAATATACTACAGAGACTGGCACAACGTTGAGAATCTAAGATGCCATAAACGGATTAACAGATTATGAATAAAGAACTGAAGAGAATCGAGCGACACAATACTAAATCGCATATGAGGATTAAAGCATAAAATATTGACTCTTCTATAGAGACATAATTATCATCAAGTCCATTAAGGCAATGCCATGCAAATGAGAGTAAATTTAAAGAGAAAAATCTGGTTTTAAATAAAGACATGTTAGGAAGGCAAGTTTACCATTTCACTTTTAATTGGAACCCCATCGAAGCCTCTAAATCTACTGATCTACTCGTGATTGAAATACTTTGATGTCCGTGCATTTTTCATTTGCAGGAGGTAACAACGCGTCAATGAAACTGAGTTCCATCGCCATCACCTGCACTTAGTTCACCATCAAGAGAACTTGCAGCTACTTTGTGTACAGATAGACCAAAATAAAGATAATGAAACCCGTCATTCACGTTATATTAGCCAAGGTCCAAGTGATCATGTCAGGTAAATTTGAAAATTACTAGTTGATTAACAACACAATCTCAAAGTAGGACAGGCCTGAAATCCATCTAAAAACTCAAAACTATGAAAAGGTAAAACATGTACTTTAAGCAGTCATAAATGATCTATTGGAAATAGAAGAGCAGATAGATATTAATATTGAGAGAGGCAGATACCATTGAAAAACGATGCTCCATAATATGGATAAGCAGCAGGTATAAATCTTTCATATTCTTTATGCCTATAGGGTCGAACTGAAATCTGCATGTCATATTTTCAAAGAAAACCATTAAGGTTCACTAATTTGCCAAACATTATGCATACGAATTGCATGAGCATGAAAATAGTTCTTCATTTAAAAAAAATGCCAATTAATTTTCAGAACAAAAATTCCATTAATATGATCCAAGCAGGATCAGATAACTCACAATAGTGGAGCATCGTCAACTTGTAATACAACATTAGAGTACCAGCATAGAGCAATCTTTACTCGGATTCGATTTTCAATTCCAAAATTACTTGAGATATTTTTTATTAACACGGGTGGGGGCAACAATGTATTCAGATCGAAAAGAAACTGATTAATAGAGTTAAAAAAAATGGAGAAACATCAACATGGATTGAAACATGTACATGATTTCAAATGTTGAAAAAACGATAAAAGTGAATGGATATTAGATACATTCAACCAAATTAAATCCATAAAAATATTCCAAAAACTTTATACAAAATTTCTATAAACCTTAAATGTAGTTCACTTACATGGCAGAAAGAGCTCAGGAAAAAAAAAAAAAAAAAATCACAATTAAGTATGAGGTTAGAGTAGAGAATCTCCCAAATAACATTTGACCGAGAATTAACCATTACGTAGAAAAATAATCAGGAAACAACAATAAAAAGATCTCAAATATATCCAAACGCTCGTACATATTTTTTTACTATAAGTTTATGTGGATAATTTGCAAACTAACCTTCAAGTAAATTAAAACAATATATATTTGAATTTTTTTTAATATACAGACAAGCCTATATTAAATTAGCTTATTCTTGCTATTAGCTTAAAAAAGGTCAGGTGTTATTCTTGTTCGCCTAGAATTAGATGATAACACTGGTAATATAAAAGAATGACATGATCCAAAAGGTTTGAGTTAAAAATGTATTATGTGGAATTGAAAAGCAACATCCAAAAATATTAAACCACACAGAGAAGTTGAATGATCAAATAAATCAAAAGTATCACAAAACGAAAATTGATTAAGACTCCAACTTTCTATTAAACCACATAGAGAAGTTGAATGATCAAATAAACCAAAAGTACCACAAAAACGAAAATTGATTAAGACTCCAGCTTTCTAGTCGAACCTGCACAGGATTGGGGGAATGAGAAACACTTACTATGAGCTGAAAATCGATTGCCTAAAACCAGAAACAATTGAATAACTAAAATTTAATCATACAACAATCAAACTTAAGAACTCATGATGTAGAACAAAAAATTCAGGTAATACCATAATAGTTGAGATTCATAAAAATAAAAATCAAATTCATTACATTCTTAATGAAGATTCTGTAAAAATAATAATAAAAAAAAATCAATTACCTTAGTGTGGAAGGGTTTTAACAGATCCAATCCAATTTTCTCTCCCAGTCTCTCTAAACGATGTATCAACTATATTCGGTAATGCCGTGTGAAAGATCGTCGACGACACCAGATGTGGGAGACTGTATTCTGAAAAGGAAATTTGAAACACCCAGATATAAATTCAAGTAATTCTGAACAGAAATTCAAAAATCAAGAACACACTAAATCTGGAAATTAAAAAAACTTACGATGAAAGGAGTGTCCCTTTGTCGGAGGTGACGCGGCGGCGACATCTCCCTTTCCACCTTGGGCGGATCAATCGACGCATTCGAAAGACTTCTACAATGCTTACCTATTAGTATTAGTAGGAAAAAACAATTACTTTCATTTACCCCTGTTCCCTTAACTGCGGATTCATCAAATTATGAACAATCCCAGCAGCGATAATGCTCCAGAGATGCGGCAGCTCATGGATCGCAATTAAGACGCACTGTAGTGGCGATGATCGGCGGCGTCTCAGCAAAATAATTGTTCAACATCAAAAAAAAAAACTCACGGCTTCGAAAGTGACGATCGACCATCGCAGAGCAGATGGTGGCGCTTCGAAAGTGAGGAGAGGAATGGATGGCGGTTCTGCATCGGATGATACATTTCTACGGGTTTTTAACATCATTGTGCGTTAGGTTTTCAAATGACACGTAAGATATATTAATATAACATGTGGCAGAAGAGCTTTTGTCTCAATTGACCCATGGCAGCATTAGGAGAAATTTAAACTGACATATGGCAGCATTTGAAGAGGTGCACCTCCTTATAATATATAAGATTCGTCTTCTTAAGTTCATTCTTATTCTTGGAAAAACCAAGGCAATTGAAAATATATATTCCCTCCCAAAAATAATTTAGTCCACTAAGTCTCTTAACTTCATTTATTTTTTTTTCAAATATTTAGACATGAAAAATAATTGAAAACTTTACTAATATTTATAATCAGAATTCCACTGCTTTTGGAGGTGTATTTAAGTTTTGCGCTGAGGTAAACTCCTCCCGCCTCTCCTCTCTTTTTTCGACAATTGTACATTCTCTTTGAGTCCGCACTATTGTTGGGATCGATTGTCTTTAAATATCCCAAAATGTTGCTCGAGCTCACATTCATTGATCTAGCAGCTTGTACATGTTTGTCAGACTGCTCGGGGTTATTTGACCAAGTCTTGAGCCTCTCGCAAATGATGGAAATCGATGATTGTGTGTCCCTCCAACACCTCAATATGCCACCTATCACGCCGGCATCGTAAAGCCAAACAAGTAAAGAAAAAGGACCGCGAATTTTTTTACGGTTTTGGTATTTTCGCTCACTCTTGGTTTTTTAGGTATATATTTTCCACCTCCAACGAGATATATACCTGATTTGAGTTGCATTAGAAGTACGAATGTCCAGTATGATGTTTCTCATACTGGTAACATATTTCACAAAAAAAGCGACTCCGTCTTTTCCAATTAAACCATCATCAGGAGCAATAAATCGTGAAAGACATCCTCGAAACGTAATCGGGATCGTAATAAGAACTCATGTTTAAAAAAGAATACTAAATAGAAGATGGGAATGAAAATGGAAATTTATAAGAGGATGATAATAAAAATATAGGATGGATGTATGTATGTAGAAGATGGGAAATATAGGATGTATGTATGTAGAAGATAATGAAAATATAGGATAATGAAAATATATGCAAAGGAATGTATGTAGAAGATGTAAGTAAAATTTATGAGATAGCATTTGGTGAAATTGAACCGCGAATTTATAAGAAGTAAAACGGGGTCAAAATTATAATTTCGGTAAAACCTAGGTCGCGTTTTGGCACGCCTCGATCAAGACCGCCATCGGCGTCGACACGCGAGAAGGCTCTGTGATCACCATGCATCAAACCGAGGGGCATGTCGTCATATAAACCATGCACCCATTTTTTTTTCCCGCCAATTTTTCATTTTTTTCCCTCTATTATTTTTTTTTTCCTCCATTGCTATATATATATATACATACAACCACATTAAACTCCACATTCAACTACTAAATTAGGAGTTCTTACACAAAAAAAAAAAATAGAACAAACCATGTCTTCTACATCTACTAGTCGGATCCGACACAACCTTATTTGCTATTGTGGAAAAGCTTGTCGTACGTACGTTTCTCAGAAGCCTAGAAGTAGAGGAAGGTTATTTCATAACTGTCTCGACTCCCTAAGTGATGGTGGTGGATGTGATTTTTTTTTTAATGATGATAACAATAAGGGGTTGTTGACAAGAATGATGGCCAAGGTGAAGACAATTTTGACACTAAGGTGATTGAGGAGATGAAGAATCGTTCAAGTAATCAAGGTTCTCACCAAGCAATCAAGGAACTCTCAAAATGATAAAACTAATTTTTATTGTACTACTTCGATTCTTTGCATATAGAACCTTACATTGGTTTGGTTAGTTTTATTGCATCTTAATATCGGTTCTATTTTGGTACTCTTTTGTAATGTTCTAATACTAATAACTTCACGTAATGTAATGTTAAATATGTAATCTTCTAATGCTATCTAATATATTTTAGTACTCTTTTTTTCATGTTTAAACATGATAATTGAACTAATAATTTTCAATGAATTAACTAATACTTTATAATCAAGTAACTAATACTTTTCAATTAAAATTAATTAAATCAGCAATAAAACCATGTAAATCTGAAATAAAATTAATTAGTAAAATTATATTAATCAATTAATAAAACATTTCAAAGCAAACAAATATTAATTAATTAGCAAAATAAATTAATAAAACATAATTAAATTCAATGAATGAACTAATACTTTATAATCAACTAACTAATACTTTTCAATTAAAACTAATTAAATCAGTAATAAAACCATGTAAATCTGAAATAAAATTAATTAGTAAAATTATATTAATCAATTAAGAAAAAATTTCAAAGCAAACTAATATTAATTAATTAGCAAAATAAATTAATAAAACATAATTAAAATCTGAAATATTAATTAATTCTCGGTCAAAATGAATAAGAACTTCGGTCAAGTCAAAGCCATGCGTCTGACGGTCAAATGATGGGCGACTCCCCGACAAAGACTTGCCGTCGATGTTATGCTAGGTCGACATGCCCGGTCGCCAGATGCAAATCGACAGATTTTTTAACCAACACGTGTCATGCGTGTGTTCTGAATTTTTTTTTTAAATTTTCGGTTTTTGACACAATATATACACATATAATCACCACTTTCACAACTCATTTTCAAAATTACATTCGACAATTCTCTCATTTTCACTACTCAATCCTCTCATTTTCATTAAGTCGCTTTTGACGCCGTTGCCTCCATTCTTGAATTGGTTTTTTTTTTTTCTTTTCATTTTTTAGTTTTAATATATCTTGATGTATGTTTTTTTCTTGTTCAATTTTTCCCACAAATACTAACGAAAAATTTATTCAATAACGTGAAATCCACTTGCCATCGTCGGGCCAACCATTAAAGGTGTGTTTTTTCTTGTTTATATTTGTATACATATTATATGCTTTAAACTCAAGTTGAATATCCTTTTAAAGTGTTGTTTGTATTGCTTTAAAAGTATTAGTTGGTTATAAAGTATTAATTGTAATTCTTTAAGTAATAAATAGTTAGTACTAAAAGGTTAGTAGGAGAATGACTAATAAAAAACACTTACATTTTAAGTAACCAAATTTTGGATTGCATATTGAGGTTGGACACTTACAATAAAAACACTTACATTTTAAAAAATACACAATTAAAATACATACTTATGGTTGGACTGCATATTAATGTTGGACAATTAAAAAAATACACAATTAAATTTATTAAGGTATTAGTAGAATTAGACTCTCGGCCTAACATTTAAATTTGGTCCTTACACCTAATTGAGTCATGTATCTCATGTATATATTTGACCGAAATGAATGAGAATAGTCAAGAACAATTTCCTTTAATTACAACAAAGGTGAGCATATAGTTTGTTTATTTTCATCCATTTTTCGTGTAAATATGATACTATTATAAATTTAAAATATACTAGAACTTATTTGTTAATTAATATAAACTAGCTAGACAACTAACTGCTAACGAACTTATGAGTAGCTTATGGCCGGTTTTGTGTTAATCCTCAACATTAGAACTTGTGAGTAGCTTACATTTAGCAGTTTGTAGATAAATTAGAAATTATCACTTAGACTGGCCCTTACACTTTGTAAAATTTGTGGACGAAAATATATTTGACCCTTAGTTTAATAATAAATATTTAGTACTAAAAAAGTTAGTAGGAGAATGAATGACAAATAAAAACACTTACATTTTAAGTAACTAAATTTTGCAAACACTAACAATTAAATAAATAAACACATTGAATTTATATGCATAACCTTATACATATGTAACATATTTTAAAGTATTTTAAATAAATAAACACATTCAATTTTATAATACATTAAATAATTTTTATTCTTTTGAGCGTGAACATTAAATTATTATATTAGTTATGTATTATAAGAACTACATTTATATGCATAACCTTATAAATTAATTTGTTATTGGAATAAATTTATATTATGTAATAAGTTTCTTAATAAATACTATATATATATATATATATATATATATATATAATATAAATATATTATACATATTTATATATGCATTATTTTTCATGTAGATTATATACGGTATTATATACCTTTAATAGAATTCTTAATAATATATACAGATTATATACCTTTAATAATACATAAAAAAATATATACATGTATTATATACCTTAATAATATATAATATATATTTTCTAATAAAAATTATATTACATAATAGAATTCTTAAAAATAAATCACTACTTAAAAACAAAAGGATAAAGATAAGGTATTTAGGTTGTTTACATTGTTAAATTAAAAAAAAAATACTGAAAACAGGTCAAACAACATTATTAATTGTATTGCTATAAAGTATTAGTTTTATTGATGTAAAATATTAGTTGTATTGATGTAAAGTATTTGTTGTATTTCTGTAAAGTATTAGTTGTATTGTTGTAAACTATTAGTTTTATAAAAAAAAGTAGTAGTTTTACTGTTGTAAAGTATTAGTTTTATTTGTTCTAAGGTATTAGTTGAATAACTTCGTAATTTATTCCTTAGTTCACAATGCAAAGCTACAACTACAACTGCACCGAATGCACCTATCTGTGTAGACTATGTAATTGATGTGTTACAGCTTCACAACGAATGCAACAACAACTGCAACAAGAAATGCAGCAACAAACGCAAGAAGATGCACAATTCGATTAGAGTACAATGTTAGGTGTCAATTTAGGATTCGATCCAACACCCTCCAAGAGAACATAATTTCCAGAATTGATGCCGTTCTTGCGCTTTGCTTCAAATCCTCGCACATGAACATAATGATATCATGACCTCCCTTTGTGAATATCACCCCAACATAGCCTCGAGTTATTCTCACCTTCGCTCGATCGTTAACGCCCACCTTGATTCAGTGGGGACGCGTCCACATCAATCGAATCCAAGCGCACATCTCATCTCACACTCCACTTCCCATGGTCCCTCAATGTCTCATCACTCAACTCACCATGAGTATGAGAATGAATACCAAACTGCTACGCAGACAACACAAGCCTCATCGTCGCAAAATGCTGAATGGATGACGACGACGCCAATGCTTGGAGGACCCAATGATCCAAGTGTGTTGTTTGCTTTCAAATGTCACAAAGCCAAAAAAATATGGGAAGATCCAAAGAAGTTTAAATACACAATTTTTTAATTATTATTTCAAATGGTTAAAATATGTAAATTAACATGTTCATTTTATTTATTTTTAAATATGTAGCATTTTCAAAAGATCCTTGGTTCCTGCATCTCAAAGAAATCTATTGTCGCTTTGGTCGTTAATCCATTATTTGAAGGCCATCAATATTTTCAAATAATTCAAATAACTGGATTGAGGGTATCGGGAGTTTGATGATTGAATCAAACAACATGCCCCTCATTACAAAGATTCGCTGAATCGGTGGCACCCCTGAAACAAACACGCTTTCATATGCCTTTCGAGAGATGGCGATCACACTTCACGACGCTCACGCTATTCTTGGTAAACTGAAAATAAACTTAAAATTTAAATAATTAAATTTTGTACATGCTCATTAATTAATTTCACTTATAACAAAAATAACTTTTTTTCCAATGTAGACTTGAGAATAAATGGCCTCCCTGGTTGTTGGCGTAAATGACCATGTCCTGACAATGCATTGATTACCAGGTATGGATCTAGGGGAAGCAATTCCAAAAGCACCCTCCTTAAGGATATACGAACGGCGTGTTTTAGTGGGCAGCTGAGCGATGCCTCTATTGCTCGAGGTTACCTGTGGTACTTGATGGGGAGTACACTCTTCGTGGATAAAACACGTGATGTCAGTCCCAAAAAATTATGTAAATGTGTTGGGTAATCTCAGTATGTCCCTCAATATGCATGGGGAGCCGACATTAGCTTATTTATATAAGCAAATTTGGCAAGGCATCCGCACTGAGACAACATGATATGTCGAAATGCTTAACATTAATTGAGGTAAAAAATCAATTTCAATAATATTTCCTATTATATTTAATTAATACACTATTATAAATATATGTAACTAATAACTAAAAAACACATTTTTAATTTTCAGTGCTGGATATACGAGTACTTCCTCGACTTATGCAAACGCCAAGGTTACCTCGCTTAACCCCGCCACCCAAGAGCATCGTAATGAACAAGACCCAAAAATTCCAAAACTCGACAATTTTGATCTTGTACATTACAAATATATTGGATAATTACCCTTCGACTAATGTATGTTTATCATTCTCAATACACCCTTAATAGTAATAACGCTTTAATAATTTAAGTACCTTAACAAAATGACATATACAAATATTTTACTTACTTTATAGGTCAATTGGACTTCATACGGACGTCCAGCGTCTATCCCTGTCCCTTCATTATTTCATGGATGCATTCAGTTTCTTGACTTCGCCGAAGGGTATATGCCGAGGAGGGTTGCAAGGCAATATGGGAGAGTGCACCCATACCGCCACCACCGATCGACTTAGATCTTGAACGCTCAAAATTCCGCGCCGCGGTCAGAGGTACAAAAAGTGTATGGACCCACGGTGGCATATTGAATGAAATGCAAAATCATTGTTACCGCCTCTGGGACCTTTTGGTACCTTCGTTGTAGTGCGACGAGACCACGGATGAGTATCCTCGTGGTATGCAAACATTACTCATCCGAGAGTGCACAACACCGCACAAAGGAGAATAATGTTTATGTCGATACGCCGAGGTCACCTCACCAAATGTTGGGACACGTGAGGGCAAGAAACTCACGATTTGATCAATCAAGCTAGTGTTGATCCACAAAGTCCACCCTATATGATGCCTCATCTTAGCTTGATTGCTCATCATGTTTGGTATCAATCCTGCATATTGGGGACATCAACACACGATCCCCACGAACAATTCACACAAGACATAGCTCCCCGTTGGTGGTGGACGGATACGAATGGCGAACAATAGTACTTTTTTTTTTAGCGAGAATTATTTATTTGTATTTTATTGTTTTATATGATAAATTAGTATTCCAATTTTTATCTCTAGTTTAAATGTTTTAACATCTTTTTATAAAAAATCAATAATAATATAGAAATTGCTTGCTTATTTAAATCTATAAAAATTAATATATTTGTATATCTTATTAAAAGATGAGTGCAAAAAAAAAAAATATCCGAAAATGTCAACAATCGCCGATAACCGAAAAAGACCCCAATGTTGTTGTGGTTGGACGATATGGAAGGTAATGTAATTGTCATAAATAATATTACGTTTTAACTTTTTATAATTAATGAAATTCTTAATATGGACGAACTAATTGGACAACAGTTTCATCGCATCGCTTGATCTTTGTGTGAATAACGTAGTCACGGAGCATATCTTTTTGAAGTACCTTGACCCAAAATGGACAAACTTGCCCATGGTTCCTTCCGAGTGTCGGGAACACATGTGGACTATATTCCAAGTAGGTTTTATCATGTTTGTATATTACACTTATTATTATTTTTGTGAACACATGTGCATCTTATTTATTTTAATTACGGGGTAAATTCAAGATGAATGGAGATCCAAATTTATTTTAAAATAGCATTCTTCAAAGTTTGTGCAACATTCATGCGTCAAGGATGGACAACTGCCAAAATACATGTTGACGAACCTGAAGGGTCACAGATAAAAAAGAAATCGTGGTTTGATTGAGGAAATGACATTTAAATTCATGTAGCTTTATTTATTAAGACTGTATTAAATTTATGCTTAATATTATTTTGAAAACGTATTTTTAGACTGGTTAATATTATTTGTATACAATTAATGCTTAATATTAATTACAGTATAAACCAATTACATATTATTTGTACACCCCGGTCAACGATTAAATAAAATTTTAATTATAAATCATAAATAAATAATTATAAATTATAAAAAAAATCGAAATTAAAAAAAAAAATCAAAATTAAAAAAAAATGCTGTCGCATGTTCCACGCGACGGAACAGGTCTCGGTCGCATGGTCCATGCGACGTAGACAATTTTCATCGCATTGGCTGCGAGATTGATGCAAAATAAAAAAAATCATAATAAAGTCGTCACATATGCCATGCGACGAAGTCTTACACGGTCGCATGGGCAGCGCGACGGCGTGTACGAGGATCCAAAAAATCAGTCTTTCACTTTTGTGTATATAGCATAACTCAAATAATATTGTCAGCATTAAACCATATATCACAAAACATATATTATTATTGTATTAACAACAACAGTAGTGCTAGTGTGCCCAAATCCAGTAAACATATCAACCATGAACCCAAAATTAATTATTGGAATAAACATAGGAATTGTTTCCAAAATAACTCAATTTAAAACTTGATGCGCACATACCTTCATAATCATAAGTATTAAACAAATCAGCAGAGCATAACCTTGACCATAAAAAAGGGTGCCATAAATAACCAAAGCAGACAACCAGCGTTTATGCTCACCAAACAAATAGCGCGTAAGCGCCTTTAAATCTCAAATTTTACCAAATTACCACATCAAAATAGAGCCTTAATTCCCAAAAACATCATAATTAACTCAATAACACCAAATACTAAAAAAAAACAAGACACCTTAAATCATGAAGGCATAACAATTGATCGATCCAACAAACAAAAAATTTCAGTTGATATCATGGATCGGACTATTCGAAATCATCATCCGTAATTAGAAGGATTATTCGCAAACAATAATTAAAAACCACCGAAGCCCTAATTTCAGAAGATTAAGAATTATAAAACTCTTCCAATAATTTCAGAAAATCATGCGTAGAGTGACTCTGATACCACTTGTTAGAAATTAAATACATTAAATTCAAATAGCATCTACGATGATTAACCGAAACAGGAAGATATATTAATTATAAAAGCAAAGCGAAAGCGTACCTGAATCCATGAATTGATTTATGCATTGAACAAGTTTGATTTCCCAAACTAACAGTTTCACCCGCTCTTCGCTAATCCGTAGAGAGAATATAAAATTGTGGAATGAACTAATCGACATGTTTGGGGACCATAACCCTAACTTATAGAATAAGTTCTTATATTTTCTATTTGGTCCCTCAACAAATAGAAAATCACTTAATGGTTTCTACACATATAAAACCCATAATTATTTAATACTCATATTAGCCCATAATTTAAACTTTAGTGGATCACTTTAATTGGGTCACTTTAAGACAACCATACACATTTAATTTGACACGTGGAAGCTCAATATGTTGGATTTTTCCAACATACATAGCCAACCAAACTCACTCGTTGGTCGTATCCTTAAAGCACGGTATTTCCCGAAGAACACAGATTGTTTTGGAGCTAGACTGGGATCTAATCCTAGTTATACTTGGAAAGGGATACACACAGCTATGGACCTAGTGAAGCGAGGGCTGCGATGGAAAATAGGAGATGGAGAATCTATACGTATGTGGGGGGATCCATGGCTAGAGAATGACCAGTCATTCTATATTGAAACAGCGCCGGTACCAACGTTCGAGGACATGGTAATAAAAGATTTTTTCAGTCCAGGTACAAGAGATTGGGACTACACGCTCATTCAGGATGTCTTTTCCGTGGATGATCGTAATAGAATCTTAAAGACGGCCCTGGGGCCGAACGGCTAGCTGTGATGACAGGTTGATATGGCACTACTCCGCTAACGGCCTGTACACTGTTAAATCGGCCCATCATCTGGCCATGCGGATCATTGATGATGATTGGATTTATTTGGACACCCCATGGAAGCAAATCTGGAGAGTCAAGATTCCGCCAAAAATAAAGAACTTTTACTTGAGATTATGCAAAGGATGGGTTCCCGTTAGAGCAAAGTTGGGACGATGGTACCCGGGGATGGTTACCCTTTGCCCTATTTGCACGAACATGATCGAAACGGCGTGGCATCTATTTGAAGATTGCTCTCTTGCTAAGGGCTACTGGGAGATGGGAAACTTGTGGGGGAAAATTGATAATTATGCTACGAGGTGGACGACCACTCGGAGCTCTTTCTGAAACTGGTTAGAGTCCTTGACTCGGATGAATTGGAACGAGCAATGACGATAACATGGGGGATATGGTGAACGAGGAATGAGGTTGTATGGAACAACGATAATGCTGATGTGTGTCGAACAACCCACCATGCATTAAATTACGTCGAAGAATGGAAGCACGTCCGAATGAAACCTGTGGATAGCGTGCGAGGCTTTACATGCAAGAGATGGCATGCACCTAGAAATGGGTATGTTAAAATTAATGTGGATGCAAGTTTTTTTGGTGATACTATGGAGTCTGGGATTGGGATGATCATGCATGATGAGGATGGCCAATTTGTGGCTTGTCGGCCTGGGTTACTTCAAGTTGATATTGGAGGAAGCACTCAGATGGGCTAAACCTAATAATAAAGACTTGAGAATTGACTAAAACGTCATAACAAAACGATGAGCTAAATCATTGGTTTTTCTATGAACCAGACAAATCAATTAATCACTTTGCAACTTTAATATAGTTTTAGTTTACAAGTCATTTTTGTTGTATCTTCACTGGCACCACTACTCCCCTATTACTGACTGTTTCACTTTCTCTGATATAAATTCTAAAGTCTATGTGTCAAAAACTTGAAGTCAAAAGATGATTTTCATAAGACAACATGAAGAAGAACAAAATTAAGTCTCAACTAAAGAGAAAAAATAAAGGCTCTCAATTTAGGAAAGGAAATCAGAGACTCTCAACTAAGGAGAGAAATAAAGGGTCACACGATCTGAAAAAACGACCAACGTTGAAAGAGTGGTATAAATCCAACAGATAGGGCATGGCACTAGTTCATGCGATCTGAACCCCATTAATGTTGGTCAACTAAGATCTGACAACGAAGCACAAAAATGATAACGACTTCTAGGTTTTCAGAAGGAAAGAGAGAAGTTTTAATACTATTATTTATGTATTATTATATTGAGACATTACATATTTTAGGCGTTTTATGTAAATTATAATCTATAAGCAGGTATCATGCGCACTAAATACACCGTGCAGTTTAAGTGTATTTTTTGGATATATAATTTACTTTTTAAAACATTATTTATTTACATTGAAATATGCGTTGAAAGCAAAATATGTTTCCTGTGATTTTCCACGACCTGGAAGTTGGAATCGAGAAGCGAAGCAAACAAGGTAAATTCCCATCATCCCATGAAAAGGATTAGGCAAAGAGCTCAAGGCTGCGTTTGTGGACAGAGGTATGTATGATCTGAGGAGACACTTACAACACTGACTTTAAAACTACACAAAGCTATTAAAAAAATATAAAAGTATTGCGCAAGACAATATCATATTACACGAGGCAAAATTCTCCTTTTTTTTTGGGACAAAAAAGGACTTATATTCCACTAATCTAGCATTTGATTACATGATCTTGATCAATAAAACACAAAGTCGATTAACAAATCAGACCTGTATTGAGAGAATTTCTCATTCCTGTTACAAAATGAGGCCAAAGCTGTCTCCATAATATTTAAATTTTATTTAGCTTTAAAAACAAAATTCGTGTAGAATTATAAACCCATTAAATCTTATTTTGCTTTAAAACAAAATTCGGATTATAAACCCACAGGTTGTATAATACATATGCAATGGAAATCGTTCATACAAGTTTTGTGTTCAAGAAATAACTTAAAATGAGAGACGAGATAAATTATAAAACCCTATCGAAAATAATAATAAATTTAATATCGAATAGCTCAAATTCATTGGTCCAATCGCATTATTCTTGGATGCCACATGTGTGTCTCACCTTAAATTCCATAGAAAAGGATTCAAAGTCGTTCTTTTTTTTTGCTAATCGTTCACAGGAACACGTGTACCCACGTGACAAAAAGCAATGAATTCTGACACCCCAACGAGGGCAAAGTAATCAAGAATATTTTGACCACGATGTCCCAGTCCCACCCCACCTGGATAATGTATTCAAATTCATACGTACCCACAAAACCCACAAAATAAGAATGATGGAATGATGGAGAAAAAAAGGAGATGGAAAATGGTGGATATTTTATGTGATAAAAGTGATATTGACAAACCTCAAGAAATAAAAATCATCATCACCACCACACTAAACTGCAGATTTAAAATATATAACTGCAAACAGTAAAAAGAAGAATATGTGGGGAAAGGATAAGCCAAGAAGCAGGCTCATAACCTATACAACACATTTCAACTGCCACTCGCGGTTAGCTCATCCTCATGTTCTTGCTGATTTCTAAGCACATGGATTTATATAGTCTAAGTCAGAAGCACACCGATCATCTTTGCATATGGATGGACGGATGGATGGATTTCTTCTCTCGACCACGACCAAAGAGCCATTGGCAGGCATGCTTTGTTACAATTATACAACACAACAGTAAAATTAGAAAACGAAAAAACACCCAATACCCATTGCTAGCTGCCAACCCAGTATATGCTATTGTGTACTGCGTGTCAGCCCGCTTCTTGCTACACTCCTGCAACCCCATCAATATTGTTAAGCCACACCCAAAACTTCTGTATTCTTCGAAAACACAAGATAACAACAATGAAATATGTATTATAAACAATAAATACACCATCAATGACAACATATGAGATTTACCAACCACTAAACTAATTACCTAATCCTTACTGCAACTGAAAAGGCATGTTATGGCAGGTAAAAGGAGCACATGGCCTAATTTTTGTATCAATTTTGTGAAACTTCAGGCAGATCAAAAAGCTCATACTCAGGTGATACTCTAGTGAATGGTATTCCATTACTTATTCATACAGAATACTCGAGTAAATTGAAAATATTATTCTATGGTGATAGAATATTGATTATATTGGAATCGAAGAATCAGATATGGAACATTATTTGCAACAGAAGCTCTAGACGATGGAGAAACATCTTGTTTGCTATAAGTATTACATACCTGCACTTGTGCAAGGATGAAAAAAAAGAGAAATAGAGGCTTTACTCATTTGGGCTACAGCAGTTATTTATAAGGACTAAAAATTGACCAAAGATGACTAAGAATTAACCAAAGACATACTAACAAATTCATTTCAAGGCAGGTCATAAGCATACTACAACCAGATCAGTATGTTTCAAAAGAATAACACAATGGGAAACCAAGCACCGATAGATTACCAAAGAGATTCTTGTATGCATTATTTGAGATATCAGCAGTATCACAGTTAACTTTAACAGTGTCCTAAAAGATCAAACACTCATGCTTTAACAGAAGATGGGTGAGGACAAGGAGATACATCAGCCATAGTGCAGGATTAAATGAAGAACGTGCCATCATTAATTGCAATCAAATTATAAACAACAGATGTACCTTCCCGGAAGCAACTGAGAACTGTTGACTGAAGTCTTTGAGCTCCCAAGCCTTCTGCCTTTATTATCATGCTCTTTCTCTACCCGTATTGCAGCCACCTCCTTCTCCATAGCAGCCACCTCCCTTCTCATCTTTTTGGCCTCAACTTCCATGGCTTTTGTCAAAGTCTCTACCTTCTTTGCCAGCATCTGATCATAGATAATGAAGGCCATCAACATTTAACATATCGAAAAAAATCAAGTATTATAGACTTGAAAAGGAAATAAATCAACCTCGATTGCATCATCCTTGTCTTTAAGGCCCTGATCCTTTTCATGGCAAGCTCTCCTCAAGGAAATCACCTCTTTTTGTAACATATCGCATAAACAACCCGAACAGTATCCTTTGTATCTGTAACTGGAGTATCACTAGTTTTTTCCTCTTGAGTTGCTTTCCATGTACTACTTTGTGTCTCGGTTTCCTTGGTTCCATCACAAGATTGGCTTTGCTTAAAGTTAGGTCCCAACCCATTTAAGAGAACTTTACTCCTGTCCACAGATCGGGAGCCACCATCAAAAGACTTTGATGTCCCTTTTGCATGTTTTAACACTGTACTGCTACTAGATGATCTCAGTTGAAAAGATGGTGATCTCTTGGGTAAAAATCCATTGGAAGTCAATTTGGAAATGTTTTCAGCTCCACCAAGTGACTGGCGGCGTGAAGGCCCATTGCACGAGCTTCTTACATCTGACGAACTACGATTCATTGTGTTCGGCGATCTCAAAGTCTCCTCAAGAACTTTCAGACGTAGCTGATACTTTTCCTGGAGATGAATTAAATATTATTTCAAATGTAAATTTAAGCTATAAGTTCTAAATTTCTAATACTATCAACCCTAAATTGAGGAATAGATAAACCATTACTTTCAACTGGGCTTCAGATTTTGCAGTTCTCTCAGTTATGGCAAGCTTGTCCCTTAGTTGCTGCATCTCACCCTGTGATAAGCGAGTATGATTATTGCAAGAATATCTCCAAGTAGAGAAGTGGACAACTGTCAAATAGCACATAGAAACATTGTACAGAAGTGAACAGAAAAGATGCCTAATTGCCTATATACCTGCAAGAACCTTCTTTCATCAAGCCATTGCTTGACGGGCATCACTTTGTCATTAGCATCTTTCCATTCATTAGCTACCACAGTTGCCACCCTATTTGCTGTTACTTTGGCACGAGCAAGCTCCCTATCAAGAGTTTTTCTTTCCTCCTAAAAATCAGAAACAAAAGATATTACTTGGGTTATGCATACGATATGATAGTTTGGTATTGGTAAACTATAGTTCAGCAGTCCATGTTTACAGATAATTACATTCATCTCCTGAACTTTCCGCTGGTAGTCACGCACAGCATTGGCAGCCGCACCACCGGCAAGCACAGCCTCTTCAAGTTCGCGCACAGTTTGGGTAAGTTTCTCAACCTCGGCAACCTTTTGACGATGCATTTTGTCCAATATCTTATTCTCTTCCTGATAAAACAGGCATAAACCCATGTTAGAGGGAGAGAACAAAGGAGTGGAGAATTATCAACAGCAACCTTCAGAATACAAGGCACATTATCAAGCAATACGCCATTACCTGGCAAATCTCTATCTGTTTCATCAATTCTTGGTTCTTGTTTTGGAGATCATCAACCATAGAAGCTTTTGCCAATGCTGCCTGTACCGTTCTCTCTGCTTCAAGTAGAGCAGCCTCTTTGGATTTGGTGAGCCTGTCCAATGCTTTGTTATCATCTTGTAGCTTTGCAATCTAGAGAGAAAAAAGGGAAAGGGAACTCATTTGAATAATGTGCTGAAAAGTGATTGTTTAACTAGATGACCAGAAGACAGAATCCTTCTTAAAATACAAACCTCCTGCCTAGCAAGCTTGAGCTCAGCCTCCAACGGAGCCAAGATTGCTTCAATTGGAGGCATATCATCATCCTTTTGAGCAGCATGAACTCTACGAAGAGTGGCTTCTGCTGCAAATTGAGCTGCCATGGAGGCCTTCTTTTCATCATTAATTCTCTTAATTTCAAGATTCTGTACACAAAAATGTTAATCAGAAATGCATGCTTCTTTCCTTTGGCGTATAAGGCCAGAAAAAAGAGTAAGGGGAGAATCAATAGTCAGCACCTTGCTTTCTAGAAGTGACTCGGTTAACTTGAGCTTCCCATCCACCTTGTTCAACTCTTCAGTGAGCTAAAGCAAAACAAAGAATATCAAATTTCACCCAAAAACTCATCTAGTAGCTTCTTATAGGGAGGAAAAACAAACAAAAGAGAAAGAAAATAAATAAAGAAGGTGAAAAGAAAATTAAACTGTAATAACATTTTTAGTTTGAATACATGATATATATGAAAGCAACATAAGTTATCAAACTAAAGCTAAATAATTTCAGTCATGAAGTTTATCCAAAACAGAGGCACATTTAGCAAACAATCTACTTCTGTCATGCAAAACACATCATTCATCGAATTAATACTGGTCTGCATATGCTATGGAAGCTCAAACCTCTCTGTATCAAAATGCTATATTCTATGGGTTCACTGGAGGCAAGCCAATCCTCAAAAACTTCTACATGCCAAATGTATTAGAAATTCCAAGCAGCCAAGAATTCATACATCTCATGCTAATTAATCTATAAACCATAGGAAACGAATAAAAATTAATACCTCCATTCTTACAATTCAAAAATAAAACTAATATCTCAATTCTTTGAGTGGAATCCACAACCAGCCAAATCAAATTATGTTATGAATTGTGAAATCTATGCAAGTCATGATTAGAGATCAGGTTATTAATAACATAATATTCTTCTTCCAAAAACACATTATAGTGTTAGAACTTTGAACCAAAATATATGAGAACGATTTCACAGATCAACCCTGCCTCTTGTATTTCACACCCACCCAGGTGCACATGAAAACTCTCCTCAGTTTCTTTTAACCAAAAAGGAAAAATAATTTTCATTGCATGAGACCTAGATCAGGAAGACAGGTTGAGGCCACTAGCAAAGAGCAACTTCACAATATCCCATTAAGGAATGTTAAGAAAGTCCAACAGCAAATCTTCCAAGAGTGAAGAAATAGGCCACACACCAGAATCAGTCGGACAACAATAATTTCGAAACTTAACGATGTGAGATTTACCATGGTTAAATTTGGATTCATGGCTGTAATTATCACTAACAAAGTACTCCAGCACCTCCACATCCCCCAAACACACCCACACCCATCACACACACACAAAACAATACAAAACCGTATCATTCCAGGTATCTTAATTCAACTACAGGTAACACGATGTAATGGATAATGAGAAAAGGAAAAACCTCTTCAACAGCTTTTTTCCCGGAGTCTCTCGGACAACTTCAAAGCCTTGATCTGAGACTGCGCTTCCCCCAATTCCCCTATCCTTATCTGGAAACAATAACGCACGCTGAAATGTCAAAAAATTTCAAAATGATTTTCAAAAATCTCGAGTAGCGCTAAATTTCTTTTTCCAGAACTAGAATAACCAATAACATCACCCAGCGCTTAGAAATAAATACAATTATTTCCAAAATTATAGCACATCACACTATCCTCAATAAATGGCGCATCAAAGCCGCGCCGTTTGAGATCAAATCAGAGCGTGTATCTAGCGGATCCAGCACAAGAGACTAACCTCTGACTTCGTTCTCCAGTCGATTGAGCTCCAGCTTCACCGGATCCGAGCCATGGAGCAAGTTTATAAACTCATCGGCGTCTAAAACTCGGCCGCACCGACGCCCTCCGCCGATACGACCCCTTGCCTCCTCCCTCCTTGAACGACGCCGACGTGGCCAGCGGCGTCGACGCCTGCGCATTGCCGCCGTATGTCTCACCGAGACTCAGCTCCTGCATCACGCCACCACTCCCCTCGCCGGGAACCTCCGCCATTCCTGATCTACGCGCTTTTTGCAGCGGGCATCAAATTTCCAGAAATCTCCGTGTTAATAATTGACAATGTCTGTAAAAATCAACAAATATCTAGAGAGAGAGTTTTTTTTTTTTTGAGAGATGAGTTCAAAAACGCTGCTGCAGTGGGTAATATGAGTGAAGATAGAGTTTTTTTAGAGAGAGAAAGAGGGTGATTCGAGTTCAAATTTGTTTCTCTCTCTAGAAAAATTGGAAAAAAAAAAGGAAAAGGAAAAAATTATATCGCAGCCCCCTGTGCTTTCGAAGTATGCTTTCTGAACTGTGAGAGCGTGTGTTTTTTTACTTTTTCAAAAAGCAGCGGAATGAGTTGAATGACCAAAAGACCCCTCGTCAAACGGACAGAGACGACGAAATTATGCGGAAAGGCTGGGGTAGATTTGTCAATTAATTAATAAGAGGTGTGGCTGAAGCAAAATGAGAGTGACTGTAATTAAGACTTAAACAGCAACTACATTAAACTCAAAGTGTCTATTTTTCTAACCCTAAATACAGCCGTCTTCACACCATCTAATTCCATATTCTTTTTTACACAAATTCAAGTACAACATGTTGATTAATTCACACATAAATCATTATTCTCTAATGGATTTACAAATATTTAGACGAGAGAAAAGGGAAGACACTGAAGGAGGGAGGGAGGGAGAGGAAAGGGGTAGAGAAGAGAGATTTCACAAATGACATGGTTTTGATGAGGATTTGAAATCCCTCCATTTTAAACTAGACTCTCAAATTTAAGTGTTTGTAAATCCATTGAAAAATGATAATTTTATGTGAAATTCATGGATTTCAAATTCATCCATCCAAATGGAGCCTAAGTTATCCATTTACCATTAATTTGATTTGTATTTTTCTTTTGAATAATTGATAAATATTAATGGAATAACATTTAATACATCAATTTTACCGTGCAACTGGTGCAATTTTGATGCTCCCCTTATTCCAAATTTGATTCAACATATACTGTTTACACGAAGTTTAATATGAGAATTGTTAGTAAAATGAGATATATTTGCTTTTTAGTAAGGGTTGAATAGTAACGTAATGACATGTGGTGTTAATTTAAATAGATAAAATTGTTGTTAATGTAGAAAAAATAATGACACCTGATGTAATTTTGAAAGGGTGGGTCTCATGTGCATCTAAGTGCACCGTGCATTTATAGTGCATTTTAGAAATATATAATTTGTTATATTAAAAGATGCAATTTTTTTACACTAAACCGTGTATCTATTTTTCCATATTAACAGTTGCACAATTTCAGTGTAAATAAGTTGTATTTTCAATATAACAAATTGCATAATTTTAAAATACACTATGCGTGCACGGTGCATCTGAATGCATACAAGACTAACCATTTTGAAATGTTTGAAGAGTGTCGATTAAAGTCAAAATATTATTTTGTTGTCATTTTAAAAAATATTGAATCTAATTTGAAATGGGGTAGGGAGTACAATACTGATTATAAAAAAATCCAATCAAACTATTTTTCTATATATTATGTTTAGAAACATAAAAAAATTAAAAAGCATTATTTCATGTGATAAAAATGATCAGCTCATATAATAAAAAATATTAATTTATATGTTAAAAAAATATTTTGTTTAGCATATAAATTGATACTACATTTCTTTATGTGAAATAACATTTTTTATTTTTTATTTTTCTTTTAACAATGAATTAAATTTCAATTAAAATTGAGTTAAAATTACATTAGTAATTTTTTCACATTTAATGATTTTTACATAAGACGGTCTATGAGATGATATCTCATTTTTCATATTCTTTTAATATATTTTCCCATTTATTTAATTGTATTTTGAAGATTGTAATTTGAAAAATATGAATTTAATTTGATTATCTGGTTAACCTTTTCTTTATTAATTAAGAAGAAGAAGAAAAGGTGACACTTCAAGTACGTAATAATATTCTTTCTAATAAATGATGATATTTCCATGAAAATCAATTACATCATCCCTTAGTAAGTAGTACTGAGCATTCTCTATTTGTAATGAGGTTACGAGTTTAATTAATTTTGCCCTCTTGACTTCTTCATCGTAATAGTCAAGAGTGGTAGTTCAGGTGGTAAAAGCTCCACCACATGAGACCTTAAGATCCCGGATTTTAGACATGAAGAGAGAATATTATTCCTTCTTGTGGTGGTCCCCCTCTTGTGGGGTAGTGGTCCCCCTGTTGTTGGGTTGCGGTTTCGAATTCTGATTTTAAAGTGGTTCTCCTCTCTTGTGGTGATTGTGGTTCCGATCTCTGACGAGATGAAATGATGTTGTCATGTCTTGCAGAAAAGTAAAAAGAAATTATTGTAATTGATTATGTTATGAAACTATTGTAATTGATTGCTCTTTTTTAAAAAAAATACTTCTTCATCATAATAAAAACAAAAACAAAACAAAGAGAGAAAACCTCCGATATTGCCCATTGCATTTAAATATCTAATAGTAATGATTATGATCCGAAAATCTAGTGATTAAGAAAATGGTTCAAGTTCATTGAATCAAGTGAAAGGTTATTTTGTGAGAAGAGACGAGAAACTCCCCCACCAGTGCCGTTGGCCCCTCAGTCGGGCGAGTTGTAAATCGAAGGATGTCTTGAAATGGCGAACACACTTGTGGGAGAGAGCCAACAGGATTCAATCCCTAGAATAAACCCCCATAATATTTCAATGGATAATTTGTCCCACACGGGGTTCCTTGGATTTCTCCCCACATCACCACAAGCTTTACCAACTTTGCTATGCCCTTGGGGGCTTGAAAGGTTATTTTTCAAATACCTAATGGTGAAGAAAATTGGATTAAATCTTGGGAAATACACAAAAATAATTAAAGGATTAAATTTAAAAAAAATATATGGCATTTCACGTATTTTTTATTTTATCACTGAATTTTAGTATTTTGCAACTCCACATGTACGATCTTCTTAGTTATTGCAAATCTATTATGAAATTATTTTCCAATAATTTTGTCAAACGTAACACAATACATAAAAAACTATAAAAAAAAAAACATAATTAATCTTAAACAAATTAAAAAGATCGTGAACTTATTTGAATTTCAAGAGTTTTGATTGCCATGTAAACAATGTTACTATAAGCCTTCACGAGAAAATAGTATGTAATGGAATTGATAAAATATAAAAAAGATTGTGATTTTTATTTATAAGAATTTGTATGATACATATTTATACAAAAAACTTACTCTCGTTTCATCGAAGATCATGTACATGATATATGATCAGGATATATATATAAAAATAAATATGTCAATTCAATCCAAGGGAGGCAGTGAGTGCAGCTCTGATGAAGGGAAAAAAGTGTGTAACCTCACAGGAAGAACGACGAAGACTGCGACTTGCAGCTCTTGGCATCTGTCGATAGAGGGTGAGTTCAAAACTAATGTTGACACTGCATTCTATGAAGAGGTATTTCAAATGGGTAGTGGAATGATTTTGAGAGATACTACAGTTAACATACATGCGAAGCTCTCTCGTGGCCAAAAATTATGAACCTCGGAAGAGTTATCGATGCCAAGTTGGTTGTTAATGCTATTTTCGTATGTTACAAACTCTACTTTTGGGGATTACATTCACACATTTCTTTCGGTTCATTTTGTAATGTTTGAGCTCACATGTTTGCTCGGATTTCTCGTTTTTACAAGAACCTTTATGTTTGGGTTGATCAACCGAACTTTGTGATTGGACTACCCATTAATAATTGTTCCTGCAAAGGAATAATATAAGCGTTCTGACTTTCGAAAAATATATATGATAATTAAAATTATTTAAAAAACTCAATAAATACCTTTACACATATAAAATGTTTTTTTCCCTTAATCTATAAAATTTAACATATTTAAAAAATAAAAATATTGTAATTAAGATTATATATACACACACACAAGCGACTTAAAATTACATTTAAGGAATTCTGTCTTATTAAATTAAATTTGACATTTTCCTTTTATTATTCACTAGGTAAATTTTTATATCATATAATTGAGGTGATTTATGGTCTTTCAGTAACAAAAAAAGTACATACATTCTTAACATTCACGATAATAATATTTTAGCTTCTCAAAAAAAAAAAATTAGAAATAGTTTTAATCTTCAAATTTTGATTGATATTCAAAGTGAAGTTGAATTACGTTGACACTAATATACATTTGGGCTTGGACAAATTTGTGAAAAATGAAAAAATGAGAGCTTATAAACGCTTCCAAGTATCGATTGTCCAAGCTTGGACAAATGATAAAAACCATTGTCCAAGAAAAGATTTGGACAAATGGTTTTCAAATCACTTTACAAGATTTAGCTTGACAAATGTTATCAACCATTGCCTAAGTTAAAAAAAAATAAATTTCGTTTATATGTTATATAGACAAATTTATTAACCGCTGTCCAATATCTTTTTTAATTATTAATTTATATTTTAAAAATCCTATAATAAAACTATAAACCAAAACTTATATATACGTCCAATACCATATACCATAAACCAAAAATCCTATAATAAAACCATAAACCACATATATATACCAAAACATCGATCAAATAAATTAATAAACATACACATCATGAAATAAATAAACATACAATCATAAACATATCGTCCAATACACCAAAAAACACGAAATATATATCATCACAAATATATAATTTAATTACATGCTACCAATATTTCAAACAACATTCACTCAATATCGTATGAATATAAGAATCGATTGTAAAGGTACCCCGTTCAATCATTTTTCCATTTCTCCAGTCTTTTCTTAGAGTAAGACTTGAGCTCACGTTCATAGACAAACTGCAAACAACAAATCAATCAATATAGTATGAATTTTTATTCAATCAATAATAATTTAAATAAATCGATAAATTGACTTACATTGAGAGGAATGTTCGTTAGAGAAGCGCGGATTATATCTTCTATAAAGCAACACACAAAATGTCCACAATGGTCATTATCTCGTTGCCTCGTAACACCGTTGATTAACAATTATAATCACGACATAATTATGATTTCTTTCTATTAATTAGTTTGATAATTTACTAAATTAAATTTACCTTAATGTTAATCTAGTTCACTTTATTTAACTTGGATCTTGAACCTTGACTCTGAAGGCGACTCCGATACATCGTCATCACACTATTATTATTATAATTAAAAAATAAAAATAGATTAAATATGCATAATTTTAAAAGTAAAACAAATCATTGTATAGAATATTAAAAATGAACTTACGCCCATATATGAAACGAGATCGTATGATTTGAATAAACTCCATCATGAGCTGGGTTCATAAAATACACACTTAATGTATTCATGTGTATGGCGACCAGCACCCAATGATTCCTATATTATATTGAGAATATTAAAATTAACTGCAAATTTAGCATATATATGTGCAAATATTATAAACATGAATACTAATTTTAACGAAATGTTTATCACTCACCCCACATTTGTTGGCCAAAAAATGAGATGATCGCTCCCAGTTAGATTCAGCATATGATTAATTAACTCATCCATGGTCTGTACCCTATCACCCATTATGCAAGACACTTGCTCGGTTATCTCTGGAGAGATATACCTCACCCAAATATCTTTAACCAACATATATACGCTAATTAATATTTAAAAAGAAAATTAAACTATACAGAAAGTGAATATTGAGAATTAGTAAACACATACCTGAGGTAAAGGGCTATGGTGGTTGCACTCAACCACTCGTCATTCAAGACTTCACGCACATGTTCCTCATTTGACGAATTCTTGAAAAGTATTCTCGATGAAAGTGAGCAAGCATGGGAACCGTGATTTATCTCGAAAAGCATTAGACGATACCATCCGGCAAGACCCTAGATTGTACATGATCATCGTGATCTAAGTCTCCAATCATGGGATAACCAAGTCTCGAGCACAAATGAGTCCTCGTTTCTCCCTCCTCGATCGCTCTACGACACCCCTCGATTTCTCTTTCGCCTTTTGTGGTGTCGGTAGATTCTACAATTAATTTGCAATATTATTTAGAACCACAAATAAGATAATGAACTTTAATAACATATATTTTACCCTCATGGTGCTAGAGACCAAGTTGCTCGGCCATTCGATGAAGTGCCCGACCGTTGTTCCGACTGTGACGGCTTCATCGATTGGTTTTGGCACCGCTGAATCCTCTTGTCCGATTACGGGTACATCGAGTGTGACCCTCACGAAACCAGGAGTGATGGGATGACCATGAATCATTCCATGGGAGCTGTGCAACGTTCTTCGTGCCCCAAAACCGATCGGGATCCTCCAAATAAAAAAAGCAAAAAGGTTGTTGGCTGTTTGAATAAGATATTTAGTTAGAAAATTTTAATACACTAGTCTTTAATTAAAACAAATGTGAGACATGCATATCTGATACCTGAGAGACGTTTTGAAGTGCCTCAATAAAGTCGTCCCTAGGGTTAGCTGAAAACATAGCATTAGCGACACTATGTTCACAGCTTGCTCCACTCGAAGACATTCTGTGGCTCGTTCTTCTCTCGGACCTCAAACGTTCCACATCTTTAGACAACTTGGCAACATATTTCGTTAGTATACCCACCATATTCATGGCTTGAAGACCAGGTGTCATTGCTAAAGATGTCTTCATCACGCCATATCCGACACTCCGTAAGCGGCCGGGATGCTCCTGGCGACCCATAGCCCGTCCAAACAGATCATCAGGGCCGAACATGCGGATGTCGTTGGGCGTCATGGTCTGAGATAGACGCTCCTGAATCACAAAAACAAAAGATTATTATTTAATTATTTGTTTATAAATAATAGTTTGTAATTGAAAGATAAATTAATGGATAGATTACCAATTCTTCGATGATGCGTTGTGCACTGGGATCGTGAATATTCCCGTCTCGACCCTTTCTGGTAGTCTAAAATAAGTCGAAATGGGTAACAATAGGCTCACTCTCTCCAGCTTTTCTTCTTTCTTCTTTCTACGATAGTGATGAACGTGTCCCTTTATTAGATATATTAAAAGTGAATATATAAAAAAAAATTAAAAGTTAGGATTTTGATCTCACCATATTTTCTCTTATTCGTGCATAACCTTTGTTCGATCCACGATATCGCGCCTCCATCGACTTGGCTTGATCTCGATTTTTATTACTTCGATTCTACAGTATAATATAAATATGATAAACACTGAAAAACTTAGGGCATTAGAAATTGAGGAAATGACATTGATCAATTTTACCTGGAAATCATCCTCCATAGCTCTGCTCACAAACTCCTCCCAGTATGGAGCCACCATAGGGCTATTCTGATAAAACCGGAGGCGGACTAGCCGAGTAAAGACCGGTTTCCTGGATCTCGTGTTTACTTCTCAACCAAGTTCGGAAATTCTTGGCCATTACTCCAAATTGCGACAATATTTGCTTCTTCTTTGTGAGGTCAAGACCTCTAATGTAGTCTATAATGCATATAACATAACAATTTAGTAAATTTAAGGGTCATACTACAACTTTCAATAAATATATAATTAACATACCGTAAGCTCGTCCCCATAATCTTTCCTTCAAAGGAGTCGGGTTTGAGACTACGCCATTCCTTGGTCGGCAAAGACGATAGGGATCACGCCTCCCCCATTGCAGCTCAATGTAGAAGGACAACGACTCACTCTCTTTTTCTATTGTTTGTCCAAACTCATTGAACGATAATCGCAATAACATAGTATTTAATTAGGTTCAACGATCAATCAATATATTTATCGATTTCAAACTGCTTCAATTGTAATTAAATTACGAAGTGTTTTCCCCTTGCTACGAGCTCTTAATAGATGACATGGTGACTATACCCGAAAGCGCTTCTCCCCTGAGTCGCTAGTGGTGGTGGTGGGAGCATCGTTGTCACACTCTCTCAAGTCATCGGGATGTTGTCGATCATATGCACCATGATCATATGCGCCATGATCTCCATCAGAATATCCATCATCATCTCCGGGATATGGCAAACGAGACATGATCCTGTAAAGCAGAAGAAACAACATTTAATAAACAAAAAACAAACAATATTCAAAACTATGCTTAAATCCTCACACAAGCATATTATCAAACACCTTGAGTGCATCAATTGTTCATATCTAAACAAACTCCTTAGTGAAGGATCTTTGTCCACTTATCAAAGACTAATGTGTATTAAAGAATCATATTTCCGTGCTTCATTTTTACATGCGATTGCATCAAACTAAACTAAATGTTGACGGAGATTAAAATATTTTTAAGAAACTAAAAATCTAAAGTTGATGAATTTAGGAAAAAACTAAAGAATGGGGTCTTATAAATTTATTAAATTACTCGATAGTTCAAAGAACTATACTCATTGCTTTGGTTCAAACCGGTGATAGGAGGATAAGATGGGTTGTCTAGAGACAAAGGAGCAAATAATGATGCTATATGTTTATAACATTATTCAAATACACCCGTTTTTACGAAAATTAAATTAACCAAATTACCACATACATCCCCATGGCTAGTATAAACACTTTAAAAAGTCGATCTTTTAAAGTAGGAAGTATATGAAGTAATAAGAGCCGATTCATAAAATTCATGTTAAACGTATAAATACTATGCGCAAAGACGCACACTAAGATCAAAAGCGCATTGAAAGAAAATCACCTTTCGGTCAAGTATTTCTTTGGTGAGAAAGTAATTGAAGTTTCATATTATCAAACACCTTGAAGGAATAATACTTCACTGAATAACCAGCCCTCCGTCATTGCAAAATCAAGGTCTCTCTCGCTCTGAAACTAAACATGTTGAAGCTCCTGCTTTCAAAAATTTCTAGAGGCTCACTACTTCATTCAAGAACAACAAAGGGTGCTCTACATTCCTTTAATATCTTACAACACGGATTCTGAAAGCAAACCTTTTTTCCTTATATATACATCTTCTTTTACCCTCTTAAGCTCCTGTGATACCTTCCTTTACCCCTTAACTTACCCCTTAACAAGTAACCAAAAGCACGAAGAAAAGGAAAAGCACGAAGAAAATGGATAAACCAAAACGAAGAAGACATCAAATAAGAGATAAATAGAGAAAATACCTAGAAATTTTGGTGAATCTGAATCGAAAACTACAAGGCGGTAGGGGAGGACGGACTACATGATGGTTCGATTTGGGGGAGAGGGAGGAGGAGGCTAGGGCTTCGATCGATATATATCAGCTGGTACGTTCAATTCGAGAATTTGGGAGTATATATATATTATTATTCGAACACTTGGACAGCGGTTCATAACCGCTGTCTAAACACTTGCACAGCGGTTCTCAACCGCTTTCTAAGTGTTAAACTTGGACAGCGGTTTTGAACCGCTGTCTATCCTTTTTTTTTTTTAAATTAAAACCGCTCTCCAAGCTATAGCTTGAGAGTCATTTTGAAAAAAAAATCGCCCAAGTGCAAATGCTTGCTCAAATGTGTAGCAGTGTGAATTGAAAGACCCCGAATTAGCAATATAATAACTATTTTTAGACATATTGAAAAGAAAAGTAATTATAAAATTTAAGTATGTTTTACCAGATTAGAATTCAGAACTGACAAATGTTTTTTTCGGTAATGTGTAAATTTCTAGCATATTAGGTGATTTATTGTCTTTCAATAATGGAAAAAAGTATAGTACATTCTTGTCATTTAATATCAAAATAAATGCTAATTACATAAATAATTTTAATCTTCAAAATAGATTGTTATTCAAAGTAAAGTTGAACGTTGAATTGAAAGACCCCAAATTAGCAATATAATAACTGTTTTTTTTTTTTTGAAAAATTGAAAAAGGAAAAGACATTTTAAACCTCATATTTTACAGTAACAAACCATGATGTTTATTCTCTATATTCAACTTCCTAGTTTGAAATTTCTGAAGTCATTTTTTTTTTCAAGATAATTAGAGAAAAAAAATTATACGGATCTCAGGATAGAGATCTACTAGATAGATATTGACAAAAAACTTGTATGCAATATTGCATACTTATACTTAATAAGTATGTGCAATTGTAGTTTAATTGAGTTTTTTTTTTTTTTTTTTGTCGACCGGTAAAGTTAGGGCAAACAGATTACGGGTCTTATGGGCCTTCTTCCTCGCGTCGCCGCTACATACCGTTTCTTCTTCTTCCTTGAGGCGCTTCCAAATTCTTTTCTTCCATCGCCGCAATGATCGATTTTCTTCTTCTTCCTTCCATCGCCAGGTTCCTAATTTCTTGTCCAATTTAATTTTTTCTTCGATTCGCTTCGATCATTGGATGAAACCAGGTCATTAAATTTGGATTTCGATGTGGATTCTACGAGAATAAGATAGAATATGTGTGTGGTGTTTGGATTACCCCTCAACACAAAGTGTGTGATGAAATTCAGATTCTTCTGCACTCTTTTTCACGCCATCTCAGAATCTGTAATTCGATCAAGATTTTTTTTTTCGCGTCTATACTGGTATTTGTTCATGTAGTAGCACTTTTTTGCTCATATGGTAACACTCTTTTTGTTCATGTAGTAACACATCAAATTATTCTTTAAATCTGTAATTTGTTTGCTACAAAAATTATAAATGTGTAGGTATTTTGTTCATAGGTAATTGTTGGGATTATACTGAAAAGTATGCTTTTACTTTGTATAATCAAAACTGAATTTCGGACTTATTTACTGAAATAAATTGTTTATCACTGATGCTTTAAATATCATCGAATGTTACATATATTTACTGCATAACTGTTCAATAAATAGTACGTGTTACATTGTAGTTAATTTAGTGATACCAAATCACAGAAGATTAAATTAATAGTCTCTTGTAACCAAAAGTACACCATTCACGACCTAGATAGAAATGAACAATCCATCGTGAAAGATTGAAGTGTAAGGCTCAAATAGGCTTGTCTTGACCAAGAGATTACACTAGTGCATGTCTAGTGCACTGAATAGGACCTACAGGAGGACAAATTCTTCAGAACTGAACTAGGAAGAATTAGACCTCAGTGGTTCGTTATTTCTTAATCTTCGTCCCTTAAATAGGATCGCGTGTGGTTAGTAATTATTGCTTTGACTTATTACGGGAGAAATCAACGAGATTCAATACTTTATATCTTGGGCAATATTATTGGTCACATGCGATTGCTAAGATTTAATACGAGAATCGCATGCAAGTACGCTTTTGTTCGATTTGCCCCCTTGGGAGGTTCATAAGTTTTATCATACCAAATCTTGCAAGTGGAACTAGTTTCCTGATGGATAATAATGTTGAACCGTTCCTTAACCAAGGACAAAAGATATTAATTAATAGAAAGCTATTTCAAAGGCTTGAATTAATTAATGTCTTTGGATAATCTTAAACACGGAAATAATAACCGGAGCCATATTAACTGTAATATGGGTTAAGATGGATAGTCTTGATATTAATTATGTAGTGGGATTAATTAATATTTATGGGCTTGAATAATATTGTGGCTCAATATTGATAATTCAAGATCCATTGGAAGATCCAATCTTAATTCTCCTAAAGGCCCCCTAAGTAGCCCAATATAAAGTCCAATAACTGAAAAAGGTGTTTAAAAATAAAATAAATCTTGTTGCATATTTTTCCCATTTTTTCGAAAATTATGGATTAAAAGGGGAGAAAGATTTTCTTTGAATTTTGTTATGGAATGAAGATATGTATTCTTGGAATACAAGATTATCTCATTAAATTCAAGAAATCTCACACTTGGTTATCTATATACTTATTTTCGAAAATTTTGAAATATAAAGGGCAAGAAAGATTTTCTTGATTTTCTTGAAAAGATATTATGAAAGATATGTATTTCTTGAAATACAAGAATATCTCATAAATTCAAGAAGATCCAAATCTTGGAATCTTGATCCCTATATTTCGAAAATTCCATAACAAAGAGGAGTTGGGATTTTTGTAGAATATTTTAATTATGGAGAAAAGAATATATGAGATATATTCAAGATTTTTTGGAGATCAAGAAAAAGATTTTCCCATATTATTTTATCCCAAATTTTCGACCACCACACCTCTATAAATAGGGGATGAGTGTTTCATTCCCAAGTACAATTCCATGTGCTGGAAAAATTAGTAAATCCACAAAGGTGGTGCAACAAAGTTTATTTTCCTTTTGTTAATTGTTCGCGATCATCCTACCACCGGATTGTCGAGTAAGGATTAAAGGAATACTTGGGAAGGTTTCTTTGGTGTGTCTAATCAACGAGGCCATTGTCATTCCAAGAGGTACGTTCACGTTAACTCGTAGTAATTCCACATGCGTAGGATTTACGTGAACTGTTTATATGCATGATTTGTTGTTAAATTATTATTTGAATTAATATAGGATTAATTCATGCTAGTAATAATTATTGAAATTAAATTTATATTTAAATATTTATCCCGAATAGATCCGTGCAACTTATTCCCCAACAGTAATTTGTCTGTCTTTAAGAATCCGTAGACAATTCGTAGACAATATGTTTGCCTATTAGAATGTTAAAAATCTGTAGGCAACGTCACTATTTAAGGACATAATTATTTTATTGGAAAATTTTATAGTCATGTTAGAAAATTTCATTGTCAATTCTGCATTATAGTATAAAAATTAGACACGATGATAAATAAATAAATAATAATTTAGCAAATTGTTAGTGGTCAATTGTAACTTGAATCATTTTTTTAATATTTTTTATCAATTTGTTTTCCTCTTATTAGACTACATTAATTGGGTACTCTTATGTTTGTTTGTTTCTGGTTTGGGAAGCTGCTTTTGGGATTTCAAATCTCAAATCTCCGTTTGCTTATCAGGATTTCGGTATAAGGTTTTAAATCCTTCAAAATTCTACTCTATAATACCTATAATACACTTATTTTACCTTTATCAAACACAATTTTCAATACATTATCAATTATCTATGACACACTTTTCAATTATTATTATGTATTCAACTCAATACTCTCTCTCCTCTTTTTTTACTTTTTACAATCATCCAATCATTTTTACATTATTTTTTACAATATAATATTATTTCTATCATCTACTTTTTTAAAATTCTACTTTATCAAATCCTATAAAATCCACACTCTCAAATATATACAAAATACAAATACACTTTTTACTTTATACCAAATCCTTCAAAATTTCCTCTACATGATTTCAAATACCCTTAAAACTATAAACAAATATACCCTTAAATAGATGTTAATCGATTGTAAATTAAATAATTTTAATAGATACTCATACATTACAAATTCAAGATACTGTTTTTATGGGGCCAGCCAATAAATATTAGTCGACTGAAATAAAAAAACAGTGTGTCAGACTGAAAGAATAGAATATTGAAGATAGAAATGACACTTTGTTATTCATAAACAGCTAAGCAGATCTGGTTGACGGCCAAAAGGGTTAAGCAGAAAAATTGCATTATTAAACTAATTATCAATTATACTAAACTAATACTAATACAGATAATATATTAAATAAGTTAATTGTGTGTTAAGAGACAATTGGCATCGATAATTTCATTTTTCTTCTTTTCCTTTGTCCTTATCTTAAACCCAGATACCAAGTTTTGCTAATTACAGTATATTAATTTGGGCTGATACTCGCTTGACACGTTATTAAGTTAATTCGTATCTTGAAAAGTTATTTACACGTTATTCAGTGGGAAAGGTAGGTTCGTGTGCATCCAGGTGCACCGCATATTCATAGTGTATTTTAAAAATATACAATTTGTTGTATTAAAAGATGCAATTTATTTACACTGAATCGTGTAATTAATTTTTCATATTAATAGTTGCACGGTTCAGTGTAAACAAGTTACATATTTCTATATAACAAGTTATATATTTTTAAAATGCAATATGAATGTACAGTGCACCAAAATGCATACACAATTAACCAGTGGGGAAATTACTTTATGACTGCAGCAATAACATGCTTAATTTTTAAAGAATTATCTTTAAGTAATAATTTTGGCTACGACATAAGTTTTTATAAACGATCAAGCTTGTTTTTTTAATAATGATAATCAAAATTAAATCAGAAGTTAAATTTATATTGAATCAAAGTTGTCGTTTAAGTTCGATCGATTTTTAGCTGATAAATCAGAATAAATTTTAAGTGTGGACTTTGTTGCCAAGTCCAAATAATATTTGAGTTGCATGTACTAAATATTGTGCTCACTATTCTTTAACAAGTCAAAAAAAAAAAAACCCCCTCAAACAAGTGAATAATAAACAACAAAACTGTGAAATTACTAAAACCTAAAATTAGATTTTCTTCTTATAATATGTAAAATTCGATTTGATTTTACTTTCATATTACTTGTCGAAATCATATCTAAATATTGTTTTTTTTAAAAGTAAAATATTGAAATCCATAATCGACCCAAATAATAATCATTAAAAATAACCTCAATTCGATTAGTTATTTGGAATTCATCCAATTATATATTCACCCATGAGAATGCTTTGTTGGGCGCCTGATGTTTATTGCTGATAATGCCTGTAACACAAATTTCATTTCTACCTAACTAATATAAAATGTGTAAAATGGAGTATAGGTGTACACCGATGTTTATATTAATTCTTTGTGGTTTAGATTTGTGGGGTTTCAATAAGTTAACGTTGTCTTGATGATTCTTATGTTGAAAATATCAACATATTGGGTTTCCACGTGTCAAATTAAATGTGTATAGTTGTTTTAAGGAGACCTAATTAAAGTGATCCACTAAAGTTTAAGTTATGGACTAATATGAGTATTAAATAATCATGGGTTTTATATGTGTGGAAACCATTAAGTGATTTTCTATTTGTTGAGGGACCAAATAGAAAATATAGGAAACTTATTCTATAAGTTAGGGTTATGGTCCCCAAACGTCGGTACATTCATTCCACACTCTGTATTCTCTCTACGGAAAAGTGAAGACGGGTGAAACTGATAGTTTGGGAAATCAAACCTACCCATTCAATGCATAAGGATTCAGGTACGCTACCGCTTTTATGATTAATATTCTTCATATTTCGGATAATCATCGTAGATGCCATTCAGATCTAATTGATTATTTCTAACAAATGGTATCAGAGCCACTCTACGCATTATTTTCTGAATTTAGAAGAATTTTATGAATCTAGATTGATCTGAAATTAGGGCTTTGATTTAATTATTATTTGCGAACAAATTTTCTTTATTACGGATGATGTTTCGCAAAGATTCAGATATGTTATCTATTCGTTTAGATTTATGGTTCTTAAGGCATGTGTGCGCTGATTTAACAAAAGGGATTCAGCGCACCACATTATTAAATTTTTGTATCTGTGCTAAATGCTAATTAGCGCATCATTCAGGAAGAATTCCTCAAGTACTTTTTTTTTTTAAATCTCGACATATTGAATTGAACAAATTGCCTATATGAGGCGCTTGTTTAATTGTTTTAAGGATGTGAACTTCAATTTAATTATTTTGAGTTAATTGTGATATTTGGGGATTAAGGCTTCAGTGTGCTGTGGTGATTTCATAATAAATTATGGTTAAGGAATATATTTGATACAACACTGCTATGAGATTATGTTTGATTTGATTATGGTTATGGTGTTTTGGAATTATGCTTTTGGTTTCAGCAGCTTATTCCATTTCTTGTATATATATATTTGGTGATTATGTGCGCCTATATACATGTTATCTATTTTTGGATTGAGACATTATATGTCTTGTTTAAGTTTATAATATAATTCAGATTTGTTGGGTATCTCATGTTCCTATTTAATTTTTATTAATATTTAAGATGGTTTAATTGAATCATGAAGTCACCAAAGTGATCTCTCTTGAGAAGATTTTTCCATTGAGAATATTGGGATGGTTGTGTAAGTGTATTTTCATGCGGGTATTAATCGGCCCAAAGGAAGATTAATATTTGGCCCGAAATACACAAGCACCTGTAATGATAAATACGTGACAATTAGAAGGTTTTTCATGTGACTAATTAGTCGGCCCAAAGGAAGGCTATTAGTTGACATGATTTTATTATCAGTATTTGATCACTACACAGAGGTTACCACTTACGAGTTAATATTACTGTCCAAAGACTTGATATTAATGTTGTGTTCGGTGCCTCGAGATGTTGTCATCATATTTGAATTTATCTGCTATTTATCTGGTTGATGTAAGCATGACAGTTATTTTGGTTTATTTATTTTCTCTGTTTAAGTTACGTTTGCTACTTATATGTCTGCCAAATTTAAGCAACATACTTATGCTTAATGGTTCAAACATTAAGGATTGGAAATATAAATTTTCAATTATTTTAGGTTGCCTTGATCTTTGACTGCACACTAAGGCTAGAGCAACTCACTTCTCAGACGGATGAAAGTTCTCCTGATGAAATGAAGAATTTGAGAAGTGAGAGCGCTCAAATCGTGTTAGTCTAAAGATCATGAAGCGCAACACTTCGGAAGCCTTACGAGGCACTACATCTGCGGAAATCACTAAGGCCAGTGAGTACCTTACCCATATTGAACAACGTTTTATGAAAAACGATATGGCTGAGACAAGTACGCTTTTGGCAAACTTGATATCAATGAAGTACAAGGGTAAAGGAAATATAAGGGAGTAACATCATGCAGATGACTCACGTTGCTTCAAAATTAAATGCACTAAAAACTCGAGATGTCTGAAGACTTAATCGTGCATTTTGTGCTTATATCTCTTCTTGCACAATTCAGTTTGTTTAAGGTCAGTTATAACTGTCAAAGGGAGATGTGGACTCTTAATGAGCTCATTTCATATTGTGCGTAAGAAGAAGAAAGATTGAAGCAAGAAAGAACTGAGGTTGCTCAGCTGGCCATGAATTCCAAAGATAAAGGAAAGGAAGACTAATGAGAAAGCTGCTAAGGATAAGGGTCCAACACACAAGAAACAACATAACAATACTGAGGATGAAAATTATTTCTTCTGACCTGGACACAAAAGGAAGGATTGTACCAAATATCACGCTTGACGTGTAAAGAAAGGTATTAATCTAACTTTGGTTTGTTCTAAGGTTAAATAAAGAAATTTCAACTAAAATATGGCACAAACACTTAGGTTATATCGTAAAATCAGATGCTTGTGTCAAGACGGTATTTTTAGACACACTCATTTTTTCAGATTTTTAATCTATGTGTGGAGGGTATTAAAGGAAAACAGACCAAACAGGAGATATAAGGTGCCCAAAGAGCTAATAGTGTCTTGTAATTGATATATACGGATATTTGTGGACCATTCCCTACGGCTTCTTGGAATGGTCAACAATATTTTGTGTCATTCATAGATAACTATTCAGGATATGGGTACCTATATCTCATTCATGAAAAATCTAAGGCACTGGACATGTTCAAAATATTTAAGGCTGAGGTTGAAATTCAACTCAGCAAAATAGACTAAATTCGTTAAATCTAACTGTTGGGGTGAATATTACGGTTAATATGACGATTCAAGAGAACAATATCCAGACCTTTTGCTATCTTTCTAAAGGAATGTGGAATAGTCTCTCAGTAAACCATGCTAGGATCGCCTAACATGAATGGTATAGCTGAAAGACGAAACAAAAACTTTAAAGGATATGGTGAGAAGTATGATTAGTTATTCTTTCTTACCAAATTCACTTTGGGGAGAAGCACTAAAGACTGTATCTTATATTTTCAATAAGGTACCAACTAAAGCAGCTGCTAAACTCATTTTGGACTTTAGACTTGGCGAGAGCTTAGTCTAAATCACTTTCATATTTGGGGATGTCCAGCTGAGGCTAGGTCTTACAAGCCAAATGAAAATAAACTGGACTCCAAAACAGTTAGCATCTGTTTTGTTGGTTATCCAGAAAAATTCAGGGGTTTTAAGTTTTATGATCCCACTAAAAGGTCAAATTTTTTTTAGACGAGACATGAAGGGTTCTTTGAGGATGTTGAGTTTGGGGGGAGAAATAATGTTAGAAACATTGTTGTTGAGGAGGAGTCGGTTTCGACACCTACTACTGCTTATGACAATGTTCAGGTATTCATACCTATCATTGGAGAGGAAGCAGATTTGGAACCTCAACAAGATGATGTTGAAGATCGTCCCGATCATGTTGATGCAATAATTCAAGAACAACCTCAAGAGCATGTAGAATTGAGGAGATCCACTAAAGAGAAGAGAAAGAAAAACTATTTTGGATGATATATTGCTTTCTCCAAGAGAACGAATTAATGGAAGATGATCATATCAATGTTCATCAGGCCAAGAACGGTGCTCGAAAGTGGATTGATGCCATGAACGAAGAGTATAAGTCAATGCAAGACAATCAAGTTTGGGGTCTTGTCCCATTACCAGAAGGTTCGAAACCCATTGGTTGTAAACGAATTTTTAAAACCAAAAGGGTATCAAATGGTAATGTAGACAGATATAAGGCACGTCTTGTGGCTAAAGACTTTACTCAAAGGGAAGACATTGATTTTAAAGAGGCTTTCTCTAAGGTTTTCATGAAAGACTCTTTTTCAGAATTATAATGGCACAAGTTGCACATTATGACCTTGAGTTACATCAGATGGATGTAAAAACATCATTTCTCAATGGTGACATTGTTGAGACAATATATTGTTGGGGTTATACGTGAAAGTATGCTTTTACTCTGTATAACCTATGTATTAAACACTTATTTACTGAAATAAAGTGTGTATCATTGTTGCTTTATATATGATTGAATGTTATATATATTTATTGCAAACCGTTCATAGCACGCGTTACATTGTAGTTAACGTGGTGATATCAGATCACAGAAGATCACGTTAACAGTTCCTTGTATACGAGTGCGTGTTTCACAACTTAGATAGATCCGAACAATCTATTGGTAGAAGTTGATGTGTAAGGCTCAGATTGACTTGTCTTGACCAAGAGATTATACTAGTGCATTCGATGCGCTGAAGTGGACCTGCAGAGAGGATAAACTCATTCGCACTGACTTAAGGGATGAAGAGTTAGACCTCAGTGGTTGTTGATTTCTTAATCTCTGTCACTTAATAAGGACTGTGTGTGATTAGTAGTTATTGCTTTGCTTATAAATGGGAAGAGAATCATTGCGACTTCGATACCCTATATCTTGGGCAATAATATTAATTACACGATAGTTGCTAAATTAATACAGAGAATCGTGTGCTTGCTATGTCTTGCTTGATTGGTTCCCTTGGTGGGCCTGGAACCTTTATCATACCAAATCTTGCAAGTAGAATTAATTTTCAGGTATGGATAATAAAGTTGGGCTGTCCTTACTCCAAGGATAAAAATATTAATTAATATAAAGATTTTCAGTGGCTTAATTAATTAATGGACTAAATAATCTTAAACACGGGAAATAATAACTGGGAGCCATATTACCGTAATATGGGTTAAGATTGGATAGTGCAATATTAATTATATAGTGGCAATAATTAATATTAATGGGCTGAATTATATTGTGGCTCAATATTGGAATTCAGAAGTCCATTGGAAGGTACATCTTAATTCTCCTAAAGGCCCCTCAAGTAGCCCAAATTATAGTCCAATAAATAAAAGGTGTTTAAAATAAAATAAAATAAATTATTGTTGCAATATTTCCTCAATAATTTCGAAAATATTAAAGAAAAGAGGGAGAAGAATTTTCTTGAAAAGATTTTATGGAAATGAGAGTATTCTTGGAATACAAGATTATCCCATAAATTCAAGAAAACTCCCACTTGGTCTCTTTAATTGGGATTTTTCGAAAATATAGTGAATAAAAAGGGAAGAAATATTTTCTTGATTTTCTTGGAAAGATTTTATGGAGAAAGATATGTATTCTTGGAATACAATAATATCTCATAAATTCAAGAAAGATCCAATCTTGCAAATCTTCTTGAAATTTTTGAAAATATAGGCTAAATAAGGGTGTGAGATTTTTGTGGAAAAATACACAAGGAAAGAAGAATATGTTAGATATATTCAAGATTTCTTGAAGATCAAGAAAAGATCTTTCATAACTCTAATTGCCTTGAAATTTTTGAATCCCCCTCACTTATAAATAGGGGATGAATTTTTCATCCCCAACTAGTGTTCCATGCGTTGAAAATATTAGAAATCCACAAAGGTGGTGCAACAATATTTTTATTTTCCTTTGTTTTATAAATTGTTCATTGGAGAACCTTTCACCGTGGTCATTGGACGAGGACTTGGGAATAATTGAGAAGGTTTTTTGGTGGGTATCTAGATACTTGATCATGTCTGTCTCAGATCGTCTCTCCAACGGGTACGTTTACGTAAACTCCTAGAAATTCCGCATGCTAGAATCTTTTACGTGAAATATTATTTGCATGTTGTTGTTGGATTAATTATTATTTGAATTCACTTAGGTAAATTCATGCTAGTAATAATTGTTAATTTAAATTTGTGTTTATGAGGTCATCCCGATAGATCCTGGCATATGTTATCCCAATATACCGAGATTGCTCTCAAGGTATTCTTGGATTATCACAAAGAGATAAATAGAAAAAGTGCTACAAAATTTTTGGCATGCATAACTGCAACTCAGGTTATACCCCTGTGGCTAAGGGAGACAAGTTTAGTCTTAGTCAGTTCCCTAAAACTGATCTTAAAATTCCAGAGATGCAAAATATTCCCTATGCTTCGGCTGTTGGGAGTTTGATGTATGCTTAAGTTTGCACCAGACCTGATTTGGGTTTACTGTGGGTATGATGGGCAGATGCTTAAGTAACTATGGTATGGATATTTGGAAAGTAGCCGAATGGATTATGAGGTATCTATAAAGATTTTAAGGATTACATGCTTACATATAGGAAATCAGATCAGTAGGAGTTCATCAGGTATTCTGATTATGATTTCATTGGATGTCAATATCCACTTCAAGCTATATTTTGTATTAGCAACTATGGTTGCGAAATATTGTCACTTGGCTGCGTATTGTAGGGACTATTGAAAGACCACTTAAGTTGTAATGTGACAATAATTCGGTTATGTTATATTTCAATAACAACAGGAGTTCACTAAGTCAAAGTTTATTGACATAAAATTCCTAGTTGTGAAGTAAAAAGTACAGAGTGGTCAGATTTCTATAAAGCATTTTGGGACAGACTAACCGGATCCACTAATTAAAGGTTTACCACCTAAGGTCTTTCATGAGCATATAACTCATGTGGGTGTTTTGTTGTTTCGGTATACTTCGGTTTAGTGGGAGTCTGTATATGTCTTGTTGTTTTATATTTTGGCTTGGACACATTATCGTGTATTTTGGTATTCTTTAGAGAAATAAAGTTTTGGTTTATTTACACTCTGTTTGTTTGGTTTTGGTTTTCGGTTGATCTCACTAAGGATAAGGAAGGACCAGTTGGAAATAGGCATGTCAGATCACGTTACATGTAATTTTCATGCTACACACCATGATTGATATATTATTGACTGTAATGATATTTGTGATTACTGATGGGTTTAGTCACGCTTAAAGTGGTGAAGGCCTCCTTAGTCCTATATCAATGCAGTTAGTGATAAGATTGTTTAAGGGATACTCATACGGATGACAACAAGGTTTGAGCTCATTTTGGTAATACACATTTGTCTGGTGTCACGTGTTTGCCCTAATGGGAGATTGTTGGAAATATCCAACATATTGGGCTTCCACGTGTCAAATTAAATGTGTATAGTTGTCTTAAGGAGACCCAATTAAAGTAATCCACTAAAGTTTAAGTTATGGGCTAATATGAGTATTAAATAATCATGAGCTTTATATGTGTAGAAACCATTAAGTGATTTTCTATTTGTTGAGGGACCAAATAGAAAATATAGGAAACTTATTCTATAAGTTAGGGTTATGGTCCCCAAACGTCAGTACATTCATTCCATATTCTGTATTCTCTCTACGGAAAAGCGAAGACGGGTGAAACTGATAGTTTGATAAATCAAACCTATTCAATGCATAAATCAATTCATGGATTCAGGTACGCTTCCGCTTTTATGGTTAATATTCTTCATATTTCGGATAATCATCGTAGATGCCATTCAGATCTAATTGATTATTTCTAACATCTTATTGTTTAATAATTTGGTTCTTATATTTATTGATCAACTGACTTGGTCTCATATGCATTTAGGTGCACCGTGTACTCATAATGCATTTTAGAATCATGCGATTTATTATACTGAAATATGCAACTTGTGTTACACGGAACCGTGAAATTATTTTTGCATATTAGTAGTTGCACAGTTCAGTGTAAACAAGTTGCATATTTTAATATAACAAATTGAATTGTTCTTAAATGCACTATGAGTGCACAGTACACCTAAGTGCATGTTGGCGAATTAATTGTCCGGATCTATTCGGGATGAATATTTAAATACAAATTTAATTCTAACAATTATTACTAGCATGTATTAATCCTATATTAATTCAAATAATAATTCAACAACAAATCATGCATATAAACAGTTCACATAAATCCTACGCATGCGGAATTACTACGGGTTTACGTGAACTAACCTCTTGGAGTGGCAATGGTCTAGTCGATAAGAACACACCAAAAGGCCTTCCCAAGTATTCCCTAATCCTTGCTCGTCAATCCGGTGGAAGGAAGCTCGCGAACAATTAACAAAAGGGAAAATAAAAATTTATTGCACTACCTTTGTGGATTTGCTAATTTTTCCAGCACATGGAATTGTACACTCACAATTGACGTTTTTGAAAATACACAATCTGTCGACGTTTTAAAATATTTGATATTTTATCGACGCTGATATTTTTCCAAAAAACCAATTTTCGTGTTCTCATGGGGATGAAACATTCATCCCCTATTTATAATGAGGTGGTGGCCGATTTTTCGTCATGGAATAGGGAGGAAAAAATCTTTTCTTGATCTCCAAGAAATCTTGAATATATCTCATATATTCTTTTCTCCATAATTAAAATATTCCATAAAAATCCCACCTTCTCTTGTTATGGTTATTTTCGAAAAAAAACAAGGATAAAGATTCCAAGATTTGGATCTTCTTGAATTTATGAGATATACTTGTATTGCAAGAATACATATCTTCCATAATATATTTTCAAGAAAATCAAGAAAATCTTTCTTTCCCTTATTCTTTCAAGATTTTCGAAAATATCATATAAATAACCAAGTGGGAGATTTCTTGAATTTAATGAGATGATCTTGTATTTCAAGAATACATATCTTCATTCCATAACAAAATTCAAAGAAAATATTTCTCCCCTTTTATTCATATTTTTCGAAAAAAAATGAGGAAAAAATAGCAACAAAAATTTATTTTATTTTTAAACACCTTTTCAGTTATTGGACTTTATGTTTGGGCTACTTGAGAGGCCTTTAGGAGAATTAAGATTGGACCTTCCAATGGATCTTGAATTATCAATATTGAGCCACAATATTATTCAAGCCCATAAATATTAATTAATCCCACTACATAATTAATATTGCACTATCCATCTTAACCCATATTACAGTTAATATGGCTCCCGGTTATTATTTCCCGTGTTTAAGATTATCTAGTCCATTAATTAATTCAAGCCACTGAAATAGCTTTCTATTAATTAATATCTTTTGTCCTTGGTTAAGGAACGATTCAACATTATTATCCATACCGGAAACTAGTTCCACTTGCAAGATTTGGTATGATAAAACTTATGAACCTCCCAAGGGGGTAAATCGAACAAGCGTACTTGCACACGATTCTCCGTATTAAATCTTAGCAATCGCATGTGACCAATAATATTGCCCAAGATATAAAGTATTGAATCTCGTTGATTCTCTACCCGTAATAAGTCAAAACAATAATAACTAACCACACACGATCCTATTTAAGGGACGAAGATTAAGAAATAAAGAACCACTGAGGTCTAATTCTTCCTAGTTCAGTTCTGAAGAATTTGTCCTCCTGTAGGTCCTATTCAGTGCACTAGACATGCACTAGTGTAATCTCTTGGTCAAGACAAGTCAATCTGAGTCTTACACTTCAACCTTTCACAATGGATTGTTCATTTCCATCTAGGTCGTGAATGTTGTACTTTTGGTTACAAGGAACTGTTAATTTAATCTTCTGTGATCTGATATCACTAAATTAACTACAATGTAACACGTACTATTTATTGAACAGTTATGCAGTAAATATATGTAACATTCAATGATATTTAAAGCATCAGTGATAAATAATTTATTTCAGTAAATAAGACCGAAATCCAGTTTGATTATACAAAGTAAAAGCATATTTTCCAGTATAATCCCAACAATCTCCCACTTATACTCAAAGTCTGCTTTTAAGTATACTACAACATGTCTCGTGTAGTTCCTAATACGTGACATGTAATGTCACCTACACGAACCTAATAATATCTCCCACTTATACTCAAAGCAGATTGGCTACGCACTTGACAACCATTCCTCCCACATGTCTCTTGAATGTTTCCAGAGGCAGACACTTTGTGAAAGGATACACTAGGTTATCCTCCAATGCGATCTTAGCCACCTCTTCATCTCCTCTCTTAACGATTTCTAGTCTAAGATTTCTTTCCTTCAGTGTGCTTGTTTGACTCGTGGACTCTTGGTTCCCTTGAATTTGCAACTGCCCCTAGCAAATATTGCTAGACAAATTCGGAACTCCATCCAAGTCCACTAAGAAGGTCTAGAGCCAAACTGGTTCCTTCACTGCTTCACAAGCAGCTACTTACCCGGCTTCTATGGTTGAGTCAGTGATGCATTTCTGCTTCACACTCGTCCATTTCATGGCTACACTTCCCAAATGAAAGCACACTAACTGAGGCAGATAGTTTCTTGGAATCTATGTCTGATTGGAAATCCGAGTCCATGTAACCGATGTGGATTAGACTGTCTGACTGATAAACCAACACTCTATCCCGAGTTCTTTTCAGATACTTCAAAATGTTCTTAACTGCCGTCCAATCCTCTTTTTCCTGGATTACTTTGATATCTTGCCACCATGCCAACGACAAAGCAGATATCCGGTCTCGTACACAACATTGCATACATAAGGCTTCCGACAGCCGAAGCATAAGGAATGTCTTTCATGTCATCTATCTCTCTCTGTGTCTTAGGGCACATTTCGTTGGATAGATGGATTCCATGCCAGAGAGGTACGAAGCCTTTCTTGGAATCCTGCATGCTGAATCGCTTCAAGACAGTGTCTATATATGAAGCTTGCGATAAACCTATCATCATTTTCTTGCGATCTCGAGAGATCTTGATCCCAAGGATGTGCCCGGCTTCCCCTAAGTCCTTCATATCAAACTGTTTTGATAGCCATGCCCTTACGTCTGATAACACCTTTACATCGTTCCCGGTGAGCAGAATGTCATCTACGTATAGTACTAAGAATACCAATGCAGTTCCGACACGCTTTTTGTACACACAACTTTCGAACTCGTTTTGATCAAACCCATAAGACTTTATTACATGATCTAAATATTGGTTCCAAGCTCTGGATGCTTGTTTGAGTCCGTAAATGGACTTCATGGGCTTACAAACTAGGTGTTCTTGGCCTTTTTCAATGAAGCCTTGGGGTTGTTGCATATAAATTTATTCATCAAGACTTCCGTTAAGGAAAGCTATCTTGACATCCATTGCCAGATTTCAAAGTCGAGATGCCCAGCAATCGACAAGAGAATTCAGATGGACTTGCGCATTGCTACAGGCGAAAAAGTTTCCTCATAGTCGATCCCTTCTTTCTGAGTATAACCTTTCGCCACAAGCCTTGCCTTGAAGGTTTCCACCTTCCCGTCTGGTCCTCTTTTTCTCTTGTATACCCACTTGCAACCAATGGGTTTGACCCCATTCAGTGGTTCGACTAGCTCCCACACTCTGTTATGATCCATAGAACCCATTTCGGCTTTCATTGTTGTTTGCCAAGAAACCGCATCCTTGTCTTGGATTACAAAGTTCATGGGTCTGATTCGTCTTATCCGGGAATCAAGTCCAAGGACTCTCCTATCCCCATGAATCTCTCGGGCTGTCTCACAACCCTCCCACTACGACGAGGTTCCAGTTGTGTAAGTGTGTCATTTGGTATGTTATCTTGTACAATTGGCAATGAGGTTAGCCCCTTAGCTCATTTAAGGTAATCTCACTTCTGGGTCTTCTTTCGTTCATATAATCTTCTTCCAAAAATCTAAAGTGGGTGCTGATTACCACCTTTTGATCTTCGGGACCATAGAACATACACCCTTTTGTTCTCTTGGGGTATCCTATAAACAACCTTAATTCTGATCGAGGATCCAATTTTCCGGCTTCCTTGTCCAACACGTAGGCCGGACACCCCCAAATTCTCATGTGTCTCAAACTGGGCTTACGCCCAGTCCACAATTCTTTGGGAGTTTTGGGAACCGATTTGGATGGCACCAAGTTCGTAATGTAAGTCATTGTTTCCAAGGCATGACCCCGAAATCCACTTGGGTAGATCCGCATAACTCATCATTGATCTTACCATTTCAAAAAGAGTTCGTTTCTTCGCTCTGCAACCCCCGCTTTTGTTGAGGGGTTCCGGTGCGATTCTTTGGGATACAATCCTTCATCGATAAGTAGTTCAAAAACTCATCGCCGAGGTACTTTCCTCCACGATCGGATCGTAGAGACTTGATACGTTTTTCCTTATGATTTTCTGCTTGAGCCTTAAATTCTTTGAATTTCTCAAAGGTCTCAGATTTATGCTTCATAAGGAAAATATAGCCGCATTCTTGAGTAGTCATCAATAAAAGTGACGAAATATTCATAACCTCCTCTTGCTTTGGTTGACATTGGACCACATACGCCCGTGTGAACGATTTCTAACACTTCTTTGGCTCTATTCCCTTGGCTTCAATGCCCTCTTGGTCATTTTACCCTCCAAACATGATTCGCGAGTTGGAATTGGTTCAACTTGGAGAGACTCCAAAGAACCGCCTTCTACCAACCTTTGGATCCTCTTTGGATTAATATATCCCAATCTTAGATGCCATAGAAGTGTCCCGCTCACGCCGATGAACGTTTTTATCGGAAATAGTTGATGTGTTATAGGATGCATTTAAGTGAGTGGTGTGCACAATTAATTGTATAGAGATTGTCCATCAATGTCCCATAATGAGATACACTCATTATTTCAAGAAATGATGTCATTCTTATTAAAAGAAACTAAGTATCCATTAATGAAATTTTAGAAACCGAAAAGTGAATTCTTTCTAAACCGGGAACATAAAGAACGTCTCTTAAAATTAAAACTCGTTTTTCAAAAAAAAAAAAAGGTGCACTTCTCCCACTTCTTTTTAGCCGCCACTCGTAGAAGATCGCCCAAAGTGATGAGAATCTCACTCCCATTAAGTTGTTTCGGTCAATCGGGACCCAGAACGTGAAACAAACATACATGGTCAGCAGATCCCGTATCAACTACCCATGAATGAGAAGTATACGCCGCTAAACAAGTTTCAACAACTAGTGCGTGAGAATTACCTTTCTTTCCGTCCCTTTTGGGGTTGGAACAGGCAAACCTCCATTGTCCTCTTTCACCGCAGCTTAAGCACTTCCTCTTTTGATTTTCCTTGACACCACCAGCATTCGTCATCTTATCATTTCCCTTGGCAACAGTTGAGTCTGATTGCTTATGGCTTTTGGTCACCTTCTTCTTCTTGTCATCCATTGGCCTAGAAAATGAAGACGGACCACTTGCCGTCAAAGCTTGAGTTTGGTGCCCCATCAACATCTCTGCCGAGACCAAAGCTTGCAACAAATCATCTAGCGAGGCCAAAATACTCAAAAACTTTTGGGCAGAGAGTGAAGTATCAAATTCATCTGAGTCTCCAGATTATAATCTGCACTCAGAACCTCAAGTTTGTTCAGATGGGCCATCAATTTTGAGGACGTAATCCCTTACGGGTTTGCCCTCCACCATTTTTAAATGACGACATCTCTCTCGCAAAGGTGATCCGACGAGTCCCGCATTTTTGACTTCGTCGGTTGGCTCATCCGATTTTGGTGTGTCAAGAATCCACTTGTGCTTTTTTTGTGCGCTTAGGACAATTATAATTTTTTCGTTTCAATCAATATAGTTTCCATACTTATTCTATTGACTTTAAGTATAATAGCGAAAGGATTAAAAGGTTACGACATCTTTGAATCCAAATAAATAATAATATGCATAAGCACAAATATATCACAAGGTTCGATCACATGTTTCATATTAAAATCTCAAAAAATATGAACATGCATCACCCAACATCTCAAAAAAGTTTTAAATAAGCCACGTGGGGTGGGTCATTATTTAAACACATTCAAGCGAGTTACAAAAAAAACGATTACAAACCTTTAATAACTAGATTAATAGTTGGCTCTCACTTGACCAATATAAAATTGACAGGGACTTCGGGGAAGTATATGCATATCAATTTTATACCGAGGCTCGAAATATAAAATTGACGAATTAAATTACAATTTAAAATTCAGAGCCCGAAACCGAGGCTCTGATACCAGTTGTTGGGGAATTTATTGCCCGGATCTATTCGGGATGAATATTTAAATACAAATTTAATTCTAACAATTATTACTAGCATAAATTAATCCTATATTATTTCAAATAATAATTCAACAACAAATCATGCATATAAACAGTTCACATAAATCCTACGCATGCGGAATTGCTACGGGTTTACGTGAACTAACCTCTTGAAGTGGCAATGGTCTCGTCGATAAGAACACACCAAAAGGCCTTCCCAAGTATTCCATAGTCCTTGATCGTCAATCCGGTGGAATGAAGCTCGCGAACAATTAACAAAAGGGAAAATAAAATTTTGTTGCACCACCTTTGTGTATTTGCTAATTTTTCCAGCACATGGAATTGTACACTCACAATTGATGTTTTTCGAAAATACACAATCTGTCGACGTTTCAAAATATTTGATATTTTATCGACGCTGATATTTTTCCGAAAAACCAATTTTCGTGTTCTCATGGGGATGAAACATTCATCCCCTATTTATAATGAGGTGGTGGCCGATTTTTCGTCATGGAATAGGGAGGAAAAAAATCTTTTCTTGATCTCCAAGAAATCTTGAATATATCTCATATATTCTTTTCTCCATAATTAAAATATTCCATAAAAAATCCACCTTCTCTTGTTATGGTTATTTTCGAAAAAAAACAATGATAAAGATTCTAAGATTTGGATCTTCTTGAATTTATGAGATATACCTGTATTGCAAGAATACATATCTTCCATAATATCTTTTCAAGAAAATCAAAAAAATCTTTATTTCCCTTATTCTTTCAAGATTTTCGAAAATATCATATAAATAACCAAGTGGGAGATTTCTTGAATTTAATGAGATAATCTTGTATTTCAAGAATACATATCTTCATTCCATAACAAAATTCAAAGAAAATATTTCTCCCCTTTTATTCATATTTTTCGAAAAAAGATGAGGAAAAAATAGCAACAAAAATTTATTTTATTTTTAAACATCTTTTCAGTTATTGGACTTTATGTTTGGGCTACTTGAGAGGCCTTTAGGAGAATTAAGATTGGACCTTCCAATGGATCTTGAATTATCAATATTGAGCCACAATATTATTCAAGCCCATAAATATTAATTAATTCCACTACATAATTAATATTGCACTATCCATCTTAACCCATATTACAGTTAATATGGCTCCCGGTTATTATTTCCCGTGTTTAAGATTATCTAGCACATTAATTAATTCAAGCCACTGAAATAGCTTTCTATTAATTAATATCTTTTGTCCTTGGTTAAGGAACGGTTCAACATTATTATCCATACCGGAAACTAGTTCCACTTGCAAGATTTGGTATGATAAAACTTATGAACCTCCCAAGGGGGCAAATCGAACAAGCGTACTTGCACACGATTCTCCGTATTAAATCTTAGCAATCGCATGTGACCAATAATATTGTTCAAGATATAAAGTATTGAATCTCGTTGATTCTCTACCCGTAATAAGTCAAAGCAATAATTACTAACCACACGCGATCCTATTTAAGGGACGAAGATTAAGAAATAACGAACCACTGAGGTCTAATTCTTCCTAGTTCAGTTCTGAAGAATTTGTCCTCCTGTAGGTCCTATTCAGTGCACTAGACATGCACTAGTGTAATCTCTTGGTCAAGACAAGCCAATCTGAGCCTTACAATTCAACCTTTCACGATGGATTGTTCATTTCCATCTAGGTCGTGAATGGTGTACTTTTGGTTACAAGGAACTGTTAATTTAATCTTATGTGATCTGATATCACTAAATTAACTACAATGTAACACGTACTATTTATTGAACAGTTATGCAGTAAATATATGTAACATTCAATGATATTTAAAGCGTCAGTGATAAATAATTTATTTCAGTAAATAAGACCGAAATTCAGTTTGATTATACAAAGTAAAAACATACTTTCCAGTATAATCCCAACAGTGCATACAAGACTTAACCTTGAAATGAGTCTTTTGTATAGTAGTTGTCTTGTACATGTAACAATAAATAATTAATATTTTTCAATAAGATAACTAATACTCCATCCGTCCTACTATAAGTTTATTTCTTTCCTTTTTCATCCGTCCCAAAATAAGTTTATTGTTTCTATAAATGAAAAAAGTAATCCACTATCCATAATTTGTATCCTCACTTTTCACACAGGCTAGGTCTTGTATGCATCGGGTGCACTGTGCACTCATAGTGCATTTTATAAGCGTTCAACTTTTTATGCTGAAAAGTGTGATTTATTTACACTAAAAAGTGCAACTGTTAATATGGGAACATAGTTGCACGTTTCTATTTTGTATAGTTGCACGCTTCTAAAATGCATTATGAGTGCACGGTGCACTCGGGTGCAAATGAGACCCACTCTTTCACACAATATTACAAAAAATGTCACTCACTACTCCATTCATTACTCCCTATACCTTTTTCCTTTTTCCCAATAACCAACAACAAAAAGAAACAGAAAACTTATACCGGGACGGAGGGAGTATATCTTTAAACTAGAGTTAAGTTGCATAGTACAGCTGATGCATAAAAAAATTGCTCCTTACAAATAGGTCTTTTGAGCATTATGCAATTTAAGGTTCCATTTGGATGTATAGATTTGAAATCCATGAATTTCACACACAAATCGTCACTCTCCAATGAATTTTACAAATACTTAGATGAGAGATAAAAGAAGAGAGTGAAGGGGTAAAAATAAAAGAAGAGAGTGAAGGGGTAAAAAGGGAGGAAAGGGGTAGAGATGAGGGATTTCACAAATGAAATGGTTTTGATGAGAATTTGAAATCCCTCAATTTTAAACTAGAATCTTAAATCTAAGTATTTGTAAATCCATTAGAGAGTGGTGATTTGTGTGTGAAATCTATGTATTTCAAATCCATCCATTCAAATGGAGCTTAAGTGTATTTTTTTTTTTTTTTGTAACTTGTTTTTTTTGAAACGTTCAACTTGTTTAATATGAAATAAATTGAATCAACTCTTGAGTTGGACCATCCATACAGGCTTCGCTTCTGGCTTGAAGTAGGGGCCCCCGTTAATGGACGGTGAGTTTTGTTTCCCCAAACTAGTTGGTCTTTGGGCCCAGATACCAAATTATCAAAAAAATATATTCACATATTCTTTTATATATTATTGATTCATAATTTTTGCGTGTGAAAAATAATAATGTGAAAAAGATAAGAAATGCTCCTGAGAATTTGGTAAAGTTGTTCCAGAACAGTTTTGAAGACGAAGTGATAGTGGTTAATTTGTACCCCCAACAACTGCTTCTTATATATTTTTATGGCTTTCCAGTTTTGTTACTTTTGTACAAGAAAGAATACAACCAACCAAAAACCAACGCATAGAATCCATATTCCATAATCCTCGCCCTGCTACATACTTCCTCGAAACACGTCGTGCCCGGACCCACCATTACCGACCCGCTCCGATTCGTGTCGGAATTAATACAATTCATCAACTAATTTCATTAGTATGATGTAATGTTTAATATTCAATTATATTATATATACATATATCACAAATACATAACACGTGTAATATTTTGTAGAATATAAATGTAGCATCAATTGCACCCATGAGATTGGGTTAAGAGAGCATATGAGTGTTTCCTGAATTTAATTTAGATGTGAACTCTCTTCTTTAAAATATTATAAACATATTGATGTAGGCCGGTCAACTCTAACCCCACTTCAAAGTAATGATCAAGAATGAAAGTTTACATTGATCCTTTATCTAGAAATAGCATTGACATCATGACCCGATATGGGACATTCCCTTCATCATCCTCTAATGCAGACTCTCTATAAAAAAAAAACTCCTCTAATGCAGACTGGTCAACCCTAACTCCGGCCACCTCAAAACCATGATTAACAGTGGAGGTTTACATCGACCCTTTTAACCAGGAGTAGCCCTGACATCGTACCCCAATGTGGGACGCCTCTTTAGGCTTATCAACTACCAAGAGTCCTTCCTTGGTTCACAAGGGCTAGATCGATGCTCCTACATCATATACGAAGTATTAGCTTTTAGCATTTGAATTATCACCATTCAAAAAATGTTTATTTTTATATATATGGTATTCGTCTTAAATTCATTAACATTAATTTGACACTACATGTTAAAAGGTGATACTTCGTAATTTTGAAAAAGAGCCCACAAATTCATAATTTTTTTTGTGTTGTGTTAATTATATATGAACTCGTCAAAATGAGTTGGATTAAGTTAGCAATTACTACTTCCTCTGCCCCGACTCTTTTTGTTTGAACATTTGTCAAAAAAGTTCGTACCTTACTTAATTGAACATTACCTTAAATTCTAATAAATTGATTTTTTTTTTTACAAAACTCCTTCAAATATCTTAATATTGCATCATATGTCATTACTTTTCTCACACTAAAGTTAATATTAATATCTCAATTAATTTAAACACATGCTATTACTTTACCATTAATCATTACTTTTTTTTTTGTGTGTGTGTGAATAATAAGTTACACAATGAATTCAAATACGGTTATCTTTAGCCATACTTCCCAATTTTTGCATCAGATTATGTTTCTTCATTACAATAAAAATAAGGATTATTATACATGTTGTAGGTAACTATCATTATAGCTAGATAGCAACAAATAAACCAGAAAAGGGCTTCCAACAAGCAAACCATTAATTTGATAAAACTCTCATCACTTGTCATTATTTTTTAACAATGTAATTAACACTATGAATGATAAGAACATTTGTAGAATCCTAGGAACAAAAACCGACACACCAAAGGGGGTCCCTAACTCTTCTATCATGCCTCACTTTTTCATTCTCACTTTTGAAGTCTATCCTAATCTAATAGATCTTTGTAATTAAGAAATCTTATTATCGTTTGACTTAACTATCTTGAAATAACGTTGGGCATTATTAGATTCTACTAAATCAGAAATTAGGTGACAATCAAATTTTAAAAGCCATAAGGCACGGTGATGTTGAGTGCTTCAAAAGGAATTTCAACTTAATCGTAGTGCGGAAATCTCATATTACACTGGCTCATATATCAAATGACATAAACTCTCGTGTGAAACTTATTCATATTGTGAATTTGACATCTCATTTCACTTATAAATTGATATTATTATTCTTACAGACTAATATAAATAGCATTTACTACTATGGATCTTAGTTTATAAGTGTAATAGTATCAGTTAATAAGTGTAGTGATATTAGTTTGTAAATATAATGATACAAATTTCATATTTATGAACAAGTTTCACCGAAAACTAACTCATCTAACGGAGGCTCATATTGGTAAGTATTTCCGTAATAATTTGTATACCAAAGTCTTGTAAGCACCGTACAACTCTAGTGCACTTTTTAGTCGTGCAATTTATTTTATTGAAACGTTCAACTTGTTCAACGTAAAATAAGTTGAACACTTCAGTGTAATCAAATTGAACATTTCAGTAAAATAAATTGCACAATTAAAAAATACACTTGAGTTACACTATAAATACAATTATCGTGAATTAAATATATATAAACATGAAAAATGATTACAACTTGATTTTCTGAATTTGAAATGTCGAATTTAGCGGGTTCAAGCTCTAATTTGTTCCTCTGATTCTTCTCTTCTTTGACTTTGATGAATTTTTGTAACGATCTTCGCCTTAATCTTGTCTGGAATGGAAGTTGTGGATTTAAAACGTTAATCCAAGGACTTGACGTCTTGTTTTGGATTGAACGTGGCTTTTGGAAGCTTTTCGGACGAACCTCTTCGAGTTTGATGAAGAACGCCTTTGAATGTTTGATTGTCGGATGAAGATCTTCAAATCTTCAAGAGCTTGATGAAGAACTTCGAATCTTCATGTGTTGAACGAAGAACGCCTTTGAGGACAAACGTCGAATCGGAGGGGTTCAACACCTTGATCTCGGATTGAGAGTAGTTTATAGATGGCTTGCACGAAGAACACTTGAAACTGGTGAAGAACGTCTTCAAATATTCGAAGGTTTGATGAAGACCTTCGGAGAAACGTTTGATCGGAGGGCTCAACACCTTAATCTCTGATCGAACGTCGTTTTTGGATGCTTTGGACGAAGAACGCCTTGGAGTTGCTTCGAATCTTCAAGAACGGTTGCAGGGAGCTTTGGACTCTTCTCATCTTGCTCGTCTGAATCGTCTGGAATGAAGAATCTTGATGTCTAAAATGAAGAGTTTTGACCCCTATTTATAGGATGAGGGGTGTCAAGCTTTCCTTAATTGAGGTGCCACGTGGGGCATCTGATTGGTCGAAGGGATTTGTCATTTTATTTAGCATAATTAATACAAATCATTTTATTTGATTGATTTGTCATTAATTTCCTTCTATTTATGACCAAATATTAGTTCGATTCACCGCATACGAGTATCCGTACGCTCGTAAAATTTGATCGACTTGTACCGTGTATATATTAAATATCAATTATTTAATTTTGAGAATTAGTTTAATAAATTCCCAATAAATAAATAGTTTTATTTGATATTAATATGTAATTTGTACACGCGCTGTCATTTAATTTGGTGCAAATTTTATTTGCTTACATGTACGATGCATTTAATGCACAAGAAACATATTCTTTCGGTATTCATGATGTCATGCTGCCTTTTAAAACAACATAAATCATAGTATAATATAGTAAATAAAACGACAAAGTCTAGTATGCAAATTTGTATAGATACAAAAACTTTAATTTTCAACCAAATTCTATAATTGATGAATGTAATACAAAATTGAGTGGTTTATGGTTCACTCGGCCCGACTAGTTCATGGTTCACCCAGTTCAAATAGGTCATAATTTAAGGTTAATTATTTAGTGTTTAGGGTATAGTTGGTTGATTTAGGACAATTTTATAGATTTTAATCTATACAAATTTGCACACTAGACCTACTCAAATAAAACTCGGCCACATTCTATTTTTACTAATATTACTAATAGGCAATTATAATATATGTTTTCTTAGAAATTACTCAAGCAGTCAGGGCATGTTTGTTTTAGTATTACTATTGTATCATATAAATTACTGGTAGTACTAATTATTACTTGTATTGGAGTAACTAATTTAAAATTCCCAACCCCCAGCCCATCCGTCTAAGTATCTTGCTCGCACTCAACCGGCCCATTTATTATGTTATACACAATATAATTATAGGCAGTTCTCCTTCTTACTCCTTCTGCCTTCAATTATTGTTGATTTTTTTTTCTACAAATTTGTATTATTCCTCTTCTTGTTATCATTTTAGGTATTTTATGAATTTTTTTTTAAAGGTAATCAATTACAATAGTTTCCTAAGATAATTAATTACAATAATTCCTTTTACCACCGGGCACATGTCAACATCATTTCATCTCACTGTAGACCGGAACCGCAATCACCACAAGAAGGCGACTACCCGAAATTTCAACTCGGAACCGCAACCCAACAATAGGGGGACCACCACAAGAGGGAATAAACATTCCCTCTCCATGTCTCGAACCCGGGACCTCAAGGTCTCAGGTGGTGGAGCTCTAACCACTTGAACTATCCACACTTGACCAGGTATTTTATGAATTAAGATGTGTGATTTATAGAATAAAATAGAAACAATAAAAAATGAGTTTAAAATTTTATAAAAATGTATTAATTGTACTTAATTTCATATTCAATTCCTCTTGCTTTTGAGAAATATTGGAATTAGGGTTCCTAATTGTTGAAATTGATGACAATTATGACATTGTATGATTTAAAAAAAAAATGAGTACAAATCTCAATCCCACAACTCACAATATAAAAATATTTTATAAAATGGCATTGTAGTCTCCATTTGCTATAGGAGAAAAGGATGATTGTGCCCAATCAAGCATGAAAATTTAAATGTAAATGAACTACCTACGAGTTCTGAGTTAAAAATTTCCAATTTTGTGCCCCCACCATAAAAAATTTTCTGGATCCGTCCCTGCCCATCCCGGCCACTTTTTGGATTTGTACATCTCATCCTCCATCCAAATACATATTCACCCCTATTATACATCTTTACCCTAAAATCATCACATCACTACTTTTCTTACACCAACTCATTCTCTCTCGTACTTTTCTTACAATAATTCATTATCTCTCTTACTTTTCTTACACTTTTTTTCCTTCATACAATCATTATCACACTAACTAATAATAATAAAATAATACATCATCATAATTAAAAAAATATTGATCTGACATAAAGCTTCATCCATCTCTACCACATCCAACACAAAACATGAAAACAAACACCAGATTACTATTCACAGGATTTCCCCCATCCATCTTTTTTTTTCATCCGGGTTTTCCCCATCCACCTCAAGACGAAAACAAACGTTCCCTGAGGCATCTTGATCGAACAAGATCCAATTACCCGAATAAACTGAATGCAAGCGAAGTGATGAATTTAAATGATCAATCTTTTATATTAAGAACATTATAAATTTATTTAAAATTAAACATAATAATTTGTTCCAAGTTTAGAATCCAATTTTCAAAATATAATTTATTTGATAAATTCTTGTGTGATACAATATAATGTGAGATGAATCTAAATTATTGGAGAGACAAAATATGGGTTTAAAACTTTAAATCACAAATAGTCTCATAACTTTGGCCCCAAATTAATAAATTCAGTCCCGTAATATTTTTAATAATATTCAATTTAAGTTCCAAGTCCGTCGGAAAATTCAAAACTACGTCGTTACGTCAATTAAATTTGGGGCTATCCGGTCACATATGTGATTGAAATGCCACATATAAATCATTACAATATTTACTATTATTATTTTGTGTGTAATTTGTTCCCCAACAAGCTAGATGAACAGAAGGAGACGAGTCATCTAACATCTGCTGGCAGGGCCAAGCATGGACTGTTAAGCGACGAAGAGTTGGCTGAGCTGAGATTGTTGAAGGAGCTAGTGATGTCCCCAGAAACGTTTAGTTGGTGTTGTAAATTTGAACATGAGCTATAAAATGCTAGCAAGTATGACAAGAATAGACTAGAGATGAGACCAGGGGCGGACACATAGGAGTGGCATCCCCCGGCCCCGGCCCCGACGGGAAAATTTCATCCTTGAAATCGACCTGAATCCCTACGGGAAATTTTTCTTAGTCCCCATCCCCGCCCCTAACGTTTTCGGGTATCCCAGAACCCGGCCCAAAAATAGACTAATATATTTATTTTTTATGTTTTATTATCATAATTATTTTATCTCCCTACACTAATACACATTTGGCCTTGAACAGCTGTTAAAAAAGCCCTTAGAGAGCGGTTATAACAGTTGTCCAAGTAATAGCTGTCCAAGCTTGGACATCTATTAAAAAACCGTTGTCCAAAAGATTGGGCTTGGACAGCGGTTTTCAACCGCATTGCAAGAGGGGGGCTTGGACAGCGGTTAATAACCGCTGTCTAATTATTATTATTTTTTAATAATTTCTTTTATTATGTTAGATAGACAGCGGTTATGAACCGCTGTCCAACATCTTTTTTTTTTAATTATTAATTTATAATTTAAATATCCTATAATAAAACCATAAACCAAAACTTATATATACGTCCAATACCATAAACCATAAACCATAAACAAAAAATCCTATAATAAAACCATAAACCAAAACTTATACAACATATACGTCCAATACCAAAACATCAAATAAATAAACATACACATCATGAAATAAATAAACATACACATCATAAACATACAAAAACATGAAATATATATCATCACAAATATATAATTTAATTACATGCTACCAAAATTTCAAACAACGATCACTCAATATCGTATGAATATAAGAATCAATTGTAAAGGTACCCCGTCCAATCATTTTTCCATTTCTCCAGTCTTTTCCAACATTCTGTGGCTCGTTCTTCTCTCGGACCTCAAACGTTCCACATCTTTAGCCAACTTGGAAACCTGTTCCGTTAGTATACCCACCATATTCATGGATTGAAGACCAGGTGCCATCGCTAACGATGTCTTCGTCACGCCAAATCCGACACTCCGTAAGCGGCCGGGATGCTCCTGGCGACCTATAGCCCGTCCAAACAGATCATCAGGGCCGATAATTCGGATGTCGTCGGGCGTCATGGTCTGAGATAGACGCTCCTAAATCACAAAAACAAAATATTATTATTTAATTATTTATTTAGAATTAATAGTTTGTAATTGAAAGATAAATTAATGGATAGATTACCGCTTCTTCGATGATGCGCTGTGCACTGGGATCGTGAATATTCCCGTCTCGACCCTTTCTGGTAGTCTGAAATAAGTCAAAACGGGTAACAATAGGCTCATTCTCTCCAGCTTTTCTTCTTTCTTCTTTCTACGATAGTGATTAACGTGTCCCTTTATTAGATATATTAAAAGTGAATATATAAAAAAATTAAAAGTTAGGATTTTGATCTCACCACATTTTCTCTTATTCGTGCATAACCTTTGTTGGATCCACGATATCGCGCCTCCATCGACTTGGCTTGCTCGCGATTTTTATTACTTCGATTCTACAGTATAATAGAAATATGATAAACACTGAAAAGCTTAGGGCATTAGAAATTGAGGAAATGACATTGATCAATTTTACCTGGAAATCATCCTCCATAGCTCTACTCACAAACTCCTCCCAGTATGGAGCCACCATAGGGCTATTCTGATACGCCGGAGGCGGACTAACCGAGTAAAGACCAGTTTCTGGATCTCGTGTATTACTTCTCAACCAAGCCCGAAAATTCTTGGCCATTACTCCAGCTTGCGACAATATTTGCTTCTTCTTTGTGTGGTCAAGACCTCTGAATGTAGTCTATACGCATATAACATAACAATTTTGTAAATTTAAGGGTCATACTACAACTTTCAATAAACATATAATTAACATACCGTAAGTTCATCCCATAATCTTTCCTTCAAAGGAGTCAGTTTGGGGCTACGCCAGTCCTTGGTTGGCAGCACGATAAGGATCACGCTCCTGACTGCAGCTCCAATGTAGAAGGACAACGACTCACTCTCTTTTCCTATTGTCTGTCCAAACTCATTGAACGATAACTGCAATAACATAGTATTTAATTAGGTTCAACGATCAATCAATATATTTATCGATTTCAAACTGTTCAATTGTAATAAAATTACCTGAAGTGTTTTCCCCTTGCTACGAGCTCTCTTAATAGATGACATGGTGACTATACCCCGAGTGCGCTTCTCCCCGGAGCTTCTAGTGGTGGTGGGAGCATCAGTGTCACACTCTCTCAAGTCATCAGGATGTTGTCGATCATATGCACCATGATCATATGCGCCATGATCTCCATCAGAATATCCATCATCATCATCTCCATCATCTCCAGGATATGGCAAACGAGACATGATCCTGTAAAGCAGAAGAAACAACATTTAATAAACAAAAAACAAACAATATTCAATAAACCAGAAGAAACAACATTTAATAAAGCATAAGAAACAACATTTAATAAAGCAGAAGAAACAACATTCAATAAAGTTGTACATTTCTTTTTAGCACTTGTTTTTCTTTTTCATTTTTTGGTTGACTTTTCTCGTTCATGACCATAAATGTTAACAAGATCTGGATTTCCTTATTCATCCTCATCTCTAATTATTCTCTGGTATGGGCGTGGATTTGCAGGATCATCGAAAGATGGTACAGAATGAGTGAAGTTCTGAAAAGGATCATCATTTGTGTCAACATCTTCATCGACATGGTCGCTAATCTGGAAACTATTGTTAAATTTGTTTGACAGAACCACAATGGACGATTTCTTATTAACTGGGTCGGGGACATAGAAAATTTGTTGAGCTTGACTGGCCATTATGTAAGGGTCATCTCTGTATCCCACATTCTTCAAATCAACGCGTACGAACCCAGAACTTTCAACTTGGACCCCGTTAGGGATCCTCACCCAACTACACTCGAAGATTGGTTGACGGTGAACAATATAGTCGAGTTCCCAAATGTTGACAATCTGTCCAAAGTAAGTAGTATTTGATTGATCCACTGCAGTTGCAGTAATGGACACTCCACTATTCTGCATAGTACTTGTGGCATCATGATCTCTGGTATAAAATGTGTATTCATTGCCAAGATAACACTTGTATGAATACACATATCTATCAGGCATTCTGGATAACCACTTAACTCTTTCATTCACTGATTCTTTTTCCTGTGACATCATATTTGCTACATAACCATTGAACCAGTCAACAAACGTGCGATTGTGCTCAACTTCAATCCATGATCTATCTCTGGTGGGATTTCTCCCAGCAAGTGATCGCATGTGCAGGTCAATAAAAGAAAGCACGTCGACCGTGTTGTGAAGTACGCACAAGCGCATCCTTGTTAGTTCCTCCATACTAACACTTACAGGTTGACCACCGGTAATGCCTTCACTATCCATCCTATTGGTTTAACGGGTAACTAGAAGTCCAATTGCATCGACATTCGGAATAAATTCAGACCAGTACTCGACCGCTTCTTCTACTAAATAGCGTTCTGCAATGCCCCTCCGGCCTGGACTTTTTCATCACATATCCTTTGAGCACTTTCATATATCTCTCTACACCATACATCCATCACATACGAGCAGGACCACACATCCTTGTCTCGTGTACCAAATGAACTGTTAGGTGAACCATTATATCAAAAAATGATGGAGGGAAATACATCTCAAGCTCACAGAGAGTCCCCACAATCTGCCTCTGAAAACCAAGCAATTTTCTAGGATCTATGACCTTGCTACTCATTGCCTTGAAGAACCAACATAACTTTGTTATGGTTTTGCGCACATTTTCAGGCAAGATAGAACGTATTGCAATGGGCAAGAAAGTCTCCATGATGACATGATAGTCATGCGATTTCAGATTCATCAGTCTCACGCCATCATCTGATACAAGTCTCTGTATGTTGGATGAATAACCCTCTGGTACTTTCACATCCTTTAGCGTCTGAAGTAACTCTTTTCTCTCATTGTTGGACAAGGTGTGTGCAGCAGGAGGTAAGAACGGTTTACCCCTTTCTCTAGGCACAGGTTTTAGTTCTGCTCTTATTCCCATATCAATCATATCCATTCTTGCATTGTAACCATCCTTGGACTTCTTATCACCAGCGAGTATTGAGCAAAAATTTGCACAAACGTTCTTCTCAACGTGCATTAGATCAATGAAGTGTCTAACATACAACTCTTTCCAATAGGGCAATTGAAAGAAATTTGATTCCTTCTTCCAACCGCTAGTGGGGACACTCTCTTTCTGGCTCTCTTTCCATATTATGTGTCGATATTCTTCATCTCATTCAATACATCCAACACGATAATAAACGTGGTGCTTCACCGCCTCGATTGTGTCATCGAATGCATCGGCCATTGTTCTGTACTTATGCGTTGGGTCCAACCACCTCCTATGTCCCATATAAACGGTCTTCCTACAATGACTCAAGCGAATGTGACGTGTCTTCTTGGTATAACAAGGACATGCATCGGCCCCCTTCACACTATATCCGGATAGATTCCCGTAAATGGAAAGTCATTGATAGTTCCAAACAAAGATGGCCTTCAACTTGAAATTCTCCTTTCTACAAGCATCATATACATCGACACCCTCATCCCACATGAGCTTCAAGTCCTCTATCAAAGGAGTCAGATATACATCTATGTCGTTACAAGGTTGTTTGGGTCCTGATATCAACATAGACAACATCATGTAAGTGAGCTTCATGCACAACTCGGGTGAAAGGTTATAAACTAACAGAATCACTGGCCATGTACTATGGTTGGTACTTTGGATACCGAACGGATTCATTCCGTCAGTTGAGAGTGCAAGACGCAAGTGTCGTGGCTCGTTGCCAAATTCTGGATGCCTGACATCGAATGTCTTCCACTGGGGTGAATCAGCAGGGTGTCTTAGCATTCCATCTTTGATCATATCATCATGATGCCAAGTTAAATTTCTAGCATCCACAAATATTACTATACATTCTCCTCGAATCTTGGTATTATTGGAAAGTACCACAACACATTCATGGAGATTTATTTTTCTTATATCGCTTCTCCCCACACTTGGGACATTCATCGAGGTCTGCATACTCCTTCCGAAATAAGATACAATCACCCGGACAAGCATGCATTTTCTGATGTGTTAACCCGATGGACTTGAGCATTTGTTTAACATCATATGCTCTCTTAGGTAGTACATTTCCATCAGGCAATAGACCACTAACTGTTTCCAACATACTTGTGAAGCACTCATCGGACAACTAGTGAAAAATTTTTTAGGTTGAACAATATCAACACAAATGACAGCTTTTTTGTGCCTTTTTTACACCAGGCCACGCGGTGGTAATCCAAACAGAATCCCTTAACTTCTCGACATATAAGGGTGATCTCGCAGATCATCGTCATCCCCACTCGATGTATCAACAGTCGGTACATCATCAAAAATATCCGCATCCACTGTATCTTCAAACATAAAGTCAGTTTCTAGGTTGCTTGAGCTACATCCATCTCTTCTCTCACCATGATATGTCCAAACGGTATATGTTTTATCAATACTGTGAATCATCAAGTGGTCAAACAGACTTTCTCGACCACTAACGGTTTTTCCATTCATACATTTCCAACACGGACATGGAATGTACCGAGGGTTGGTGCAGTGTCTAATTGCATGATTACAAAATTCTTCCACCCCATTCTTATACTCATCTGATAATCGATCTACCCGAACCCACTCTCGATCCATATAGAACTAGAGATGCCTATAGGAAAGACAATATGAAGACTGTTTCTCAAGACAATGTATCTTAAAGTATTAAACCTAAAAGTATTCAAATCCTAATGCATACCTAACCATACTTAATCTTCATTCATTTTAATTTTCTAATTTTGAGATAATACATGCATTGATGTCACACTAAATTTTGAAGTTTAAACCTTTATGAATTGGTAAAATAATTGAACTTATATCCACAAAATGACATTGGGTAGATCAAGTCAAGATTAACCAAGTCAACAAAAGTTTATAGCTTGATTACTACTTCAAATTCTAATGTAACTAAGATTTTGTTGCTTCTCAAGACAATGTATCCTAATGTACCATCAACCATCTAAAGCAACACACTATCCATTCACCAAATCATCAATCAATAACTCAAATATATCCTAATGTATTAATCTTAATTTATGTTTAAATCCTCACACAAGCATATTATCAAACACCTTGAGTGCATCAATTAAACAACCAACAAACCAACCTAAAAATCATATAAATTCATCAACCAACCCAAAAATATATAAATTCACATTTTAATCCACACATTTGCAAGAGCATTCACATCCCAAAAACTAAATTATACAATCTATTCATATCTAAAACAAACACATTATCCATTTCACCAAATCATAACATATATATATATATACTAACATATAGATATATATACTATCCTAACATATATATATACCATTAACCATTAACAATCCTAACATATATATATACTAAAGCAAGAGCATTCACCATTAACAATCGTAACATATATATATATATACTCACAATCTATTCATATCTAAAGCAAGAGCATTCACCATTAACAATCCTAACATATATATATATACTAACATATATAGATATATATATATATACTAACATATAGATATATACACACATATATATATATGTATAAAAAAGAAAATTACCTATATATAAATGGAGGACGGCGACGGATGTAGGGGAGGAGGAGGCCGGAGGAGGGTGACGGAGGTAGGGGATTGAGAAGAAGGAGGAGGGCGACGGCGACGGCAAAGACGCGAGAGGTAGGGGATGACGAGGAGGAGGGCGACGGCGACGACAGCGGCGCGAGAGGTAGGGGATGACGAGGAGGAGGTCGACGGCGACGGCAACCACGCGAGAGGTTGGGGAGTAAAATGGATTTATCAGAGGAGAAAATTAAATCGCGTAAATGGGGGCTGCTCTCTGGACGCGTACGATATAAGGGTTTCGGGGTTTGGAGAGCGGTTTTGAACCGCTGTCCAATCTTTACCTTGGACAGCGGTTCTTAACCGCATTCCAAGTGGTTTACACAGCGGTTCTTAACCGCATTCCAAGTGGTTTGCACAGCGGTTCTTAACCGCTCTCCAAGTAAAATTCTTGGAGAGCGGTTTAAAACCGCTATCTATTTTTTAAATTTTTTTTTATAAAACCGCTCTCCAAGCTGTAACTTGGAGAGCTGTTTGAAAAAAGGGATGTCCAAGTGCAGATGTGCAAGCCTTAATGTGTAGTAGTGCTAAAAATCATGGAGAGCCAATTATGTTATAAAATATTTTTTTATAAAATAACTTAAAAGAACAAAATATAAATAATCAAACCAATATTTAAATATATATAGTGATATATACATACATAAATATAAAAAACATTAATATAATATGTATCGGGGCGGGGCTGGGCGCGGGGCAGGGTATATAAATACCATCTCCGCCTAGTCCCCGATTTTGATTTTATCAGTTTTCTCCGAAATCGAACCGAAATCGAAAAATAGTCAAAATAACCGCCCCAATCGGGGCGGGGGCCGGGGCGGATCACCGCGGGGACGGGGCAAATTGCCATCCCTACGGACACAGGAATTAAATTTAGCAAGGACACATAATTATATAAATTTTTAAAAAATAAAAAATGAAATAAATTTAAAGTTAATCTAAAATTTAATAGTACACCAAATTATTATAATGTAAAGTAGGTCTTGCGCGAGATCGTCTAGCTCACGATGAGGCAGAACATGAAATAACAATTTAACACTTTGGATTCAGTGAGTGTTAGTTTTTGCTAGTTTGTAAACCTTTTAACCATGAGAACTTTTCTCACAAAAAATTGCCTATAATATATGTTGTATTTCTATTTAATATATTTAACTAAAACATGTGGTTAAAAATAATTATGTATGAAACAAAATATAAAATTTATAAAAATGATAAAGTGGATGTCTAAAGGGGGAATCAAACCCAAAAACATCAAGAACTAGTGGAATACCCGCGTAACACGTGGGATCGTAAATAAATTATATTATTATAATTTTATATTTTAAAATTGAAATAAATTATATTATTATATTTATATTTTAAAATCGAGAATTAATTGTACAATTTTAAGTTTTTTAAATAAAATATATTTTGGTCATTTTGAAAAAATATATATACACACATATTTATGAGTTAATTTTAAAGTAGTGGTGATTCCGATCGATCAATAGGCAATTTCGTGTTTGGAATTTAATAGACATAGTCCTAAATAACACCAAACTTATAGTTTATACTTTATATGATACAGTTTACTGAAATTAACACCCTAATATAGGTGTAGATTTTTATTTTTATTTTTTCGAACGAAAAGAGGGAGGTGTAGATGTAAGAAACTCAGTCAACAATATTGACTGAATCAACTCTGACTATATCTACATATGAATCAAAATCAAAAAATTTTTACTGATGAATAAAATTAAGAATTATTAATAAAATCATTTTTTTCTAATTACTGTAAAAAATATTACTATAATTACTTTATTTGATTATTTACATTGTTGTCCTTAATCATCCTCCAGAATCTTATACTATTATCGAGTGTCAATCAAAATTTATCTTGTTGAAATCCACTCCATAATTGAATCTACACTTTTTAATTTATTTTATTTTTACATCCTCGTCTTTTTTACTTTACAGTCTCTGTTGATGGCCTTTCTCAGTTGGTGGCACAACTTTTTGTTTCTTCTCCATTGCCAATATAAACATAGAATTTCTTTTAAAATTAGAATGCAAAGAATACTGGACCAAGTACATATCTGACCATGTAGTAAGATCATGTAGTTAGAGTGCTTAAAGGCTCCATCTTTAATAACAATTTAGAAAATTCAAATAAACGTAAATATATTTTCTCAATTTTATGTAGTGAACAAAAATATAACCTTAATTTTAGTGGAGCAATCTTCACAATAATAAAAATCGAAAAGAAAAAATTGTACCAAAATAATTTTAGTGGAGTATAAGAAACAAAATATTTTTAGTAATTGTGAAGTTAAAATAATAAATTGGGAGAAAAAAGTCGAAGAAGCTTACATTGATATTGTTCAAATAAATGATGTACGTATTCTACTAAAATGATCATACTTGAAAAAGTACTTACTTTTGCTAAACAAATGCAATGATTTTTAAGAATCTTGAATTGCAAAAAATGAGTGTTAATCCATCAATTAATAAGGTGAAATAAAACCACAATAATAATTTAAAGATAAGAAAATCTCACGTACCACAAATAAAAGTGCAGAGTACCTATTTTAACATACCATTTAACATATATGGGTGAATATCTGTTGGGGTTATACTGGAAAATATGTTTTTACTTTGTATAACCAAACTGAATTTCTGTCTTATTTGCTGAAATAAATTATTTATCACTGATGATTTAAATATGATTGAATGTTACATATATTTACTGCATACCTGTTCAATAAATAGTACGTGTTACATTGTAGTTAATTTAATGATACCAGATCACATAAGATTAAATTAACAGTTCCTTGTAACAAAGTACAGAATTCACATCCCAGATGGAAATTAACAATCCATCGTGAAAGGTTGAAGTGTAAGGCTCAGATAGACTTGTCTTGACCAAGAGATTGCACTAGTGCATTATGATGCGCTGAATAGGACCTACAAGAGGACAAATTCTGTTGGAAAATTAGAGGTGCCCGGATCTATTTGAGGTGAATTTAAATACATATTTAAATTAATTAATTACTAACATGAATTAATCCTAAATCAATTCAACATAATAATTAATAAGCAAATAAACAACATGCGTACATATAATCCACGTAAATCCTAAGCATGCGAAATCTAGGAGTTACGAGATTACATACCTCTTGTAGAGACAACCGTTGAGACGATGGATCAACCCAAAGTGCCTTCTCAAATATGTCCCAAGTCCACGAACGTAATCCGGTGGGAGGATTCTCAACGAACAATTTTAATTTAAAGGAAAAAATAAAAATATTTGCCACCACCTTTATGGATTTCTAATATTTTCAACACATGGAATTACATTGGGGATGAAAAATTCATCCCCTGTCTATAGGACTAGGGGGGATGAAAATTTGGGCATGTTGGGCAATGAGAAATTTCCTTGCTTCTTCCTCAAAATACAATCTAGAATATATCCAATATATTCTATTTCTCAAAATATCTCCCAACAAAATCTTCTCATCCCTTCCTGTCCATTATTTTCGAGAATATCAAATAAAATAGGGAAGGAATAAGATTTTTTTTCCTTTCTTGAATTTATGGGATAAACTTGTATCTCAAGAATACTTATTCCATAAGATCTTTCCAAGAAAATCAAGAAAAAATCTTTTCTCTCTCCTACCTATTTTTTTGAAAATAATTAGGAAAAATAGGCAATAATATTTTCTTCTCCTTTTCATTAATTGGACTTTAATTTGGGCTATTTGAGGGGCCTTTAGAAGAATTAAAATTGGACCTCCAATGGGCTATGCAATTTTAATATTTAGCCAAAATATTATTCAAGCCCATTAATATTAATTTACTCCACTATAAAATTAATATTGAACTATCCATCTTAACCCATATTACGACTTCACAATAATATGGGCCCCGGTCATTATTTCCCGCGTTTAAGATTATCTTAGTCCATTAATTAATTAAGTCACTGAACAAACTATATATTAATTAATATATTTGTCCTTGGAGTAAAGACAACTCAACATTATTATCCATACCGGAAATAAATTTCCACTTGCAAGTTTGGTATGATAAAGATTTTGAGCCCACCAAGGGGACAAATCAAGCAAGCCGTACTTGCACGCGATTCTCCGTATTAAATCTTAGCAATCGTCATGTAATTAATAATATTGCCCAAGATACAAGGTATCGAATCGCATTGATTCTCTTCCCATCATAAGTCAAAGCAATAGTTATTAATTTCACACGATCCTATTTAAGGGACGAAGATTAAGAAATAACGAACCACTGAGGTCTAATTCTTGTATATTCAGTACCGAAGAATTTATCCTCATGTAGGTCCTATTCAGTGCATTATAATGCACTAGTATAATCTCTTGGTCAAGACAAGCCAATCTGAGCCTTACACTTCAACCTTTCATGATGGATTGTTCATTTTCATTTGGGTTGTGAATTTGTACTTAGTCACGAGAAATTGTTAATTTGATCTTCTGTGATTTGGTATCACCAAATTAACTGCAATGTAACACGTACTACTTGTTGAACAGGTATGCAGTAAATATATATAACATTCATTCATATTTAATGCAACATGTGATTAATAATTTATTTAAGTAAATAAATAAGAAATTTAGTTTGGTTATACAAAGTAGAAAGCATAATTTTCAGTATAACTCCAACAATCTCCCACTTATACTCAAAGTTTGCTATTAAGTATACTACAACATGTCTCGTGTTCTATGTGACATCTAATGTCACCTACACGAACCTAATAATATTTCTCCAACTTATACTCAAAGTAGATTGGCAACGCTCTTGACACCCATTCCTTCCACATGTCTTTCGAATGTACTCTGAGGCAGACCCTTTATGAATGAATCTGCTAGGTTGTCTTCAGACGCAATCTTTGCCACTTCTATGTCTCCTCTCTTAACGATTTCTCGTATAAGATGGTATTTTCTTTCTATGTGTTTACTGGCCTTGTGGGCTCTCGGTTCCCTAGAATTTGCAACTGCTCCGACGTTATCACAGTAAACCGTGATCGTGTTGGGCAATTCCAGAACGACGTCCAAGTCCACTAGGAAGTTCTTGAGCCAAACCGCTTCTTTCGCTGCTTCACAAGCAGCTACATATTCAGCTTCCATGGTAGAATCGGCGTTGCATTTATGCTTAACGCTTCTCCATATCATGGCTCCTCCTCCCATGCAAAACACACTACCCGAGGTTGACTTTCTGGAGTCTATGTCTGATTGGAAATCTGAGTCCGTATAACCGATATGTTGGGGTTATACGTGAAAGTATGCTTTTACTTTGTATAACCTATGTATTAAACACTTATTTACTGAAATAAATTGTTTATCACTGTTGCTTTAAATATGATTGAATGTTATGTATATTTATTGCAAACCGTTCGTAGCACGCGTTACATTGTAGTTAACGTGGTGATACCAGATCACAGAAGATCACGTTAACAGTTCCTTGTAGACGAGTGCGTGTTTCACAACTTAGATAGATCCGAACAATCTATTGGTAGAAATTGATGTGTAAGGCTCAGATTGACTTGTCTTGACCAAGAGATTACACTAGTGCATTCGATGTACTGAAGCGGACCTACAGAGAGGATAAACTCATTCGCACTGACTTAAGGGATGAAGAGTTAGACCTCAGTGGTTATTGATTTCTTAATCTCTGTCACTTAATAAGGACTGTGTGTGATTAGTAGTTATTTCATTGACTTATAAATGGGAAGAGAATCATTGCGACTTCGATACCCTATATCTTGGGCAATAATATTAATTACACGACAGTTGCTAAATTAATACAGAGAATAGTGTGCTTGCAAAAGTCTTGCTTGATTGGTCCCCTTGGTGGGCCCGGGACCTTTATCATACCAAATCTTGCAAGTGGAATTAATTTTCCGGTATGGATAATAAAGTTGAAACATTTTACTCCAAGGATAAAGATATTAATTAATATAAAGCTTTTCAGTGGCTTAATTAATTAATGGACTAAATAATCTTAAACACGCGAAATAATAACCGGGAGCCATATTACCGTAATATGAGTTAAGATTGGATAGTACAATATTAATTATATAGTGGTATTAATTAATATTAATGGGCTGAATTATATTGTGGCTCAATATTGGAATTCAGAAGTTCATTGGAAGATCCATCTTAATTCTCCTAAAGGCCCCTCAAGTAGCCCAATTAAAGTCCAATAAATAAAAGGTGTTTAAAAATAAAATAAATTATTATTGCAATATTTCCTCAAATTTTTGAAAATTATTAAAGAAAATAGGGAGAAGATTTTTCTTGAAAAGATTTTATGGAAATGAGATAATGTATTCTTGGAATACAAGATTATCCCATAAATTCAAGAAAACTCCCACTTGGTTTCTTTAATAGGAAAATTTTCGAAAATATCAAATAAGAAAGGGAAGAAAGATTTTCTTGATTTTCTTGGAAAGATTTTATGGATGATATGTATTCTTGGTATACAAGAATATCTCATAAATTCAAGAAAGATCCAATCTTGAAATTCTTTTATTAAAATTTTCAAAAATTTAGGCAAATAAAGGGTGTGAGATTTTTGTGAAAAAATACACATGGAAAGAAGAATATATTGCATATATTCAAGATTTCTTGGAGATCAAGAAAATATATTTCCTAACCCTTATTGTGCACAAAATTTCGAAACCCCCTCCTCTTATAAATAGGGGATGAATTTTTCACTCCCAACTAGTGTTCCATGTGTTGGAAATATTAGAAATCCACAAAGGTGGCGCAACAATATTTTTATTTTCCTTGTTTTACAAATCGTTCATTGAAGGACCTTCCACCGGGGTTATTGGACGAGGACTTGGGAATACTTGAGAATGACTTTTGGTGGGTATCCAGATACTTGATCCTGTCTGTCTCAGATCGTCTCTCCAACGGGTATGTTTACGTAAACTCCTAGAAATTCCGCATGCTAGGATCTTTTAGGTGAAATATTATTTGCATGTTGTTGTTGGTTAATTATTATTTGAATTCACTTAGGTAAATTCATGCTAGTAATAATTGTTAATTTAAATTTGTATTTATGAGATCATCCCGATAGATCCTGGCGTATGTTATCCCAACACGATGGAGATTAGATTGTCTGATTGATAAACTAACATTCTGTCCCGTGTCCTCTTCAGATACTTCAAAATGTTCTTAATTGCAGTCCAATGCTCTTTCTCAGGGTTACTTTGATAGTTTTCCGAACGTCGTCCTAACCCAAAACGGAGGACGTTTTAAAGAATTGTTGTGGATTCAGTGGGAGCTTTTCGAGACGAATGATGAAAGCAAAAGAACGGACGATTTCTCAAGATCAAGATTTGGAATTTAAACCATGACAGTTGGATATATGTGCCCAACGTGATTTATTTAGTCTTGATGCTTGTTTTAAATTCTTGCAATTTTTATTTGTTAAATGTGTTTGCATGATTTAGAATTGTCTCAAAGAAAATCTCACTTTCGAAAATTACTAAGTATGTATTGTTGACAAATTTTATTCCGGATAATAAAATTTCGTCACATTGACCTCCATGATTTATTTATTTGTGAATTATTTTGGAGAAATTTCCACCACGGAACGGCCAAAAGATGATTTTCACATGAATAAATTCCCAAAAGGATGATTGTGAATTATTATTAGTGGCGACGATGACCGTCCCCACGAGGCTCGTTCAAAGCGAAGTAATAATTCTGTATTTAATCATGGTTATTACTTAGGTATAAAATTGATATGCATATACTTCCCCGAAGTCCCTGTCAATTTTATATTGGTCAAGTGGGAGCCGACTATTAATTTTGAATTAAAAGTTTGTAACTGTTCTTGTTTGTAACCTGCTTGAATGTGTTTAAATAGACAGTTCACCCCACGTGACCTATTTAAACTCTTTTGAGATGTCGGCTGATGCATGTTCATATTGTTTTGAGATTTTGATATGAACAATGTGATCGAATTATGTGATAATTTTGTGCTTACACAAATTGTTATTTATTTCAGTTCAGCATGTCGCAACCTTTTAATCCACTGTATTCTATACTTAAAGACCATCAATTGACTGGTGAAAACTATGTTGATTGGAAACGTAAACTTATGATTGTCCTCACTGCACAAAAGCACAAGTGGATCCTTGATACTCCAAAACCTGATGAGCCAACTGGCGAATCGAGTAAGGCGGAAAAGAAAAAATATGAGGACTGGGAGCATTGCAATGATATGGCTAAGTGTACCATCTTGGCATCTATGTCAGATGTGTTGCAACACCAACACCAAGAATTTGCAACTGCTGCGGAATCATGGAAAATCTTAAGAAGATGTTTCAACATCAGAACCGCACGGCTCGCCAGATCACCTTGCGAGAAATGCTTTCGATGAAAATGGTGGAGGGCACACCCGTAAGGGACCATGTCCTCAAGATGATGGCTCATCTAAACAAACTTGAGGTTCTGGGTGCAGATTATGATCTAGAGACTCAGATTGATTTGGTGCTTCACTCTATGCCCAAAAGTTTTGAACAATTTCAGTTGAACTATCAGATTAATAATCAGAAGTTCACGCTAGCTGACTTGTTGCAAGCTTTGGTCTCGGCAGAGACGTTGATGGGACACCAAACTCAAGCTTTGGCGGCAAGTGGACCATCTTCTTCTTTTAGACCAAAGGAGGGTAAGAAGAAGAGAAGGACCAAAGGCCAAAAGCAGTCGAACTCAACTATTACCAAGGGCAAGAGCAAGATGAGGGATGCTGGGGGCGTCAAGAAGGATCCAAAGGGGAAGTGCTTCAACTACGGTGAAAAGGGACATTGGAGGTCTGCTTGTTCCAAACCAAAACGGAATGGAAAGAAAGGTAATTCTCAAGCACTAGTTGTTGAAACTTGTTTAACGGCGTATGCTACCCACTCGTGGGTAATGGATACGGGATCCACTAATCATGTTTGTTTCACGTTACAGGGGTTCAAGTTGACCCGACAACTTAGTGGAAGTGAGGTCCTCATCACATTGGGCGATGCTACGAGAGTAGCAGCTGAAGTAGTGGGAGACGTGCACCTGTCTTTTGAAGATAAGTTTTTAGTTTTAAGAGATGTTCTTTATATTCCAGTTTTTCGCAAAAAACCTTATTTCTGTTGCTAAACTTATTAATGATGGATATTCTGTTCGTTTTTCTAAGCAAGTTACTATTTACCGTAACGATGTGTTTATCTGTCATGGAATATTGCGGAACAATCTCTATACTATCAACTGTGCACACCACTCACAAAATGCATCTTATAACACATCGACTGTTTCATGCAATAAGAGAAAACATTCAGAAAATGTGAACGAGACACTTCTATGGCATCTAAGATTGGGTCATATTAATCTAAATAGGATCCAAAGGTTGGTGAAAGATGGTTCGCTGTCGGACCTACAGTTAGAACCACTTCCAACCTGCGAATCATGTTTGGAGGGTAAGATGACCAAGAGGGCATTTGGAGCCAAGGGGAATAGAGCCACAGAAATGTTGGAAATCGTTCACGCTGACGTGTGTGGTCCAATGTCAACCAAAGCTAGAGGTGGATATGAGTATTTCGTGACTTTCATCGATGATTACTCAAGGTTCGGGTACATTTTCCTGATGAAACACAAATCGGAAACCTTTGATAAATTCAAAGAGTTCAAAGCCAAAGTGGAGAATCATAGGGAAAAGAGTATCAAGTTTCTACTATCTGATCGTGGAGGCGAATACCTCAGCGATGAGTTTTTGAACTACCTATCAGACGAGGGTATTGTTTCCCAGTTGACTGCACCCAGAACCCCTCAACAAAACGGGGTTGCAGAACGAAGAAACAGAACACTCTTAGAAATGGTCAGATCCATGATGAGTTATTCAGATCTACCCAAGTCGTTTTGGGGTCATGCCTTGGAAACAGCGGCTTATGTTCTTAATTTGGTGTCATCCAAATCGGTTCCCAAAACCCCTAAAGAGTTGAGGACCGGGCGCAAGCCCAGTCTGAGACACCTCAGAATTTGGGGGTGTCCGACATACGTGCTAGACAAGGAAGCCGGTAAGTTGGATGCACGATCGAAACTAAGGTTGTTTATAGGATATCCCATGGGAACGAAAGGGTGCATGTTCTATGGTCCTGAAGATCAAAAGGTGGTAATAAGTACGCACTTTAGATTTTTGGAAGAAGACTTTATGAACAATCGAAAGCCCAAAAGTGAGATTACCTTAGACGAAATAAGAGGGCAAACTCCTATACCAACTGTACAGGTAGATATACCAAGTGTCACACCGATACAATCGGAACCTCGTCGTAGTGGGAGGGTTGTTCGACAACCTGAGAGATTCATGGGGATAGGAGAATCTTCGGATTTGGTCCCCGGGGATAGTGAATCAGACCCCTGGTCCTACAAGGAGGCGGTCCAAGATAAGGATTCAGAATCCTGGCAAACCGTGATGGAAGCCGAGATGGGCTCAGTGGATCATAATCAGGTGTGGGAGCCAGTTGAACCACCCAGTGGGGTAAAACCCATTGGATGTAAGTGGGTCTACAAGAGGAAAAGAGGACAGGACGGAAAGGTGGAAACCTTTAAGGCTAGGCTTGTGGCAAAGGGATACACTCAAAAAGAGGGTATCGATTATGAAGAAACCTTTTCGCCCGTAGCCATGCTTAAGTCCATCAGTATTCTCTTGGCTGTAGCTGCGCATCTAGATTTTGAGATATGACAAATGGATGTCAAGACAACTTTCCTTAACGGGAGTCTTGACGAGGAAATCTATATGCAACAGCCCGAAGGTTTCATCGAAAAAAGCCAAGAAAACTTTGTGTGCAAGCTGAAGAAGTCCATTTACGAACTTAAGCAAGCATCTCGGGCTTGGAACCAATGTTTTGATCATGTAACCAAGTCTTATGGGTTTGATCAAAATGATTTTGAGAGTTGTGTTTATAGAAAGTGTGACGGAACTGCCTTGGTATTCCTAGTACTATACGTAGACAATATTCTGCTCATCGGAAATGATGTAAAGGTTTTGTCAGACGTAAGGGTATGGCTGTCAAAACAGTTTGATATGAAGGACTTAGGGGAAGCCTGTCATATTCTAGGGATCAAGATCACTAGAGATCGAAAGAAAAGAATGATCGGCTTATCGCAAGCTTCATACATAGATACCGTTTTGAAGCGTTTCAACATGCAAGATTCCAAGAAGGGTTTTGTACCTTTCAGGCATGGAATCCATCTATCGAAAGACATGTGCCCTAAGACACAAAGGGAGATAGATGACATGAGAGGGATTCCTTATGCGTCGGCAGTGGGAAGTCTCATGTATGCTATGTTGTGTACGAGACCGGATATTTGCTATGCCGTAGGCATGGTAGCGCGATATTAGAGCAATCCCAGAAATCAACATTGGACTGCTGTTAAGAACATTCTGAAGTATCTGAAAAGAACTCGAGATAGAATGTTGTTTTATCAGTCAGACAGTTTATTTCCAGTGGGATACACGGACTCGGATTTCCAATCAGACTTAGACTCCAGAAAATCTACCTCGGGTAGTGTGTTTTGTCTGGGGGGAGGAGCTGTAACCTGTAGAAGCGTAAAGCATAAATGCATCACCGATTCTACCATGGAAGCCGAATATGTAGCTGCTTGTGAAGCAGCGAAAGAAGTAGTGTGGCTCAAGAACTTCCTAGTGGACTTGGACGTTGTTCCGAATTTGCTCAGCACAATCACGGTCTTTTGTGATAATGCCAGAGCAGTTGCAAATTCTAGGGAACCGAGAGCCCACAAGGCCATCAAACACATTGAAAGGAAATACCATATTATACGAGAAATCGTTAAGAGAGGAGATATAGAGGTGTCAAAGATCTCATCGGAAGACAACCCAGCTGATCCATTCACAAAGGGTCTGCCTTAGTTAACATTCGAGAGACATGTGGAAGGAATGGGTGTCAAGAGCGTTGCCAATCTGCTTTGAGTATAAGTGGGAGAAATGTTATTAGGTTGATGTAGGTGACATTAGATGTCACCGGATACTACATCAGACGTGTTGTGGTATACTTAAAAGCAGACTTTGAGTATAAGTGGGAGATTGTTGGGGTTATACGTGAAAGTATGCTTTTACTTTGTATAACTTATGTATTAAACACTTATTTACTGAAATAAATTGTTTATCACTGTTGCTTTAAATATGATTGAATGTTATGTATATTTATTGCAAACCGTTCGTAGCACGCGTTACATTGTAGTTAACGTGGTGATGCTAGATCACAGAAGATCACGTTAACAGTTCCTTGTAGACGAGTGCGTGTTTCACAACTTAGATAGATCCGAACAATCTATTGGTAGAAGTTGATGTGTAAGGCTCAGATTGACTTGTCTTGACCAAGAGATTACACTAGTGCATTCGATGTGCTGAAGCGGACCTACAGAGAGGATAGACTCATTCGCACTGACTTAAGGGATGAAGAGTTAGACCTCAGTGGTTATTGATTTCTTAATCTCTGTCACTTAATAAGGACTGTGTGTGATTAGTAGTTATTGCTTTGACTTATAAATGGGAAGAGAATCATTGCGACTTCGATACCCTATATCTTGGGCAATAATATTAATTACACGACAGTTGCTAAATTAATACAGAGAATCGTGTGCTTGCAAAAGTCTTGCTTGATTGGTCCCCTTGGTGGGCATGGAACCTTTATCATACCAAATCTTGCAAGTGGAATTAATTTTCCGGTATGGATAATAAAGCTGGGTTGTCCTTACTCCAAGGATAAATATATTAATTAATATGAAGCTTTTTAGTGGCTTAATTAATTAATGGACTAAATAATCTTAAACACGAGAAATAATAACCTAGAGCCATATTACTGTAATATGGGTTAAGATTGGATAGTGCAATATTAATTATATAGTGGTATTAATTAATATTAATGGGCTGAATTATATTGTGGCTCAATATTGGAATTCAGAAGTCCATTGGAAGGTCCATCTTAATTCTCCTAAAGGCCCCTCAAGTAACCCAATTAAAGTCCAATAAATAAAAGGTGCTTAAAAATAAAATAAATTATTGTTGCAATATTTCCTCAAATTTTCGAAAATTATTAAAGAAAAGAGGGAGAAGATTTTTTTTGAAAAGATTTTATGGAAAGGAGATAATGTATTCTTGGAATACAAGATTATCCCATAAATTCAAGAAAACTCCCACTTGGTTTCTTTAATAGGAAAATTTTCGAAAATATCAAATAAGAAAGGGAAGAAATATTTTCTTGATTTTCTTGGAAAGATTTTATGGAAGATATGTATTCTTGGAATTCAAGAATATCTCATAAATTCAAGAAAGATCCAATCTTGAAATTCTTTTATTAAAATTTTCAAAAATTTAGGCAAATAAAGGGTGTGAGATTTTTGTGGAAAAATACACATGGAAAGAAGAATATATTGGATATATTCAAGATTTCTTGGAGATCAAGAAAAGATATTTCCTAACCCTTATTGTGCACAAAATTTCGAAACCCCCTCCTCTTATAAATAGGGGATGAATTTTTCATTCCCAACTAGTGTTCCATGTGTTGGAAATATTAGAAATCCACAAAGGTGGTGCAACAATATTTTTATTTTCCTTGTTTTATAAATCGTTCATTGAAGGACCTTCCACCGGGGTTATTGGACGAGGACTTGGAAATACTTGAGAAGGACTTTTGGTGGGTATCCAGTTACTTGATCCTGTCTGATAGGCCCCAATGAAAAACCATTTTGCGCGTGCAGAAGCAAAAACATGTCGGGCGATGCATATAAAAACAGGGGTGAAGGAATGGTGATTCCAGATTTTTCTCTTTTAAGCTCATGTGTTGTGTCTTGCTTATAATCGAATGCGTATGACAAGATAAGAACGTAAAGCAGTAAAGAACACAACAACGTATAGTGGTTCGGAGACTCAAGCTCCTACATCCACTCTCCCTGTTCCTAGGGAAATTCCTTCAAACACTTCCTAAGGCTTTCTGACTACCTCTGTAGTTTACTAACCTTTCTACTTTGAGCTTTCTGACTACCTCTGTAGTTTACTAACTCAAACTGGACTTATCACCCTCTCGGGCTCGCCTCTTAGATGTTTAACGAGTTCACACTCCTTCGGGACTTATCACCCTCACTCGGGATTGCCTAACAACTACCTCACTTCACCACTAGTTATCTCTTACGAGAATGGGGTTTGGGTTTGGTGTTGTCTCCAACTATGGTGAGATTTTCCCTTACATTTGTTTAGCCTCAATGCTAAGGTTGGGAAAATCTCTCTAAGCTTATGATACATCGTGGGTTGCTTAGGTTGGGTTCTAGAACACTCTTTGAATATATTTGTATATCTACAGATTTGTGTTCTAGGGTGGGAATGCTTGACAATAACGCTCTTGGCTCTGTAGCATCTTTTGCATAATCTCCACACTTAATTTGATGGAAGATCTTGTATTTATAGTGTGGATTTGAATGTTACCGTTGGAGAGAATCACATTCAAATCCATACTATTCTCTGTAAGTTCTACAGCTTTTTCAGGCTGGTTGTCTTCCTCTCATTGGTCCACGTCAGCTGGATTCCAACGGCTATATTCCTCAACTTCAGTGCCTCGGAACATTCAGGATATACTGAGCATTCAGTACATTACTGAGTCTTCAGTAATTACTGTGCCTTCAGTATTCTCTGAGTCTCATTGTCTTCAGAGACATACTGAGCCTTCAGGTTTCTCAGTCTCATACTGAGTCTTCAGATTCTCAATTTCATACTGAGTCTTCAGAATCTAACCTGTTCTATATCTGTCAACTATACACGGTGCAGATAACATCTTGAACACTCTAAAACTGAACCTTGACTCATCTATCAAGATTATCCTGAACATATCATACTCAGGGGTTTTGAGATCTAATCAAAATCCTCTTTATTAAATTCATTTCCCAACAATTTTCCCCTTTTTGATGATGCCAAAACCATCTTGTTACAACACTCTTAACCTATACTTAGGTTTCAGTTTTTCCTATTACAAGAATGGTATATCTCATAACAATCAATTCAGCAATGAATCACCCAACAATTTCATCACCAAATAACAATAATCAGGCATATCAATTATAAAGACATGTAAAAAGATAATGAGGTATTATCTTTGAGCATAAAGATAAAGTTTCATTGATGTATGATACTCTATTACAGTTTACAATGAACTTATCAAAAGATAAAGACAAAATCATAAAGAATTACAAGTCTTCAGTCTTGGTCTTCAGCCTTCTTGATCTTCAATTTCGGCTCCTTTCATTCCTCTTCTTCTACTCGGACCTTATCCGATCGGGCATCTTGACACTCATCTTGGTGAGTTCAGTTTCTTCCGACTTCAGACATCCTGACCCTCAGGTCTCTCTTACTTACTGAGTCTCAGATCAGTTTTCTTTACTGAATCTCAGATCAGTTTTCCTTACTGAGTCTCAGATCTTACTGAGTCTCAGATTACTTTTACACAGGCTATCTGATTTCTTCTTTGTCTGATCTGATACATCTTTAGATCAACATATCAGAATAACATCTGGTAAGTACATCATATCAGGTTAGCATATCAGGTTATCATATCTGATCTTGATCACGTCTGGTCTTGATCAGTCTCTTTCGCTCATCTTCTGATTTGCAACCTTTTCTTCTGATTTGCTGGCTTTAGCTTTTCTTCACTTCTGATTTTGCCTGACTCATCGATTTGACTCGAACTCATCTAACTCATCTGATCTTGATCAGTCTTGTCTGCAGCCGCGTCTGATCTCGATCATTTACTTTTGATTCCGTGAGTTCCCCCTCAATTTGTTCTTTCGTTCCCCCTCAACTTGTTATCTGTAAATTTTCTTGAATAACACAAGTTGATAATGTTTTGGCATAGGACTAAAATATCCCAACAATTTCTCAATTGATAATGTCGCCAAAACATCAGAATATATGCATTTTTAAAGAAACGAGTTTTCCTTTAAAAAGATCTGTTCAGGTGGTCACTCTGAAATTAGTGAACTTTAGAACTCCAGAGACAGGTTTAAAAATAGATCTGCTCAGGTGATCACATTGAAAAAGTAATCTTTTGAGCACCTGCTCTGATACCAATTGATAGGCCCCGATGAAAAACCATTTTGCGCGTGCGGAAGCAAAAACATGTCGGGCGATGCATATAAAAACAGGGGTGAAGGAATGGTGATTCCAGATTTTTCTCTTTTAAGCTCATGTGTTGTGTCTTGCTTATAATCGAATGCATATGACAAGATAAGAACGTAAAGCAGTAAAGAACACAACAACGTATAGTGGTTCGGAGACTCAAGCTCCTACATCCACTCTCCCTGTTCCTAGGGAAATTCCTTCAAACACTTCCTAAGGCTTTCTGACTACCTCTGTAGTTTACTAACCTTTCTACTTTGAGCTTTCTGACTACCTCTGTAGTTTACTAACTCAAACTGGACTTATCACCCTCTCGGGCTCGCCTCTTAGATGTTTAACGAGTTCACACTCCTTCGGGACTTATCACCCTCACTTGGGATTGCCTAACAACTACCTCACTTCACCACTAGTTATCTCTTACGAGAATGGGGTTTGGGTTTGGTGTTGTCTCCAACTATGGTGAGATTTTCCCTTACATTTGTTTAGCCTCAATGCTAAGGTTGGGAAAATCTCTCTAAGCTTATGATACATCGTGGGTTGCTTAGGTTGGGTTCTAGAACACTCTTTGAATATATTTGTATATCTACAGATTTGTGTTCTAGGGTGGGAATGCTTGACAATAATGCTCTTGGCTCTGTAGCATCTTTTGCATAATCTCCACACTTAATTTGATGGAAGATCTTGTATTTATAGTGTGGATTTGAATGTTACCGTTGGAGAGAATCACATTCAAATCCATACTATTCTCTGTAAGTTCTGCAGCTTTTTTTCGGCGGTTTGTCTTCCTCTCATTGGTCCACGCGTCACCGGATTCCAACGGTATATTCCTCGGCTTAGTGCCTCGGAACATTCGGGATATCTTGAGCATTGATTACATTCTTGAGTCTTGATAATTCTTGTCTTTTCGATATTCTCTGAGTCTCATTGTCTTCAGAGACATACTGAGCCTTCGGGTTTCTCTGAGCCTTCAGGTTTCTCAGTCTCATACCGAGTCTTCAGATTCTCAATTTCATACTGAGTCTTCAGAATCTAACCTGTTCTATATCTGCCGACTATACACGGTGCAGATAACATCCTGAACACTCTAAAACTGAACCTTGACTCATCTATCAAGATTATCCTGAACATATCATACTCAGGGGTTTTGGGATCTATATCTGCCGACTATACACGGTGCAGATAACATCCTGAACACTCTAAAACTGAACCTTGACTCATCTATCAAGATTATCCTGAACATATCATACTCAGGGGTTTTGGGATCTAATCAAAATCCTCTTTATTAAATTCATTTCCCAACATTGTCTGTCTCAGATCGTCTCCAATGGGTATGTTTACTTAAACTCCTAGAAATTTCGCATGCTAGGATCTTTTACGTGAAATATTATTTGCATGTTGTTGTTGGTTAATTATTATTTGAATTCACTTAGGTAAATTCATGCTAGTAATAATTGTTAATTTAAATTTGTGTTTGTGAGATCATCCCGATAGATCCTGGCGTATGTTATCCCAACATGATGGAGATTAGACTGTCTGATTGATAAACTAACATTCTGTCCTGTGTCCTCTTCAGATACTTCAAAATGTTCTTAACTGCAGTCCAATGCTCTTTCCCAGGGTTACTTTAATACCTTGCCACCATGCCTACGACGAAGCAGATATCCGGTCTCGTGCACAACATTGCATACATGAGGCTTCCTACAGCCGAAGCATAAGGAAAGCCCTTCATGTCATCTATTTCCTTTTGTGTCTTGGGACACATCTCCTTGGATAGATGGATTCCGTGTCTGAAAGGCACAAAGTCTTTCTTGGAATCTTGCATGTTGAATCGCTTCAAAATGGTGTCTATATATGTGGCTTGCGAAAGCCCGATCATTCTTTTCCTGCAATCTCGAGTGATCTTGATCCTAGGATGTGACCGGCTTCCCCTAAGTCCTTCATATCAAACTATTTTGACAGCCATGCCCTTACGTCTGACAACATCTTTACATAGTTCCCGATGAGCAGAATGTCGTCTACGTATAGTACCAAGAATACCAAGGTAGTTTCGTCACGCTTTTTATAGACACAACTTTCGAAATTGTTTTGATTAAAAACCGTAGGATTTTATAACTTGATCAAAACACTGATTCCAAGCACGGGATGCTTGCTTTAACCCATAAATGGACTTCTTTAGCTTGCAAACCAGATGCTCTTAGCCTTTTTCAATGAAGCCTTCGGGTTGTTGCATATAGATCTCTTCGTCAAGACTTCCATTAAGGAAAGCGGTCTTGACATCCATTTGCCAGATCTCAAAGTCTAGATCTGCACAATCGACAAGAGAATGCGGATGGACTTGAGCATATTTCTGGGCGAAAAGGTTTCCTCATAGTCGATCCCTTCTTTCTGAGTGTACCCTTTCGCCATGAGTCTCGCTTTAAAGGTTTCAACCTTTCCATCCGGTCCCCTTTTTCTCTTGTATACCCACTTGCATCCAATGGGTTTTACCCCACTAAGTGGTTCGACTAGCTCCCACACTTTATTGTGATCCATTGAACCCATCTCGGCTTCCATTGCGGTTTGCCAAGAAGTTGCATCCTTGTCTTGGATCGTCTCGTTGTAGGACCATGGATCTGATTCTTCTCCTGAGATCAAGTCCGATGACTCTCCTATCCCCAAGAATCGCTCAGGTTGTTTGACAACCCTCCCACTACGATGAGGTTCTGGTTGTGTAGGTGTGACACTTGGTACGTCATCTAGTACAGTTGGCAACGGAGTTGGCCCCCTAAGTTCTTCTAAGGTAATCTCGCTTCTAGGTTTTTTATCGTTCATATAGTCTTCTTCCAAAAATCTAAAGTGCGTACTAATTATGACCTTTTGATCTTCGGGACCGTAGAACATGCATCCCTTTGTTCCTTCGGGGTACCCTATAAACAACCTTAATTCCGAACGTGCATCCAATTTACCAGCTTTCTTATCCAACACGTATGTCGGACACCCCTAGATCTTCATGTGTCCTAAGCTGGGCTTGCGCCCCGTCCACAATTCTCTAGAGGTTTTGAGAACCAATTTGGACGGCACTAAGTTTAGAATATAAGCTGTTGTTTGCAAGGCATAACCCCAGAACGATTTTGGTAAATCCGCATAACTCATCATTGACCTTACCATTTATAGAAGCGTTCTATTTCTTCATTTTGCAACCCCATTTTGTTGAGGGGTACCGGGTGCAGTCAACTGGGATGCAATACCTTCATCCGACAGGTAGTTCAAGAATTCATCGCTGAGGTATTCTCCTTCACGATCAGATTGTAGAAACTTGATACTCTTTTCCTTATGATTCTATGCTTGAGCCTTAAATTCTTTGAATTTATCAAAGGTCTCAGATTTATGCTTTATTAGGAAAACGTATCCATAGCGTGAGTAATCATCGATAAATGTAACAGAATACTCGTAGCCACCTCTTGCTTTGATTTGCATTAGACCACATACATCGGTGTGAACGATCTCCAACACTTCTTTAGCTCTAAGCCCCTTGGCTCCAAATGCCCTCTTGGTCATCTTACCCTCCAAGCATGATTCGTAAGTTGGAAATGGTTCAATCAGGAGGGACTCCAATGAACCATCTTGGACCAACCTTTGGATCCTTTTCGGGTTAATATGACCTAATCTTAGGTGCCAAAGAAGTGTCTCGTTCACATTAGTCGAACGTTTCCTTTTATTACTTGAAACAGTAGATGTGTTATAGGATGCATTATGTGAGTGATGTGCACAATTAATAATATAGAGATTGTTCCGTAAAGTTCCATGACAGATAACCACATTGTTACGAAAAACAGTAACATGTTTATTAAAACAAACAGAATATCCATCAGCAAATAGTTTGGAAAATAAGGTTTTTGCGAAAAACAGAAACATAAAGAACATCTCTTAAAATTAAACTTCTGTCTTCAAAAGACTGCTGCACGTCTCCTACTGCTTCAGCTGCCACTCTCGTAGCATCTCCTAGCGTGATGAGGATCTCACTTCCACTTAGCTGTCGGGTCCATTTGAACCCATGAAGAATACATGATCAGTGGATCCTGTATCCATTACCCACGAATGGGTAGCATATGCCGCTAAACAAGTTTCGATAACTAGTGCGTGAGAATTACCTTTCTTTCCATTCCGCTTGGGATTGGAACAGGCCGACATCCAATGTCCTTTTTTACCGCAGTTGAAGCACTTCCCCTTTGGATTTTCCTTGACACCACCAGCATTCGTCATCTTACCATTGCCTTTGGCAACAGTTGAGTTTGATTGCTTATGGCTTTTGGTCATCTTCTTCTTCTTGCCTTCCCTTGGCCTAGAAGATGAAGACGGACCTCTTACCGTCAAAGCATGAGTTTGGTGCCCCATCAACATCTCTGCCGAGACCAAAGCTTGCAACAAATCAGCTAGCGAGGCCAAAATGCTCAAAAACTTTTGGGCATAGAGTGGAGAACCAAATCGATCTGGGTCTCCAGATCATAATCTGCACCCAGAACCTCAAGTTTGTTCAGATGGGCCATCAATTTTGAGGACGTAATCCCTTACGGGGTTGTCCTCCACCATTTTCAGCGAAAACATCTCTCGCAAAGTGATCTGACGAGCCCCACGGTTTTGACTCGTCAGTTGGCTCATCTGGTTTTTGGTGTGTTAAGAATCCACTTGTGCTTTTGTGCAGTTAGGACAATCATAACTTTTCATTTCCAATCAACATAGTTTCCAATACAAATCTATTGACTTTAAGTATATTAACAGTGGATTAAAAGGTTGCGACATGCTGAACTGAAATAAACACACATCTTGTGTCAATATCCGGATCGACACAAAGAAAATCACATAATTCGATCACATGATTCATATTGAAATCTCAAAAAAAATATGAACATACATCAGCCAACATCTTGAAACAGTTTTAAATGAGCCTCTTGAGAGGGTCATCATTTAAATCACATTTAAGCAGGTTACAAAAAAGAACAGTTACAAACCTTTAATTTTAAGAGAAATTAATAGTTGGCTCCCAACCAATATAAAATTGACAGGGACTTCGGCTAAGTATATTCATATCAATTTTATACCTAAGTAATAACCATGATTAAATATAGAATTACTACTTCTTTTTATCGAGCCTCTTGGGAGGGTCATCGTCGCCACTAATAATAATTCACAATCATCCTTTTGAGAATTTATTCATGTGAAAGCTTTCTTTTGGCCGTCCCTTAGGGGAATTTCTCCAAAAGATTTCACAAATAAATAAATCATGGAGGTCAAAATTAATTCGATTCAAAACCAAATTAATTGTTTAAACATATTTAGTAATTTTTGAATTTGACATTTTTCATTGGGCAATTCTCATGCAAACACATTTAAACAAATTAAATAAAGCATAAGAAAATACAACAATAAATTAAGCAAAACAGAAAAATAAACATATTGGGCACAAATTATTCAACTGTCATGGTTTGATTTTTCTTGGCTTGATTTTGAAGAAACACCGTCTTGAATTTCTCCCACTCGTTCGTCTCGAAAAAAATTCCGTCTCGAATCGCCACGCCAAGTAGCTCGCAGCCGGGATGCACGCCCATATCCGGTCGGCCCGTGTATTACGCCTTGTGCATGTCGCCGTATGGCTCTCGGCGACCTCGGCGGTGGGGCGGTCGCGCCCATCTTCCCGCTTCGTCTTGTATAGCGTCCGCTTCATCTTGTATGTATGGCGTCCATTCGTCGCTTCGCCTCCTTTCCCACCCGCTCGTCGCTTCGCATGGTGCCCGCGTCTTTCCCATCTTTGCAGCCTTGCCCGTCGCCCTCACCCGTCCTTCGCCCGCTTGCGTCGGGCTCGGCCCCGCCTAGCGGCCTTTCGCATCACCGCGTGTGCCTCCCTTCGCACATTTCGCGCGATGCACGTCGGCCGCGTACGGTTCCGGGTCCATTTCAACTCCTCGTTTTCCGTCTTCGTCTTCGATCAGGTTACAATTTATTTAACAAGAAAATAAATAAACCTTAAATCTAGACTAGTCTATTACATTGAACAAATCAAATAGCCTAATCTACTCGTGGATTTTCTCACGAGAAAAATAAATTTGAACGAGTCGAATTAAAACCAAAACATACGCATGAAAAAACACATTAAATACCATGACAATTGGATACCTGCAAAACAGATCTAACAATTCTACTATCCAATTTTCAATAAAAATTTAATGGCCAACATAATTTAAATAACAATTTAAATACAGAGCTCGAAACCGAGGCTTTGATACCAGTTGTTGGGAAATTAGGGGTGCCCGTATCTATTCGAGGTGAATTTAAATACACATTTAAATTAATTAATTAATTACTAACATGAATTAATCCTAAATCAATTCAACATAATAATTAATAAGCAAATAAATAACATGCGCACACATAATCCACGTAAATCCTAAGCATGCAGAATCTAGGAGTTACGAGATTACATACCTCTTGTAGAGACAACCGTTGAGACGATGGATCAACCCAAAGTGCCTTCTCAAATATGTCCCAAGTCCACGAACGTAATCCGGTGGGAGGATTTTCAATGAGCGATTTTAATTTAAAGGAAAAAATAAAAATATTTGCCACCACCTTTGTGGATTTCTAATTTTTCCAACACATGGAATTATATTGGGGATGAAAAATTCATCCCCTATTTATAGGACTAGGGGGGACGAAAATTTGGGCATGTTGGGCAATGAGAAATTTCCTTGCTTCTTCCTCAAGATACAATCTAAAATATATCCAATATATTCTATTTCCCAAATTATTTCCCAACAAAATCTTCTCCTCCCTTCTTGTCCATTATTTTCGAAAATATAAAATAAAATAGGGAAGGAATAAGATCTTTTTCCTTTCTTGAATTTTTGGGATAAACTTGTATCTCAAGAATACTTATTCCATAAGATATTTCCAAGAAAATCAAGAAAAAATATTTTTTCTCTCCTACCTATTTTTTTCAAAAATAACTAGGCAAAATAGGCAATAATATTTTCTTCACTTTTTCATTAATTGAACTTTAATTTGGGCTATTTGAGGGGCCTTTAGGAGAATTAAGATTGGACCTCCAATGGGCTATGAAACTTTAATATTTAGCCAAAATATTATTCAAGCCCATTAATATTAATTTACTCCACTATAAAATTAATATTGAACTATCCATCTTAACCCATATTATGACTTCACAATAATATGGGTCCCGGTCATTATTTCCCGCGTTTTAGATTATCTTAGTCCATTAATTAAGTCACTGAACAAACTTTATATTAATTAATATCTTTGTCCTTGGACTAAAGACAACTCAACATTATTATCCATACCGGAAATAAATTTCCACTTGCAAGATTTGGTATGATAAAGATTCTGAGCCCACCAAGGGGACAAATCAAGCAAGCCGTACTTGCACGCGATTCTCCGTATTAAATCTTAGCAATCGTCATGTAATTTATAATATTGCCCAAGATACAAGGTATCGAATCGCATCGATTCTCTTCCCATCATAAGTCAAAGCAATAATTATTAATTTCACATGATCCTATTTAAGGGGCGAAGATTAAGAAATAATGAACCACTGAGGTCTAATTCTTGTATATTCAGTACCGAAGAATTTATCCTCCTGTAGGTCCTATTCAGCGCATTATAATGCACTAGTGTAATCTCTTGGTCAAGACAAGCCAATCTGAGCCTTACACTTCAACCTTTCATGATGGGTTGTTAATTTCCATCTGGGTTGTGAATTTGTACTTAGTCACGAGGAACCGTTAATTTGATATTCTGTGATCTGGTATCACCAAATTAACTGCAACGTAACACGTACTTACTTATTGAACAATATCACGATAAATATATATAACATTCATTCATATTTAATGCAACATGTGATTAATAATTTATTTCAGTAAATAAATAAGAAATTCAGTTTGGTTATACAAAGTAGAAAGCATACTTTTCAGTATAACCCCAACAAATTCTTCAGTGCTGAATATAGAAGAATTAGACCTCAGTGGTTCATTATTTCTTAATCCTCATCCCTTAAATAGGATCGTGTGGAATTAATAACTATTGCTTTGACTTATGATGGGTTGAGAATCAATGTGATTCATTACTTTATATCTTGGGCAATATTATTAGTTATATGACGATTGCTAAGATTTAATATGGAGAATCGTGTGCAAGTACGTCTTGCTTGACTTGTACCCTTGGTGGGCTCAGAAGTTTTATCATACCAAATCCTGCAAGTGGAATTTGTTTCCGGTATGGATAATGATGTTGAGCTGACCTTACTTCAAGGAAAAAGATATTAATTAATACGAAGTTATTCAGTGGCTTAAATTAATTCATGGACTAGATTATCTTAAACACGGGAAATAATAACCGGGAGTCATATTAACAGTAATATGGGTTAAGATGGATAATGCAATATTAATTATGTAGTGGATTAATTAATATTTATGAGCTTGAATAATATTGTGGCTCAATATTGATAATTTAAGGTCCATTAGAAGATCCAATATTAATTCTCCTAAAGACCCCTCAAGTAGCTCAAAGATAAAGTCCAATAACTGAAAAAAGTGATTAAAATAAAATAAATTATTGTTGCCTATTTTTCCAATAATTTTCGAAAATAATTAGGGATGAAAGAGAAAAGATTTTCTTGGAAAGATTTTTTGGAATAAAGTATTCTTGGAGTACAAGTTTATCCCATAAATTCAAGGAAAAAGTCAAAGATCTTATTCTTCTTTATTTGGTGATGATTTTCGAAAATTGCATGAATAAGGGGAAGAAAAGATATTTTGTGATTATTATGGAAATAGAATATATTGGATATATTCAAGATTGTATCTTGGAAGATACAAAGAAATTTCCTAACCCTAATTAGGGCACAAAAATTTCTCCCATCTCATGCCTATAAATAGGGGATGATTTCTTCATCCCCAAAAAGTAATTCCATGTGTTGGAAAAATTAGAAATCCACAAAGGTGGTGCAACATAATTTTATTTTTCCTTTTGTTAATTGTTCGTGAGCATCCTACCACCGAATTATTGAACAAGGACGAGAGAATACTTGAGAAGGCTCTTTAGGTTTGTTCGTGTGAACGGGTATCCATCTTCTCAACGGTTGTCACTCCAAGAGGTTAGTTCACGTAAACTCCTAGCAATTCTACATGCGTAGGATTTATGTGGCTTATTTATATGCATGATTTGTTGTTGAATTATTATTTGAATTAATATAGGATTAATTCATGCTAATAATAATTGTTATAATTAAATTTGTATTTAAATATTCACCCCGAATAGATCCGGGCAATTAACTCCCCAACAATATCTATTTTAACATTCTGTTTACATAGTACTTTATTATTAGTTAAAAACTATCATAAGTTTAAAAAAAAAACTGCAAAAACAAAAAATATTTTTCTTCAATAGGTAATATTTTTATAAAGAAAAAGGCAAGTGAGTAGAAGTAATGTTTACATATAAGTGACTCAAAATTTGAAGTCCAAACAATGAAAAAACTTAATAAAATCTGGAAAAAAAAATCCAGATATAGATTATCACAATATAAATATGTATAGAGGTGAGTGACCCCTCTACTCATAAAATTAATATAAAGAAATTATCAATCAACATAAAATTATTGGTAACAAATGATAAGTTGGTTGACATATTTAATTTTTAAATTTATCTGTCTTAGTAAAAAAATTAGTGAAATCATAGGTCATGCAAATGATGAAATTATGTATGTATCATCTTCAATGTCCAATATAACAAAAAGGTTGGAGAAGTCGCAATATGCAACTATCATTCATCAAAGTACGTGCTCCTACACTGTTCTCATTTAATCAATTAACAACTTAATAATGGACTTTCTCCAATATTTTTTTATAATTTGTTGAATTAATCAATTATTATGGTAATAATATAATTTTCATGTGCACTTGACTTTTAAAGTGGAGTTTCAATGCCAACTTTTAAGAGAAAATACCAATAATAAAATAACATGTGTACTCAAATAATTCTTAAAATAATATGTGTGCTCAAATAATTATTAAAATGACATGTGTACTCAAATAATTATTAAAATGACACGTAGACCAAATTAATGTGAGATTGACACATCATTTAGAAAAATTTCCTATTAGTATAATAGGGGAGGGGGATAGGGGATTGGATATAGCTACCTTACCACTGGGCCACTTATCCACTATTAAAACAAGTGACATATAAAATATATATGGGAGCACGAATCCAATCAAGACACTTGCCCCTCCTTGCCTGGCGTTTGTCCGCCCCTGAGACTAGTTAGTGCTACAAAGTGGAGCATGAGCTGTCGATAAGTCGACTAATTTTGGGGGACCAATCTCACTTTCTATTAGTGACTGCCCCAATTGAAGTCAGAACAAATCTTCATATGCACTGGCCTATCTTAGGAATTGATAGCACCATAAGGATTCCGAACCTAAGGCACATTTAACGTGGTATGAATCGAGAAGATGCTTTCAATGCATTGGAGAGATGAATTGATTTGATGCTCTATAGATTTTAGGGCTTTGCCAGATTGAGATGGTGAGTTGACATCTATTCGATTATGCTTGTTTTGCGACTATAGCGGCCGGATTTTGGACTTTACAATCTCAAATCCCCATTTATTTTGAAATTTAAAGTAAGGATTTTGAAATCCTATTAATCTTACTCTATTTCACACTTACTACTACTCTACTTTTTATATTTCTTAATACACTCATGTTATCTATTTTTTTATTCTCCCAGTACACTCAAAATAATATAATAATATCACATCAATCAATTTTTTCATTATCACATCCTTTAAAATTCCACAACAAACATACACTTTAACTATTCATCAAGATTTTGAAATTTTAGGATTTCAAAGTTCGGGATTTCTCACACCCACTATAATCCCAAAATAAACATACCCTTTGAGTTGACATGTCAATAACGGGTGCCAAAAGTAGCGTACCTAATTTACATCTGGACGTAGTGGGATGGATTGAAGAGTTGTCCACAACAATACTCCACGATTGCTAAATACACATTTTTGACAATTGATGGGAATCTGATGATTTATGCTGTCGCGCTGCATACGCGACTCAGACTGTGTCTGTTGCGTGGCGAGCACGACACAGATGGAGCATGTCGCGCCGCCCACGCGACAGAATTTCCATTTTTTATTTATTTATTTAAGGTTTAAGGTTTAATTAAGGTTTATGAATTAAAATTAACTAATTAATTTAATAATATTAATTAAAAAATATTAATTAATTAATTATAAGACATTAATTTCAATGAATTAATTTATAATTTATTAATTATAAAGTATTAGTTGTTTCATTGTAAAGTGTTATAGTTGTTTGGTCATAAAATATTAGTTCATTAACTGCAAAGTATTAGTTATTTGTTATCAACAATATTAGTTTTTCAATTGAGTAATATTAATTTATCAATTGTAAAATATTAGTTCAATTATCAATTTAAACATGAAAAAAATAAATATACACATTAAATGAAAAAAAATATATACACATTACATTCTGAGGATGGACTGCGACGTGCTGCTAGAAAAAGTTGAATTAAATATTAAAAAAATGTATAGTATTTGTATTTCTCGTTTTGTCTAGACCTATACTCAGCCTCACGTCGCGCTGCATCCAACTCGTGTAATGTACGGAATAGCTCTATCCTGCTTTCAAATTGTAAATCTAAACCATTTACAGAAGGGTGATGTGCGTGTTTCCAGTATGCAGATATAAACAGTACTGGATGATCGTTGGTTGTCATATGCAACTGAAATTACAGTTAAAAAATTATAATTATAAAAAAAAAATCATAAATAACAAAAAATATAAAATAACTTGAATATAGTTTTTTCTTACCAATATCCAATGAGAATTGTTGTTCACATTCCCTAAGATCAATGTCGCGGTCGCAAGTCCTCGATGTTCATCTGTTATTGCGGGAAGGCAAAAAAATACGCCATGTTCACTAAATGCAATTACGAAGACGTTATATGTGGTTGCAACTAGGTATCCATGTTCAGGTAATGTAAACCAATTATATATTTCTGCAAAACCTTTTAAATGATCAAGTGATTTTTCCAAATCTGACATGTCCATGTAACCACGTAGAACGTTATCGTATAAATCGCGTCTTATTTGCAGTTCCTGCTTAAGATCCATTCGTACCTTTGGCCATATTCTTCGGATCCGTAGACTGCGAGTGAAACAACTCTAAATCCGCAGTTTCCATCTCCAATTACATCATTGTAGGAATGAATATACTTTCTGATATATGGAGGGAAATCGTTCTCCACCGGAGAGTTTAAAAATGGTATTTGCCGGTTAATATTTGTTTGAGATTTGAGTGGCCTACTCGAACTAGCGGTACTTTTGCGATGCGGGGTATCAGGAGGTGGGGGCCTTTGGGGCTTTGATGTAGGAGTATTAGGGGAGTAGCCCGGATTTTGGGAAAATCTATTTTGATTATCTTCAGAAAAACTCATCGTACATCTTTCTGATGTGCTATGTCTACGATCAGCTTCTGGTGAAATATCCTGGTGCGCATTAGTTGTCGGCACTCTCTCCTTACCCCATTTTTTAGTAGACTTTTTTAATCCCATACTTTTTTGCGCCCACTCAAACCAAGAATGTTGACGATCGCTGCTTGAAGTCTTCTGTTTTGACTTTTTTTTTTTCAACCTTCGGTGGAAGAATGTCTTCCGTGTCATCATCGAATAATTTTCTCCTAGTCTTACCACGACCGTCATCATATGTTTCGTCGGTGGTGGTAGGAATACTAAAAAAATCTATATCCAATGTTCTCCAAAACGAGTCTATACAATTTAAAGGTATTGGATAGTTGTTTTGAAAGTACCTTGTAAGCTCGCATTGACACGGAAGACCATGTGTTCTCCTGAGATAGCAACCGCATATTTTTCCACCCAGATCCCTAGCTTTTTCTTCGACAATGAGTTCGAACGCTTTGGACGTGATATTGCACACTAGTTGGCTGTAGAATTCGTTTTCTAGCATATCAGTCCTTGTCTTGTGGCCGGTAAACCTGCATTGCTTTTTTATCTCGCATAATTGCAACTCCATGACCTGGTGAATTTTTTTGAATATGATGTCAAAGTGCTTCCTGCCGCCATCCTGGTTTTTTTTCACCCTGTGGTGTTCTTGTTCAACCCTACATCAATAATTAAATGAACAAAATTTAAATTTATTACTTGTCTGTCTCAATAAATATATTACTTGTCTCAATATGGTAATAGTGCAATAGTTTTGGTTTCATAGGTAAATTTAAATATAACAGCTACATAACATTAAAAGTATAAATATTTTTAAAGTTACATGTTCGTGGTGTAGTTTCCATAGTGCATGCGATAATCTAGATGTGCCCCTAAAATTCTTGTTTTTTGCGGCCTAAGCCACGTATCTTCGCAATACTCAATTAGATCAGGACATCTGCTGTATTTTTCCTTTATATGAGCCCACCATATTTTCCAATCTTCATCTGTGCCCGACTGGACTGCACAATTCCACCGAAATTTAAAATTATTAGCATGTTTTTCTTTAAATCCTGGTTGTCTTAGAGCCCGTGTATAAACAGCTTGCTCTACGTGGCGCCTGCATAAATGTGCTTGAGATTCTGGAAAAATCACGTCCACAATATTCATCAACGCGAAAGCCCTATCTGTGACAACGACATTTGGTATTCGTATCTCGTACAATCCCCGAATAAATCCTAGGATATATTCGAAGTATTCCTGCGTTTCACGAATCATAAATGCGTATGCGATGGTGAATGTCTTGTGAGTGCCCGTTGCCCCAAACTGCCTCAAGCAAAGGCATATCGTACATGTTCATGTTGTATGTTGTGTCAATGATTAATACTTTCGGATACGCGTTGACCATTACAACCGAACATGGATGACTGAAAACTATATCTTTGAGTTCATTGTTGTCATCCGTCCTAAAATTGTACCTAAATTTAAATAAATACAAATAAAAATGTTATTTAAAGTAATCAATATATTTTTTATTTAATTTTGAATGGATTTATTATAGTTATATCAATATGTATGCTAAGTTAAATTATTATAATAATTGAAAAGATATTAAATATATTTTGAATTTATTTCACAATTGATAAATCAACTCAATTAATAGGAGAAGTCTTATATAATTATATATAAATATTACAATAAGATATATGATATATTTATAAAATATATAACTATATTCCCAATAATAAGATATATGGTAATAATATTTGTATATTATGTTGAAATATTAAATTCATTTAGTCAACTATTCTTCTTATAATATTTTATTTAAACTATTAATACGTACGACACATCATCATTATTAATACACAAAAATACCAAACTCTCTATATGATTGACACATCATCAAAACTCACCAAAAGTTAACACATAAGCAATATAAACTCTCTATTAGTGATATAGAGGGTGATTGAATGACGTTTTGAGAAAATAACATAATTTATAAAACAATAAAAAAAATTGTTTGAGGATTTATACCTGTAATTCCGCTCTCGCAGTAGGTGTATGAAGTTTTGCGTTGAGGTAAGCTCCTCGCGGTTGTCTCTCCTAATCTTTTGCTGTGAATTGTACATTTGCTTTGAGTCCGTCTGATTCTCGGGATTGATTGTCTTTATATATCCCATAATGTTGGCTGCAGTAACATTCATTGAATCTAGTAGTTGTACATGTTTGTACTCTTCGGGTGTTAATTGACCAATTCTGGAACCCTCTGTGTTATTTGGAAATCAATGATTGTGTGTTCCTTCCAAAACTTTAATTTCCCACATATCACGCTCGGGATTAGAAAGCCCAGCAACCAAACGAAAAGGACATGAATTTTTGGCGGTTTTTGTATTTCGCTCATTCTTTGTTTTTCTAGGGACATATTCGCCACCTTCACTACATATATATCTTACCTTCTTTGCATTAGAATTACGAATAACCAATGTGATATTTCGCATTCTAGCAATAGCCGTAACAAAAAATGCAACTCCTTCTTTTCCTTTTAAACCCCCCGGAGGTGTTATAAAATCCTCCGACACATCTGTGGATACATAATTTTCATCATGATAAGGATTCATTTTTTTGGAAATGACTGATAAAAGTTTGAGGTTAAAATATGGTATAAATATAAAAAAAAATGTAGTGAAGGTAAAATAAAGTAAAAATATATAATGTGGTATGAAAAAGGAAGAAAATTTGAGGAGAAAATTTGAGGAGAAAGACTATATACGTAACAAAAAATGTGAGTATGAAAATTGGTCTGAAAATTTGAGGAGAAAAATGTGAGTCTGAAAATTGGTCTGAAAATTTGAGGAGAAAGACTATATACGTAACAAAAAATGTGAGTCTGAAAATCGGTCTGAAAATTTGAGGAGAAAAATGTGAGTCTGAAAATTTGAGTTTATAAAGGAAAAAAAGTGGTATGAAAATTATTGTGTGCGTCTGAAAAAGGAGAAAAACCCGGAAGGAAGAAAGTGGCGCGGTACGTGCGCGCCAGAGGTACAGGATGCACGGCACGCGCGCACCAGAGGACGCGTCAATCGCACCGCCAGCGCGATACGTTTTGTATCGCCACGCGCGCACCACAGAGTGCTCTGTCGCGCCACTCGCGCGAGATGCACGCGCGCCACACGCGCGATACGCGCCGCACGGGCCTCACGGGTCTGAATTTGATTTGACTACACATGCATGCGTGTTTTTATGTTTTTGACTCGAATTATCAGTGTATTCTACTACTACAATCGGTTATTTAAGTATCACTGTTATATGCACGCGCTCTGGCTGATTCGTATATTAATTATCACTATTTAAGTATAATATTTAATTTATTAATGATATAATTATGATATAATTATGTTATATTTTAGGCATTATGATATAGTATTTTGAATTTTTTTTAATTAGATTTTAATTTCCCATCAACCACCAACATTAATTTTCTAACAACACTCTTTAATTTCTACCTCCAACCAACCCAAATTACCTCCTATATAATCCCATTCTTCCTTCACATTTTTCCCTCCATTTTTCTTCCTTCTCTTCCTTCTACTCCAACCCACTTTTCTTCCTTCTTCTCCAAACAAACCAACATACCCAACCCAACATACCTTCTTCTCTTCTTTCCTTCTTTCCTTCACTCTTCTTCTCCAAACCAACATACCCAGCCGCCGCCGCCCGCCACCGACGGTTTTTTTTATTTTTAATTTCTTTAAGATTTGTTGTGAATATTATTTTTCGATATGTAATAACATATTTTTGTTGTTCCACAGTCGAATAATTAGTCCCTCGTGAGCCTACTTACCACCGCCGCCATCTTTTGAGTCCTTCGTCGCCACTTTCAAAGTATGTTTTATTTGTAAAGTATTAGTTGATATGCGGTGGAAGTATTAGTTGATATGCTGTTAAGTATTAGTTGATATGCTGTAAAATATTAGTTGATATGATGTAAAGTAGTAGTTGATATGCTGTAAAGTATTATTTGATATGCTGTAAAGTATTAGTTGATATGCTGTTAAGTATTAGTTGATATGCTGTTAAGTATTAGTTGATATGCTGTAAAGTATTAGTTGATATGTTGTTAACTATTAGTTGATAATATGTTAAGTATTAGTTGATATGCTGTAAAATATTAGTTGATATGCTGTAAACGAAATAGCTTTAACTAGTTATTTAGATGTAAACGTAAAAGATATGCATAAAAAATTATGAAATATTATCATATCCACATATATATATAACAACTTGTAGTCCTTTAAATTGTGTATTACATATTCTCGTAAATAGAATTTTGTCATGTTAGATAGTAACTAATAATTAATAGCGTAAATAGAATTCTCGTAAAAATAATTATAGTTGGGTGCAGGGGTGGCCCTGAGGAGGGGCGGGAGGGGCGACCGCCCCGGGGCCCCTAAGGTCTGGGGGCCTACCAAATATATATATATATATATATATAATTTTTATAAAAAAATTAAAAGATTAAAAAATATTTATATGGATAAGAAGAAGTGAACGACAATATTTTATTGAAAAAATAATAACTCAATCCTTGGAATTCTCCAACCACCCGACTCAACAATTTTATTCTCAGGCACAATTAATTATGTTCGCAAAACACAATGCACTATACATATTCAATTGACTACAATACCCTCAACCAAAAGCCACTTTATCACTTTAACAACTCCCACATTATAACTCGTGTCAAAAGCAAATGGGCAAATAACTTTGGGATGGATGGAGTAATAGTTATTTTTTAAATAAGTATATTTTCTAAAAAGCATTAATCTGGTTGTGAGAAAAGGAAAAAAAGAAAAAGAGTAGAACAATTAATGTCATCACAGAAAGGAGCATTAGATAAATTTTTTGTAAAAAATTTAGGACAATTGATTCATTTAGAAAACTTGAATGAAAATATTAATAGTGAACAAGAACCAAACAACATAGATGTAAATGATTTGAATGGACTAACTAGTCTTGATACAATATTATTGGATATGAATAATATGAATGAATCAAAAACTGGACATAAACGATACAGATTTGAATGAGGAAATGAATGGATCAAATATTACAGAAAATGACATAGATGGACATCCAACTTCGATATTGGAATTAGATATTTATGATCCTTCAATTTGGGATAGTCCTTTTTTTTCTATATGCAGGTTGCTTATATTATTTGATGTTGTTAAGAGGGGGCCCCATTTTATTGGTAAGCCCCGGGCCTAAAGAATATCAGGACTGGCTCTGGTTGGGTGAGAATACAATATTTCATTGCAAATTTTGAATTAATATGTGTGATAATGGAAAAAAAATGGAGTAATTCTTTTGGAATAAAATTTGTCTTCTAAGAAAACACTTAAAGTGGGATGAGTGGAGTATATAATATATATTATGATCTTAAAGAATACTTTAGTGGGGTAATTTGGAAAAATTATAGACAAAAATTGGTAAATATGCAAAAAAAAAAGTGAAACTAAATGGAAAAAAAAAAGAACATTATGTGTAATGATCATCTTCTTGTAAATATGATAAATATTAATTACGATGTATATGACCCTTAGTTTAATTTTTCTATTAATTTCCTATTTAAAAAATTTTAATTAATTAAATAAAATTTTACCCACTATTGTAAGTTTAATATATATAAAATTTTAAAAATATATCTTGTAAACACTTATAAAAATTTCCTATATAAAAATTATTTTGAAAATTTATAATGTCCTAATTTTAATCCCTTTGTAATTTTAATTTCCTATATAAAAAAAGTTGAATTAATTAATTAAAATTTTACCCACTATTGTAGGTTTAATATATATTAGTTATCATGTTGTAAGATATTATTTGTTTTTATTAAAAAATTAGTATACTCTAATTAAAAAAATCAGTATACTCTAATTTTTTTTATTATATTGTTCAATTGTTGTAAGGTATTAATTGATATATTGTAAAGTATTACTTGATTTACTGTAAGGTATTAGTTATTATGATTTAAAATTTTTGTTTTTTTTTATGTTTAGTATGTCAGAACTCGAGTGTCCCGAGTGCTCCCGGCTTTGTAGAGTGTACAACCGATGTGTTCTTGCGGAACACCGCGTAACAAGCGATGCACAAGTACTAGAATCGAATTTCTCGTACAATCCTCCTCCTCCTCCAGCTGATTTTTTTAATTTCTCAACCCCCTTCGACATCGACCTAAACACCCTTGCTCTACAACCAATTGACGAGCAGTTTAAGCATTTTTCCTCTGGTGATTACAATTTGGGGAACATTGAAAATTTCATAACCCCAATTGCCTTCGCCACTTTTTCACCATCAACCCATCCGTTCATGTCCTCCGACCATATTCCGGCCATGGAAACTTCTCAATTCTCCCTTAACATCGGGCCGTCTTCGTCGCATCATCTGGGCCAGGGCTCGTCTACAACGCCTCATCTCCAGGGCCCGTCTACGTCTCATCACGAAGATCCTAACGAAAGTCAGGATGAGGATGCGAATGATCAGGGTGCACCACAACCCTCACACTGGTCCCGACAAACTAGGGAATGGTTGACTACGACGTCCATGCCTGGAGGACCTCAACTTCCATTAGTGTTGTGTGCTTTCAAAGCACACAAGGCATAAAAAATATGGGAGGATCCTGTAAGTAAAAAAATATTATTTATTTTAATTATTATCTCAAACGATTATGATATATAACTTAACGGGGTTTTTTTTTGAAAAATATGCAGAACTTTGTTAGGGTCCTCGATCCCCAAACTCGTTCGAAAAGTATTAGGAGATGGCCATTGAATTCGTTCATTCCCGGTGTTTCCTTAGACCTCGTGAATACGCCTGGATTGGCGGAAATCGGGGGAATGATGTTTCACTCGAATAACATGGCCCTCATTACTGCTTTTGTCGAACGGTGGCATCTTGAGACGAACAATTTTCATATGTCATTCGGGGAGATGACAATCACACTCCACGACGTTCAAGCTATCCTAGGTAAACTAAATATAAAACTAATTTTTATTGAATTAAACATTAAATAAATTTTCTTTTATTATTATTATTCAATTGTACTAATAAAAAAATCATTATACTTTCAATGTAGGCTTGAACATAAATGACAGCCCTGTCATTGTTCCGGAAGGAGCAGATCAAACTGACCAAGCACTAAAGAGTGCATGCGAGAACAATGGCGAAAAACCAACCGTCTGTGTTGGGAGATGAATTTAATAAAGATGTGATTTTGAATTAGATCCCAAAATCCCTGAGTATGACATATTCAGTTTAATCTTGATAGTTGAGTCAGGATTCAGTTTTAGAGTATTCAGGATGATATCTGCAAAATATATAGTCAGCAGATATAGATCAGGTTAGGATCTGAAGATTCTGAAGAACTCGATGAAGTTTCAAGAAACCGAAGTTTCAATATGAAAACCGAGATATCGAAGGCTCAAGATGAAATCAAGTTTCAAGACTCAATGTGAAAACTTAGATATCAAGACTCAAGATGAAATCGAGATATCAAGACTCAAGATGAAATCAAGAATCAAGACTCAACATGAAGACTCGGTATATCAATCAGTATATCTGTGAAGACTCGTAAGACATCAAGACTCGTAAGACCTCAAGACTCGTAAGACTCAAGACGTAAGATCAAGAATCAAGATCAAGAATATCGGGCACAAGATTATCAAGACTCGAGAATGTCATCAATGCTCAAGATAAACCCTCAATGTTCCGAGGCACCAAAAATATCTATCCAAGGATTCAATATTGGTAAGATAATGATTCCTTAGAAAAATAGATATTGCCCAAGACATTCAAATGCGCATAAAAGGAACTAAGACAAAGTGTTGTTAAGGTTATATCAACTCGTAGATTGTAACCAAAAGAGCCGCTTGAGTTGTCTACCTTTAAACCGAGACAAAAGTCAAAAAGAGGAAGACAAAGATCTGCATCTATATCGACATTGACAAAATGACAGTCACTAAAAAGATGTCAGAAGTACTAAGTTCCAGACTGCAAAAAGTAAAGACCAGCTACATGAAAGACTATTGCCTAAAACGTGTTAGAGAGTGTCAAACCCTAAATATAGTCGTTTCTCACACACCATAAGAGGAAAATCACAAAGTTATCTCTCCAACGGATAGTTTTTCAAGAGTGACCTTGGTATATGCCTATAAATACTTGTGACCTTCTACATTGAAAGGTTACGGGAAATTTGTAAGCAACTCAAGAGTTCAAACTTATTATTGCAAGTTGGAGCACTCGAAAAACTAAGAATTTCCCAAGTGCTTTAAATCGAAGAGAGCTCATTCCACTAAGCCTAGCTTGATAAGATATATCCAAAGCTTAGTCGAGATATCCTAGCCTTTGCATTGTTCCTTATTGTAAAGGATATCTCATCCTAGTTGGAAACCAAACAAGAAACCCCAAACCCTTTGTAAGGTAGTTTGAGTGTGATTGTTGGTGAGATTGGAGTTGTAAAGAGTAAGTAAACTACATTGAGGTAGTCAGAAAGCTCTAGAGAAGAAGTGAGTAATCTATCTTGGATGTATTTAAAGCTTGTGTGAGTTTTGAGTTAGTAAACTACAAAGGTAGTCAGAAAGCTCAAAATTAGAAAGGTTAGTTAAACTACAGAGGTAGTCGAAAGCCTTAGGAAGTGATTAGTGAATTTCTCCGAAAAGATCAGGGAGAGTGGACGTAGGAGCTTGAGTCTCCGAAAACACTATAATTTCTTTGTTTATTTGCTTTCAGTTTTGCTTGATTTATCTGTTGCATTACTTTGTCTTGAAAGAATATTTTCACTGATATTTCAGTTGGAATCAATCCACTGAAAGTTGCATATAAATTGAATCACAACCTAATCACTATTCCATTAAAGGAAGGTTTTCAGCAAAAGCTTAAAACGAGTATAAACTAAGGGCCAACCATTCCAAGACATCTAAGTAGCTAGAAACGAGATAGTTACCAAACCGAACTTACTCTTCCGAGGGTTCGATAGTTAGTTATCCGATCCAAGCAACTCGGGATCTCTGGCTTCGGACTCGATTGGGATTATCCGAGGTATCTGAAAGCGGCTTCGGATCACTTGTCTCGAGATAGACTTTGACTCAGAGCGATTTGTGCTTCTCAGGACCAAATCATCAGGACAACCTGACCCAAGCTGACCTCAGTAAGAAAAGTTTTAAAAACACTGAACACGTGTATTCCCCCCCCATACACGTGTAAGACTCGTTTGCACCGGGACCAACAGTCTGTTACTTTGAAACAATGAAAGGGGAGTGTACAAATCCTAACACTAACCTGAGTGATGAATCTATTGCTCGAGGTTACCTATGGTACACTATGGGGGCTACACTATTCGTTGATAGACGCGTGATGCTGTCCCCATAAGGTACCTAAAGGTGTTGGGTGATTTGATCGGCACTGTCCCTAATTATGCATGGGGAGCCGCCGCATTGGCGTATTTATATCACCAACTTGGACAGGCATCCAGGCGTGAGACGACACAGATTTCGGGGTGCTTAACACTACTAGAGGTCAAAATTCCATTCAATAATTTTTTCAATGATAATTAATATATTGTTATCAATATATTGTTATATAATACCAACTCATTACAATTTTTTCGATGTTGGATATATTTAGTACTTCACCGAGTTGAGCAAACGCGGCGAAGCTAATTTTTATGATGAAACAACCCCCCGTGCATTGAAATGGAACAAATTGCATCGATTTGATACCAGCACTTATGCACGGGATCTTGTTCATTATCGAAAATTATTAGATAATTACCCATCAACTCATGTATGTTTCTCATTCTCATTCTCAATACATCTTAATAGAAAATACGTTATTTATAATTTAATTATCAAAATGTCTTATAATTTTATTTTTCATACATACATTATAGATCAATTGGACTCCGTTCGGCGTTCCATCTACTATCCCTCCTGCATTGTTATTCCACGGTTGCATCAATTTTATGGATTATGTCGAAGGTTATATGCCTAAAAGGGTTGCACGACAATTCGGGAGAATTCAAGGTATCCCACCAGCACCGCTCGACTTTGATAAAAATCTATCAAGGTTGGGTCCTAATGCAAGGGGCTACAAGAAGGTGTATGCACCCCAAATTGCATACTGGAACGAGATGGAGCATCACTACTATCCACTCGGGCACCTTGGTCGCGAAGCTGTAATTCCGAATCAGACCACGCCAGAGTATATGGAATGGTATCAAAATATTACATATCTCAGAGTGCACAACCCTGAATTCGGCGCAAACAATGTGCACGTCTACCCTCGTTTGGCGCATAATAGGTTGGGACGCGTCATGCAAGACACGCAGTTGTTCCAGCAGCAAGTTAACCAGTATCCACAAGTTCTGAATTTTGTCCATACTGGAATTAACCAAATTGATCAACATGCTGGTATGCAACAAGTCCCTAATCCTGGATATTGGGGACCGCAACAAGGATATGACGCTGACCAATTCGCCCAACCGATATCGCCTGATTGGTGGGGCCAATATTTCCAAAATCCGCCCAACAACCCCGACGACGACAATAACAATTAGTCTATTTTTATTGATTTTGATGTTTGATCGGTATTTGTAATAAATTGATTAAGTTGATGAATTAATATACTTAATTTTTTTTACCTCTTGTTAAATTTTTAATTGTTGACATTTTTTATCTTCTTTTTATAGCATTAGTAATTTATTAATATAAAAATCTATAATAATAGACAAAGAATTATAAAGTATTAATTTATAATTATTAAATTATAAATTAATTCATTTAATTATTGTGAAATTAATTCATTATACTTAATAAATTATAAATTAATACTTTTCAATTAATATTATTAAATTAATCAAATAATAAAAATGAACACATTTAATTAGTGTGAGATTAATTAATTTTACACTAATTTAAATTATTATAAATTAAAAACCAGAAATTAATTATTAATGTGTAATTAATTATTTATTAATATTGATTAAAAAACAGAAATAAAGAAAAAAAAACATAACTCTGTCGCGTGCGCGGCGCGACAGACCGAGTCTGCGTCGCCTGTCCCACGCGATAGAGACAATCATTGGCAAACAAATCAAAGTTGTTAAAAATGTGTATTTAGCATAACTCAATACTCCCCCCGTTTAGTATTGTGTACCTTTTTTGAAATTTTGTATAAATATGAAAGAGATGGGTTAAGGTGCGTGAAGGAAATCCATAAAATAGAGATTTTAAGGGGTGAATTAAGTAATAAAAAAATAGCAAAACCAATAATTATTTTGAAATAAAATTTAAGTAAAAAAATAATAAACAATATAAAACGGAGGGAGTATAAATTAATAATTTATTTATGCAAACTAATACTTTTAACTTTTTTCAATGAATTTTATAAATATATTATAATAAATTAAAAAATTGTACCAATTAAAGAATGCAGACAATATTTTACCATAAAAATAGCATTAAGCCCGATTTCCTATATTACAATCATCTATAATTATGGTACTCGAAGCCCGATTTACCATAATAATGTTGTATTAGTAGTAAATTGTTGTCCTTTTCCTTTGTATTAGTCGAGATAATAGGGGATGTTGCATCGACAAACCCAATGTAAATTTGCAGGCGGTTATCTTTACGAGTAACGATTTGTTTTTAATTCCAACACAAGAAAAAGTCAATCAGAGCTCCATCAATGGCCGCTTCACTCATCACTCCCATACTCCCCTAAATCACACCTCAATCAATTCCATTTCCCCCTCTCCAATTTCTCCAAACCATGTCTTCCGAGACCGCGCTCGCCATCCCCACCTCCCCGCTCCTCCGCCCCTCCAGCGCCGCCTCCCGCCCCTCAACCCTCTCCCTCATCCTCTCCCGCGCCGCCTCCACCACCCAGCGCCGCGGCGGCGCCTCCATGCTGGTCCGGGAGACCGCCGCGCGTGAGCTGGAGGAGCGACGCGCCGACTGGGGGTACTCGAAGCCCGTCGTCGCTCTTGACATTATGTGGAATCTGGCGTTTGTGGTTGTGTCAGTGGTTATGCTGATTTGTACGGCGAAGGAAATCCCCAATGTGCCGGTTAGGGTTTGGGTGTGCGGTTATGCTGCGCAGTGTTTGGTGCATGTGGTGCTTGTTTGGGTGGAGTTTAATAGGCGGAATTCGAGGCGGTTGAGCAATAGGGGAAGTGAGGATGAGAATCATAGTGAGAATGATGAAGATGGCGAGGAGAGGAGTGGGCTGTTTGGTATCAGTAATGGCTCGAGGTTTGTGAATTTGTTCGATTTTTCTTTGCTTGATGAAATGGGAAAATTGATTTCTTCTTAAGTTGATGATAGATTTGTGTAGTGTTCACTTATTTGTTTGGTGTTTTTGGGTTTTGAGATGTAGATTCATAAGTTTCTCATGCATTTCCTCATTCCATAAGTTGAGTGTACAAATGCATTGTGCATGAGGTTATGGTTAGTAACTAGAGTTTCTGTGGCATTTGTGCATGAAATACTTCACTTAATTTAGAAGGTGGACTAATTATACACACTCGTCGTCTGAAATAAAGATCCCGTGGTTCGTATATTTGCTTGCTCGAGAGAAATTCTGCATTCCTCACCCTCCACACTATCTTGAAAATGGTTAAAATTTACGATATTATAGATTTTTTCAGTTATATACCTATGGGGATTCGGGGCCGTAGTGCTGATTGCACATAGGAATATCTATGCTTAATTTCTGCTGATTCATGCTCGGTTAATTGCACTTTTGTATATTTATAACGATTCAAATAGAGAGGTCTTATAATTGTAGTTGGTAGTTGAAACACTCTTGTTAATGGATTGAATATTTTCTTCCAATACTTGTTGAGAGTTTATTCTCTAGTTATTTGAAATTTGAATGATTATGTTAGCATTAATGCCTTAATAGTCTTTCTTAAGGGCACTAACACTAATTACACGGATAATCACATGCCAATAGATTTTTAGGGATCAAAACAAAACTTAAGTTCTGTTAACCCAGGCTGTTAACCTTGTGAAAGCATTAACTAATGATTTGTCTTTTTAATTTTATCTTGTGTGCCAAATATTTAAAGTAATTGTAATTCATATCAAACACTCTTGACTTATTTTCTTCGAACTTCAGTAGGGTGAAACGATGTGAATCTGTAAACACAATGGTATCATTTCTCTGGTGGATAGTTGGCTTTTATTGGGTTGTCTCTGGTGGCGAAGTTCTTTCAACAACTGCCAAACGCTTGTATTGGTAAGTCATTGAATCATCTTATTTTATGCTTCACCTCGTACTATTTGCACCGTTATTGTAATGTAGTCAATTCTTTCTTTAATGATAACAAATCTCATTTATTGTTCTGGATTTCATTATTTACCCCTAAACTTATGACTTCTTCCTGTGCTGCAACAATTCTTTTGGTTTCATATTGAAGTTCTTTCTGACCATGTATTTCTACCTTTATTACTATGTGGAGTGCACATAGCTTAAACACTTGCTCATGGGGAAATCATGTTTAATAGCTTTCACTCAGTAATGATAACTTTTGGAAGTAATACTAAATAAGGCAAGTTTGGTTTTAACTTTTCTTGGTAAATATGGTGCATTTTGTCCGATTTCAACATGGAAATATATGTAAATATAGGAGAATATTTCTACGTTTCCAAGCCCATGAGTTTTACGTGGGGAGCGAGAAGCAAACAACATCAAAGCTGGGTAAAAAAACTCACATAAGAGCAGAGGAAGACGTTATTTAAGAAATAGAAAGGACACGCTATAGAGGATGGATGCACTTTGTAGTAACAGTCTAACATAATTAATTAAGGGTAAATTAGGCAATACACTAGTCTGCCATTTTAGATTGGCATACCTCACTTTTGGAACCCTTACTGAACCTCTGCTCCATGTTATACAAAAATGGTTTTTATTGCACTTTATGGTGTGTTTTGAAGGGAACGTGGAAAGTGATGAATTGTAAAATTCCATTAGCAAGTTTTATTGGCACTTTTGCAGTAGCTTACTTGGAAGCTGTTGGGATATTTTAGTTTTGATGAATTATGCCAAAACATTAGCAACTTGTGTTTTTGAAGCTAATCTACAGATAACAAGTTAAGGGGGAACGAGAGAACAAATTGAGGGGGAACTCACGAAATCAGACTTAGATGATCGAGATCGACGGTCAGAGTACGAGACCGACGAGATCGGATGAGTAAGATGAGTTCGAGTTAATCACGAAATTGCGGCAAAAAAGAAGTGAAGAAAAGCTAAAAGCCAAAGAAATCGGAAGAGAAGGTTGCGGATCGGAAGAGGAAATAGGATGAGATCGATCAAGATCGGATATGATCGAGATCGAGATATGAAGAGGAGGCAGATGAGATCGACGAGATCGACGTGATCGAGATCGATATGATAAACCGATATGCTAACCATGTCTTCGACTGATGCTATCCTAATATGTTGATCTGAAGAAGTGTTGATCCGATCACCGAGTGATTAGATCAAGCAAAGAAATCGATAAATTGAGTCAATGTGACTTGAGGTCGGGATGTCTTAATTCAGAAGAGTCAACTCGTTAATCCCGAGTGTCGATTATGCCCGATCGGAACAAAAGGTCCGCAAGAAAAGTCTGCTTTGAATCAAGGAACACGAGACTCGATGAGTTCTTGAAGAACTCGAAGGCTCGGATAACTGAAGGCTCGGATAAGCTCGGATAACTGAAGGCTCGGATAGCTCGGATAACCTCTCGATAACTCGAAGGCTCGGATAGCTCGGATAACTCGAAGGCTCGAATGAATCAAGATCCCGAGACTCGAAGATCTGAAGAATATAAATAGTTAGATTCAAACGCGTGGACCAATGAGAGGAAGGCGACAAGCACTAAAAAGTGCAAAAAAGCTATAGAATAGTATGGATTTGAATGTGACTCCATCCAACGGTAACATTCAAATCCACACTATAAATACAAGTTCTTCCTTCATTATTAAGTGGAAAGGTGTGGGAAATGCGTGAAACATCCAAAAAGCCAAATCATCTAGCATTTTCACCATAGAACACTGAGCAAGAAATACACGCATATATTCAAGAGTGTTCTACCCTAGATCTAAGCACAAATGTAATATCCTAAGCTTAGAGAGATTTTCCCAACCTTAGCATTGAGGCTAAACAAATGTAAGGGAAAATCTCAACCTAGTTGGAAACTAAACAAACCTTACCCAAATCAGTTTGATAAGTTAAGTTTGTAGGTGAGTGAGAACTCGGTAAACATCTATAGGCGATCCCGTAAGGGTGATAAGTCCCGTTTGAGTGTGAACTCGGTAAAGATCTAGCAATCCCGAAAGGGAGGGTAGACAATCCCGTGAGGGAGATAAGTCCCGTTTGAGTGTGAACTCGGTAAACATCTGTTGGGTGTTGGACTAACACGTTAAACTAAGTCCAGTCGGTTAAGTCGGTGCCCCTGTGAAGGGAAGAGTGGATGTAGGACGGGTTTCGTCCGAACCACTATAAAATCGTGTGTTTTTTACTGCTTTATGTTTATACTTGTCATATGCATTCGATTATAAACAAAACAACACACATCGTTCTTAAAAGCAAAAAATTAGAATCACTTTGCCCTCACCTCTGTTTTATATGCATTACACGAGTCTTCCGCGCGCATGGATTTTCCACATAAATCGGGACCATCAGAAGCCTATTCATCTAATATAGGATATTTTTCTTTCCCATGGCCACCCCTAAGGAGGGGCGGGAGGGGCGACCGCCCCGGGGCCCCTAAGGTCGGGGCGCCTACCAAATATTTATATATATAATTTTTATAAAAAATTAAAAGATTAAAAAATATTTATATGGATAAGAAGAAGTGAACGGCAATATTTTATTGAAAAAATAATAACTCAATCCTTGGAATTCTCCAACCACCCTACTCAATAATTTTATTCTTAGGCACAATTAATTATGTTCGCAAAACACAATGCACTATACATATTCTATTGACTACAATACCCTTAACCAAAAGCCACTTTATCACTTTAACAACTCCCACATTAAAACTCGTGTCAAAAGCAAATGGGCAAATAACTTTGGGATGGATGGAGTAATAGTTATTTTTTTAAATAAGTATGTTTTCTAAAAAAGCATTAATCTGGTTGTGAGAAAAGGAAAAAAAGAAAAAGAGTAGAACAACTAATGTCATCACAGAAAGGAGCATTAGATAAATTTTTTGCAAAAAATTTAGGACAATCGATTCATTTAGAAAACTTGAATGAAGATATTAATACTGAACAAGAACCAAACAACATAGATGTAAATGATTTGAATGGACTAACTAGTCTTGATACAATATTATTGGATATGAATCATATGAATGAATCAAAAACTGGACATAAATGATAAAGATTTGAATGAGGAAATGAATGGATCAAATATTGCAGAAAATGACATAGATGGACATCCAACTTCGATATTGGAATTAGATATTTATGATCCTTCAATTTGGGATAGTCCTTTTTTTTCTATATGCAGGTTGCTTATATTATTTGATGTTGTTAAGAGGGGGGCCCATTTTATTGGTAAGCCCCGGGCCTAAAGAATGTCAGGACCGACTCTGCTTTCCCTTGATCTGTTATGTGTCTATTATTTATATAAAGAGACCGATATATGCCTGATCTCATAAGTGATGCAGGTTGGCTGTGATATTTCTGGCATTTGATGTGATCTTTGCCATATTTTGTGTTGTATTAGCATGTCTTATTGGAATTGCTCTCTGCTGCTGCTTACCTTGCATCATTGCCATTCTTTATGCTATTGCAGGCCAGGTATGCTGTGTTAGAAGTAAAGAAAATTCATCTATTAATAATATCAGTCTTCATTTAAAAATAAAAAATAAAAAATCAAGGGCTCATATAATCTTGCTTTAAATGCAGGAAGGTGCATCAGAAGCAGATTTGAGCATCCTTCCCAAGTACCGATATCAAACCCACAGAGATGAGGAAAGTGTTGCCGAGACAGCTGGCACTATGGTTCCTATTGAAACAAGCAGTGGATACTTACCTAATGAGAAGATTCTTTCACCCGAAGATGCAGTAAGTGCTTTTTTAAATTTTTGTTATCCAAGTTTCTGCCAATAAAAAAGTTATTTCCCGTTTATAAGAAAATTCATGGATTCTACATAGCTTGTTTCAAACGTGATGATGTAGTTTCAGCTTTAGTTTTCTATTTGTTAAGATAAAATCACAACCTTTCCACGAAGTGCTAAACTTTTGAATTTTGGTAAACAAACCTCTATTATTTTTTTTGCAATTTGAACTGACGAGCAGAATCATCCTACCCAGAATTGACGTGCCACTTACCCGACAAAGAATAATTAATCGTATTAATATGTCATCATTTCCGGACAGGAGCGAATCTGACTGTGATTCGTAGTGCAATATTTTTTTAAATTATATTAAGGTTTTGTTTACCAAGATTCAAAAGTTTAGATTAGACTGCAATTTGCAAGTCTTCGATTCGAATCTTCCTGTTATAATATTATTTGCAATAAAGCTTTTGAATTAAGTGTATCCCAGTGTGTATAATTTCAGTGATGCACATTACCTTTTTTCAAGTTATATCTCCAAATTGAACTCATTGACAATTACGAAACCCAATTTCTTCTCTTGGTTCATTCTTGTTCTCAGGAATGCTGTATATGTATCTGCGCATACGAGGATGGGACCGAACTCCACGCTCTTGCCTGTAACCATCATTTTCATTCAACGTGTATCGCGAAATGGCTAAAGATGAACGCAACATGCCCGTTATGCAAGTACAACATCCTCAAAGGGAATGAACAAGTGTAGAACAAAACGGAGAGATTTAGGAAACTCTGTGCTTCCTCTATATTTATGGGAATAAGGAGTCGTAGCTTCTGTAAATTATCCTCTTGGAGAAAAACCGGTGGCTAGTTGTTTTAGTTGAGTCATATTTAGAAAGTTTTTACCTTGTAAATCTCTTGTTTGCTTGTTCTTTTCCTTTCATGTGTAAAAGATGGTTGAACGAATACATGTACACTGGTATAGGGGAATCATGGATATCAACAAGTTTGTTAGAATGAGAATGGGTCAAATGGGTTGAGATAAATTTAAATGGAAGTTTTATATTATAAACATTTTATATAAGATATTATTAATGAAGGATGTAATTTATATTACAATAGAAGTATAAATAGTGATAATTGAAGGATATAATTTATATTATAAAAAAAATAAAATTTAGTTGTATGTTTAAAAAATGATGGAGTGCACTGTACATCTACTTCATAAAAAACCATTTCTTTTAAAAATTGAAACTAAATCCAATTAATATATTGTGACCAAGAATCCAAAATTGTGTTGTGAAGCACATAACTTGATAGCGTAAAGAAATTGATACTGTAAAAAGCTTATCCGTTTTGAAAATAGTAATAGGCTGTGAATAGAAATCTGTTTTCATTCGCATGAAAACAGGAGTAATTTCAAATTTTAATTTACTAAAAAAATGTAAGAATACGTCCGGTGCATAAGAAAAGAAAACATACTTATATAACAAAAGATATCGAGTAAAATATCCAAATCGTGTTTTCAAAATTCAATTATTCTTAAAATGATAAACTTTAAATTATTAAAATTCCTGAACTAAGCAAATAGGAAAATTAAAACACCACATCGATTTAAACAAGAAAGTAGGGTGATTGTTACACAGGACTCGGGATATAAACCAAAACCGAGTCACAAGGGGGGTATTAATTGCATAAATAGTTGAACAAAAACTAAGCGAACAAACTCATTATATAAATAGGACGTTGTATAACTCTACGCCTCGAGGTCAGAAGCCAAGGCAGTATCGTTCTTTTCATTGATTCCGAGCAGGCAACGAACAAATTCTGTGTGCAGTGAGTGTCCAGCCTATCGAGTTCAAAATGTCAAATTGAAATGGTCATCAAGAGTCGTAAAAAGAGGGTATATGGGAAAGGGACACACCTTATAAGCAACAATGTGAGCCACCAAAAGACCCTGATTGCCCTCTTGACCCAAAAGCGACATATCGCCAATAAGATCCAACACCTTGTGTCTGCAAGGCTCATCATCGTACCTCAGAGGTGGGTTCGTCCATCCTTTGTCCTTGCTGCAAAGGTACAACAATATCATGCACGTCAGATTCAACATCTGAAAACAACACACAACATCCTGGTTGTGGGGTGGGGTTCATATTAGCAATTTTTGCACTTCGCTTCAGTTGCTGCAATGACAGAAGTGGCCTCACCATGTGAGATTCATCATGACTAATTCTTTGCCGTGGATTTAATGTAATAAAACACCTCAGGAATTAATAACATCCATTCTATTATGTATCAATCTAGAACATCAATGAACTAGCCTCAAAGCTTGTAACAAGCAAACAACTATGATAATTTATTTCTATCAGGCAAAAGTATGTATTAAAATCATGGTAGTGTCACAGTTTTTCACAAAGGATAAAAAATTAGCTACCATTTATTTGACAAGCCGAAATGCGATGACATTATAAAAGATGTGCAGCATTAACTACTATTTAGATTGGTTGCATTAAATATCTCACCTGCATATTATGGCTGTTTCTGCTGAACCCCCTTTAATAAGTCCTAAGCTACGCATATATTCCACCTGCAAAGTTTTCCCTATTTAGATTTAAAAGTAGGTATTTATGCAACAAGTTACTAGACAGTTCGTGGATCAAGAAAATATATTCAAATATTAATAATTATTAGATAAATAAAAATGATGTAATTTAACAATTACCCTCGCAAGGAGTAATATACTGAATTTACAGAACAAACCTACATGAAAGCAACAGCATGTTGGAGCCAAATGATAATGCTATTTATTGGTACTAAAAAATGACATAATATTTAAGACACGGATTATATTTTGTCATAAAAGTTCAAAGAAAACAACAGCACACAGACAAATTTAACCACGTAGATTGTGCTAGTTATTGGTTCTAAAAAGGACACTATATTTAAGACACAAATTAGATTTCATCATAAAAATATATATATATATATATATATATATATTTCAAGGGACTGAGAAAGCAACAGCACATAGACAAATTTAACCACTTAAATATGTTTGTTATTCAGTTGAGTGAAATTCATAAATAGAGAAAAAGATAGCAACAGCAATGCGAAAATGAAATACCTCTTCATAAAGGCAAAAGGTTCTTGATGAAGCTATAGCACTGGAGTAGAAAGATTCATCCAATAGGGTGGAAGAAAACCATTGACGACCAATTACAGGTGCCTGCAAGAAAAATTTAAGTAAATATAAGCATGCCTTGAAGAGAAAAGGTTATGGGTTTCTTGAACAAGTTTCTATTTTAGCAATTCGGAACACCTTTTAACAATCTAGTTTTGGTACAAAATGAATTTCAGCAACTATTATGCATGACCAAGATTACTTGCTAGAGAACATTGCTGTCATTAGTTTTTTCAGAATGCCTGTCAACGTATCAAAGGTACCTGTGGATAATCGATCCCGTATGTGATGTTGACTTTTGAATAAGGGAATGCTGCTATAAAGGAATCATTTTTTAGCACATGAACAGGTTGGCTGAGATACGGCGCTAACTTTTCACAACTTTTGCCACCATCATCTACAGCCACCTTTAGTCCAGCTCGATCGATAGCCTCTACCCATTCTCTTGCGGATCCATCAAAGATAGGAACCTGGATTGTGTCATCAGAAACAACCATTGATCAATTGGAGTTTTTCTTCCATTAGAGGCATGTGATTATCATTTCAGACGTGCTAAACTAGAATCATACCAAGCAAGAGCTACAAAATTCTCACTGTATATTTTTCTACATGTTCTTCCACATAATTATTTGCAAAGTGAATGACAACATGCTCAGATAGTTTGTTGAATAAGTAAACTATGATTTCCCTGGGAATCATTACAAGCCCAAATAGATGGTTGGGACAAACCCAACTAAAGGAACACATTTTTTTACCAACCTTTCTTCTATGTCGATGAGAAGTTACCAACGGAAACAGAGTATCTTATGCACAAAAGCAAAGATGGTTTGTACCTGCCCGGTACTTTTGCATCCATAAAATAAAATAAAAAACTAAAATGACTATTAAAATTGCTTATTAGAATATCTCAGAAATTTATTCATGATTTAATTCGCAAATCCATGTTTAAGAAATCATCTTCACCAAAGAAGACTATAACGACATTTCACATTTGCAGTCCTTAAAAAAGATCAATAAAGAAAGAAAGCAACCGAACAAGTGGAACCAGTTGATTATTGTTATATTTTTTAAAGGAAAGAAGAAGATGACCTTGAAAACAAATCAATCCTTTTATTTGAACAGTATTCTCATCCCAAATTGTCAACCCTAAAGTACAACCATTTCCCCCTCCATGCAATTCACCATATGAACATTCCGCACAAAAACATAAGTTCAAGCCAAGTTAAGATTATCACTACCAGACAGAAAGACTTCAAAAGCTTTTCACTGTCTCAATGTCATAGAGTCTGAATAACCTAAACCCTATGATAGGATATAAAAACAGCTAGACTAAGTGGTATACACTTTGTCCTTTCTATAGTTGATCCGCCAATCATACTTCAGTCTCACAGCCTCTCGTTGAGTTTGAAATGGAAGTCGTGGCAGTATCCAGGATCAACTGAAGTCTAATCTCATTTCCTAACTTGGTAATCTTTGTTTTGGTTCAATAATGATACAAATGAAAGGTAGACTTTTTTACTCACTTAGTCTTGAATTTACTTTTCATCCAAGTCTTTTGAATTCAGAAACATGCACTATGACACCACTCAAATGTGAGGATCATAATCTCTATCACTGTCTTTCCCAAAATATTTAGCAATCACTCTACTCTCTAAGACCTTATTAAAGGATTAACTTAATCAAATTATAACTTGAATAATTGGAACAGGAGTTAACCAAAACATGTCTTCAAATTAAAGATGGTATATAAATTTCAAAGTGTCAATCAAGAATCTATAATATAATTCACACATGATAGACTACCTCAAAAAATAAACAGCACTTCACCCCATAAATTTTCTAAATTTTAGCACTTTAAACAATTACACTCCGAAGTAACTTCAAAAGGCATTACCTCCTAAAGTCAAATTTAAACAGCATGTCATCCCAATAGGATTTTACATTGAGCTTCCACAAAACACTCATAGTCAAGTGCCATACACGTACCCCTTCCCCAACCCTGTTGGAAACAAAGCAAAATGTTATCTCATACTTCTACATTTTGTTATGATGACGAGAGTGTAGCAAAATATGCCACGTGTTTGCAAATGGTAGCTGGAAATAGTATTGATGCGGTGATTCCTGCAACTCATGAAACTGGTGTTAAGCCGCTATGGAACTATAAGTTGTGCAATCTATCTAAACTTTTCAGTAAAATAATTTTGCAATGACACTGGGATGAGGTGCTACACTGAATGCAAGTCAAGTGGTAAAAAATATAATTCAAATTACTTTTAAAACGACATTTCTTGTGAATTGCAATTCCTGAATTGAATTTTAAATTCATTTTAGAAACACTATATCATGAAGCAATAACGCATGCCAATCACTTGATTAAACTATCAAATCCATCACTAACGACTAACAAGAAACTAGCAATTACCTCAACAGAAGGATCGCAATTGTTGGATCCCTCAATCTAGATGCGACAGTTATCAACACCACAGCCCTCCAGAGCCGATAGCAAATGCTCCACGGTTCGAATGCTGTACCCATCTTTCGAAAGCGCAGTGCATAGAGGTGTATCCTTCAAAGCATGATCAATCGACGCGCGAATAACACTCGATCGGAAAACGAAGAACCGTCCAGCACGGGCGGCCGCCGGTATAATTTTGACGGTAGAAATATCCCCCGAGTGGAGCCCCCGTCCATTTCTCTCTATACAATTCGCTACAGTTTGCTGCAGCTTTCCCGTCTGCAAATACGAATACATGAGTTCGTGCGCACGAAACTTGTATGTGTGTGTGTTTGTGAGCGCAGAAATCGTACGGGTTTCCATGAAACGGCGACGTTTGGTCTGAGAGCTCACATGCCGGCGGCAATGCTCATTTTCACGCTGCGTGATAAAAATTAGAAAAGATGCGCTTTATATAGCTACTCTAGTTCAGAGAGAGAAATGACCATTATACCCCTCCCCGATTTTGAAACATGTTTTTAATTCGCCCCACCGCCAAAACCCTAATCATCAAATCCCTCCAAAAGGGCAAAAACCTCTCCGGATTTTTACGCCATTAGAGAGTCTTGAAATCATAAATTTCAATTATTTGCCTCAACTCGATATAGGGCTTGAATTTGCGCTGTTGATGTTCAAGCCCTCCTGCATTCTGAAGTAGAAGAAAAGAAGTTGCGGAGTTCGGATTTCTTTGATTCTGCTTTTAAGATGGTTGCTTGGGAGAACGAGGTGGTGATGCGTGACGTCACTAACGCCGGGCTGGTCGTCAGCGACCGCATTGGCCGGGAAATCGCGGGCCAGCCGGACCTGGAAGAAGCTTTAGAAGCTTCTAGATACTCTAGTCATCCTTATTCGACTCACCCGCGCGAGGTAATTCTTGTGGTTTATTTTGGTGTGTAAGATTTTTGATTGATCTCTTTGAGATTATTAATTTTTTTTTAATATGATAGGAGTAATAATTTAGTTAGCTGCATCAACTGGTTCAATGTTTCTTATTCAGTTTTAAAATTAATAATGTGAGGGTGAAATCGGAAAAGAAATGAAAGACCACTGCAAATGAGAGACTTGTATTGTTTTTTGGGCTACATACGCCTAAGTCAGTTACTTGCTCTAGGTTATTAATTGGCTTCTTTGATTTTAAATGTGGCTCTAAGAAAAGCTGCAGATTGAGGGGGAAAAAAAAGGAATACATGCCTGCTGAAGAAGTAGCGTTTAAAAGTAGTTTGTAAATCAGTGTTCTTGCATTGGAATGCATAATTATGATATTTGATATCATGTTTTTGGTTTGTGCATTATGTGTGCAAACTTGAATGTTGAATCATGAATGATGGGGGTAGTGCTTCTGTAATGGCTTGTGGAAATAAGATACGACATATATGCGGACATCCTTGAATAGAGAAATTTTTAGTGAATGATGTTCAAAACGAATCTGGTCGTGCAGCTGAAAAGTAGCTTTCATGTGTGATGTGTAGTGTATAATAGATTTTTTATTGCCGATTTATTACCGTTTCATGACAATGATTTCTGTTATGTTTTCATATTTGAATCAACACCTATGTGCTTGTAGTATGCCAAAACTGACCCCAATAAGAGAAGTCATTTGGTGGGAAGATAAAAATAAGTTTTCTTAACTATGTGATTTTGACTATTGCTTGCAACTTTGGGACAACAACTAGTCAATTCGTTTCAGTTGTTGCTATTTATCAGATTGTGCTAATCATGTTCTCATTTCTCTCTTGCTTGCTTGAGAATTTATTAGATTGTAAACTTTTATGTTTGTTTTGCAGTGGCCACCTTTGGTTGAAGTTGTGGACACATGGGAGCTGCCTGCAGTGTTGATTGAAAGGTACAATGCAGCTGGTGGAGAGGGGACAGCTCTATGTGGAATATTCCCAGAAATATGGCGGGCTTGGGCATCAGTGGATAACTCCTTATTTCTTTGGCGATTTGATAAGTGGTGAGAGTTTTTTGGTTTAGTAATCAAGATAATTTTTTGCCATGGACTCAAGGATTTCATTATCCATTATTGTTACTATCATATCATCTCATTAGTGCTTTGTCATGTAGGGATGGCCAATGTCCTGAATATAGTGGGGAGGAACACGCTATATGTGCCGTTGGGCTGGCCAAATCTAAGCCTGGTGTTTTTGTTGAGGCCATTCAGTATCTTCTTGTTTTGGCGACTCCTGTCGAGGTAGTTCATACTTTCATAGTAATGTTAATATTTTAAATGTCACACCCCAATTTTAAGGCAATTGTCTTGCAATTATGAAATATGTTTACTATATAAAAATAAATTAAATGTATTCTGATTTTATGTGAGCAACTTAAATTTTAATAATTAAGAGAACAATATCCGAAATAAACTAAATAAAATCTGAACGGACTAACAATTAATGATTATCTAATGCAGAACTAATTTCACATAAGGGATAAGAGATAATTTAAGGCTAAGCTGAATCTATTTAAATAGAATTTTATAGCAACAATATCCAATCAACAAAGTTCAATAAAATACTTGCATGACAATAGTAGTCATAATGATTAATGTCTAATAACTCAATATTCAGTTATAAAATAAAACAGGAATTGAGAAAACTCCTTGCGTATGGTAATGGAATAGCTATTTATTAGATATTAGAGGGCAGTTAGATCATTGAATAGAGAAATGGCTGCCTCTGATTAGAGATTTAGGGCTCTTTTTGCTCGATTGTTTTGAGAAAGGGACCTTGGCCCTTTTGATATGGGCCTTAGATCTAGCAAAGCTTTTGGCCAATTGTCTTAGCTGCTTGAATAGATGTCAATCCGTGCTTTTCACATACAAGCATTTTTCTGCAGATTCTGTTTCCAGTGTTGGGGAAATGGATTTGATGGGGATATCAGGATTTTTGAAATATGTATTTGGGCAGTTTTAGTTTATTAGCAAATATAGTTCCTTCCCCTACTCGGGGAATTAGACTATTCCTCGTAAGGTCTGTAATAATTTTCCAAGAATCTCTTTTACTTTGGCGAGTGGCATGGATTTTAAATCTTTAATTTGATTGTACTAGTGAACATTTGTGATCAAGTTCTTGATATGATGCCTAGAGTTTCTTTTTCTTTTTTCAGGCCATAGATGTTAAGCATAATTCATTTGTCTATATGTAAATTCTTGTTTGATATTGAGTTTAACTTTATTGAATGAAGGTATATTTGAACACTATATAACACTGTGATCTGCTATATCTGTAACAGAACTATTAAACAATGCATTATAATAATTAGTTCTTTTGAGCCCCTTATGTGCCCTTTTCTCATCCTTGCACTCTCATTTTTATTGCAAGATAGCTTCTCTCAGAGTTTGATGTATAATCTAGTCTCCTTTTACATTGCAATTGAATCAATTCTTAACCTCTATGAATTTCTCATTTAGGGTGAATCGTTCATGTTGATGTTACTGCCAGTATATATGTAATGCTTTCCCTTTTAATTTTTTTAATCTGATCATCTTACGAGTATTCTTTTTGCCAATCAGCTGATTCTTGTTGGAGTATGTTGTTCTGGAAGAGCTGATGAAACTGATCCATATGCAGAGGTTTCACTTCAGCCGCTGCCAGAATATACCATTCCATCCGATGGAGTGACTATGACTTGCATCACTTGCACAAATAGGGGTCATATATTTCTTGCTGGCCGCGATGGCCATGTTTACGAACTCCAATATACAACTGGCTCAGGCTGGCAAAAGCGTTGTCGAAAAGTCTGCCTAACTGCTGGTCTAGGAAGTGTTATTTCTAGGTAGTTTCCCTCTTCTTTATGCTTAATGCAGAGTTCATGTTCAATAAAAGCTGTGTTTATGGTGATGACTGAGGTCCTTCTTCTCCAGAATTTGCGCAGCTTTGATTTTTATGTCTTTTATATCAGTATATAGCTAGCCAATTAATATGCTCATAGACACTTAATGTTCATTCTCTCTTCTGCATCAGGTGGTTTGTGCCTAATGTTTTTAAGTTTGGATCCGTGGACCCTATTGTGGAAATGGTTGTTGATTCCGAGAGACATGTTTTGTACGCACGTACAGAAGATATGAGAATACAAGTATTCTCTCTTGGGTCAAATGGAGATGGCCCATTCAAGAAGGTCACCGAAGAGAGAAACTTGATAACTCAGAAGGATTCACCAAACTATGGTGGCAGACAGCAAGCAGGATCAAGGGTCCCTTCTCGGCCAAACAAGGCTTCAATAGTTTCAATAACACCATTATCCACATTAGAGTCAAAGTGGTTGCATCTTGTTGCTGTTTTATCGGATGGCCGGAGAATGTATCTATCCACCATTCCATCTGGTGGAAATAGTGGTAGTTTGGGTGGGTTCAGTACAAATAATCAGAGACCAAGCTGTTTGAAGGTTGTAACAACGAGACCCTCGCCTCCCATAGGGGTGAGTGGCGGGCTTGCTTTTGGAGCTCTACCTCTTTCTGGAAGATCCCACACCGATGATCTATCTTTGAAGATTGAATCATCATATTATACTTCTGGAACTCTTGTCCTTTCTGATTCATCTCCATCTGCAGTTTCATCACTCTTGATTGTAAGTAGGGATCCTACTCAATCACTTTCGTCTGCAGGCTTGGGAACAGGTGCAAGAAGCTCTCGTGCACTTAGAGAATCAGTATCTTCTATCCCTATGGAAGGCAGAATGCTTTCTGTAGCTGATGTTTTACCTTTCCCAGAGACAGCATCCACTGTTCAGTCTCTGTATTCAGAACTAGAACTCTGTGGATTTCATAACTCATGGGAGTCTTCTGAAAAGAATTCCATTAAACTTAGCGCTAGGGGGTATCTTTCAACCCAACACATATTACCGAGAAGAAAAGTTGTTATATTCAGTACAATGGGCATGATGGAAGTTGTTTTTAACCGACCGATCGACATTCTGAGGCGATTGTTGGAGTCTAACTCACCTAGATCACTACTCGAGGACTTCTTCAACCGTTTTGGTGCAGGAGAGGCAGCTGCAATGTGTTTAATGCTAGCTGCACGGTTAGTATATACTGAAAATTTCATTACCAATGTTGTTGCTGAGAAAGCAGCTGAAGCTTTTGAGGACCCGCGGGTCGTTGGGATGCCCCAATTGGAAGGAAGTGGTGGATTATCAAACACTAGAACTGCAGCTGGGGGATTCAGCATGGGTCAGGTTGTTCAAGAGGCCGAGCCCATCTTTTCAGGTGCTCATGAAGGCCTCTGTCTGTGTTCGTCAAGGTTACTTTTACCATTATGGGAGCTTCCCGTTTTCATCATTAGAGGCGGCTCGGGATCTCCTGATAGTATGTCTGACGATGGTATCATAACATGTAGACTCTCTGTTGAGGCAATGAATGTTCTCGAAGACAAAATTCGTTGTCTAGAGAAGTTTTTACGGTCTAGAAAGAATCAAAGGCGTGGACTCTATGGGTGTGTGGCTGGCATGGGAGACATGACTGGTTCGATTTTGACTGGAACTGGATCAGATATGCTTTCTGGTGACAGAAGTATGATACGAAATCTGTTTGGTTCATACACTCGGAATGTGAACCCCAATGAGGGGGGATTGTCTAATAAAAGGCAGCGTCTTCCTTACAGTCCTGCCGAGTTGGCTGCTATGGAGGTATATGTTAACTATTATGACTTGGTCAAGTTGCAACGTACTACTTCCGTTGCTAATTAACTGTCTCCAAAATGGTTCTCATAATTATTTGTCATTTTACTAATAAAAAAAAAGACATTTTTTTTCCACCAATAGCCCTAATACGTACTATCCATATTCTTGAAATTATAAGCTTACTAATATCATCAACAGTAATAAATAAGGGTATAATAGTCTTTTGATATCCTAATTAATGAAAAGTTGGCTTGTGTGAATCAATATAATCGGTCAGATAATTAGGAACAGAGGTAGCATTACTTAATTGTTGGTCATTAATCGTGTTGTAGGTGAGAGCCATGGAGTGTATCAGGCAGTTGCTTCTCAGATGTGGGGAAGCCCTCTTTTTGGTCCAACTTCTTTCTCAACATTTCGTGCCACGCTTGATTCAAAGTTTTGATGCGAATACTAGACAAGCTGTAGTTCAGCTAACATTCCACCAGTTAGTTTGTTCAGAAGATGGAGATCGACTTGCAACAAGGCTTATATCTGCTTTAATGGAGGTAATCAAGATATTGGCGCCTGTCAATTAGTCACATTTCTTGCTCATCGTACTTGAGATCAAGATAATTTTTATCTTTCTATCAAGCACTTTTACTTCTGTTTAGCTCATTTACTTGTTGATATATATAATTATTTAGCTCATTTACTTCGTCTCACATTTATTATCATTCATTTATCCAGTATTACACTGGTCCTGATGGCAGGGGAACTGTAGACGATGTTAGTAATAGGTTACGGGATGGTTGCCCAAGCTACTACAAAGAGAGTGATTACAAGTTTTACGTTGCAGTTGAATATCTTGAGAGAGCTGCCTCAACTTCTGATCCAGAAGAAAGGGGAACTCTGGCTAGGGAGGCTTTCAACAATTTAAGTAAAATTCCAGAGTCTGCTGATCTACAAACTGTCTGCAAACGTTTTGAAGATCTAAGGTTTGTTAAGTCAAACTGCCACTTCTTATTCTGTATGTAAGGAAATTAACACTATTACGGAAATTACAGATTCTATGAAGCCGTGGTTCGATTACCTTTGCAAAAGGCACAGGCTGTTGATCCAGCTGGCGATGTTTTCAACGAGCAAATAGACGCAGGGATCCAACAACATGCTCTTTCTCGACGCATGCAATGCTATGAAATTGTCTCTAATGCGTTGCGTTCTCTTAAAGGAGAAGCTTCGCAGAAGGAATTTGGATCTCCTATCAGACCTGTTGCCCAATCTGTCCTCGATCAGGCCTCTCGAAAAAAGTACATTTGCCAGATCATTCAACTTGGTGTTCAATCATCAGATAGAATTTTCCATGAGTATCTGTATCGAACATTAATTGACTTGGGTCTCGATGATGAGTTATTGGAATACGGGGGTCCAGATTTGGTGCAATTCTTACAAAATGCTGGACGTGACCCTGCACCCGAGGTTTGGCTCCTTTTTTTTTACCATGGATTAAGTTCAGATAAATTGAATTTTATATCTGTTGAAATTTAAATTACTTGTGTGTGTCCAGGCTGGTTCTTCTCCCATGGGTCAGTCTAGAGTGCCTGTTACATCTAATCATAGAAAGTACTCTGAACTTCTGGCACGATATTATGTATTAAAGCGTCAGCATGTTCTTGCTGCTCAAATATTGGTGAGGCTAGCAGAAAAGCGCTCGACTGAAGCTGGGGATACCCCAACGCTTGATCAAAGGTTTGTGTTTTATTTTCATACCCCTTTTTGGATTACAAAAACTACCATTTAGATTTGATCTGTTTACAAGAAAACCCTATTATGTTTTGGAATTACAAATATCTCCTGGGGTTCTACGACTATCCGCTTGAGGTTTATATTTTTCTCACAAACCCCCGTTCAATAGGTGCAGTTTGTAAGATATAAACAAATGTTAAAGAGGGTATTTGTGTCATCCAAAGTTCAAATTTAGTGATTTTACTTTTGTTTAAATTGGTCAAGTTTCAAAGGTAGATTTATAGTTTGGCCCCTTCTTTATTATTTCCAAATAGCAAGCTCGGATGTCGTCCGGGTTCATGGTATGTGTAAATTTAACCTATATGGTGCCTAATCATATCTTATAGACTCCTGTTTTTAGCTAACAGTTTACGACCTTTCATTGCTTTGATGACAGGCGTCAGTATCTGAGCAATGCTGTCTTGCAGGCAAAGAGTGCCAGTGAGACTGACAGCCATAACGTTTCTGTACGAGGTGCTATTGACAGTGGGCTTCTTGATTTACTCGAAGGGAAGCTTGCTGTTCTTCAGTTTCAGATGAAGATTAAAGAGGAGTTGGACTCTATTGCTTCAAAGTTGGAGGCTTCTCCAGACGGATCTGAATCTACCACAAATGATCCCAATTTTCTTCATGATGTTCGACAAAAGGCAAATAAATTATCGATGGATTTAAAAAACATCACTCAATTGTATAATGAGTATGCTGTTCCGTTTGAACTCTGGGAGGTCAGCCATTCTTTTATACCCTTGTGAAGGTTGTACTGTTAATTCAAAAACCCTATCTTTGGTGATAATTGTTGTTTAGAGAATAATGATCACGTGTCATAGTGTAGGGCAGAAAGAAAAAGGATTTTATCTGAATCAAAAACAAGATACTCTAGGAATAATATCCTGTCAAATGCTGTGCTCATCCCAACCTCCATATTTTTATTATAATGTTCTAATTTTATGCGCCTAGATTTTTGCTACTAATATGCTAATATCTTTCCAGTTAATATTCCCCCGAGCTAAGCTAATTATTTCCCTACTTTAGCTATCACTGTGTTTATTTTGACTGTTTTGATCCAAGTTTCATTATAATATAATCAATTTGCTAAAGTGATTATTTGCGTCTTCTGATCTAAACGAGAAAGCATAGACAGTCCAAATTAAGTGTTATCCCTCTCTAGCCCAATTTTTCGGTGGATGCAGTTCCTCTTTCTTTTCTTCTATCATACTCCCTCCATCCACGAAATCTATTCCCACCTTTTTGGGCACAACATTTAAGAAAAAGGTAGATAAAGTAGATAAAATAAGGGTATTATAGGGTATTGTGGGGTCCACTTATAAATAAAGTGATTGTTTGTGAGTAAAGTACAATGGCAATTGAAGTAATTAAGTGATGGTTGGGGGATAAAGATAAAGTGTATATTTCCATAAAAGGTATGGAAATAGATTTGGTGGACAAACAAATAAGGAAAGTGGGAATAGATTTGGTTGACGGAGGGAGTATCATTTTATCTGAAAATTCAACATGATGTGCCTGAAGAAGTGAACCAAATTTGAATATTGATAGTATGATCTAGATTGGATTCTAAGTGATGTATATTCAAACCTCTGAATTTCAAAATTTTGGAGCTATAAAAAAAAGTGTAGTATAAATAACCTTGTTTCCATGCCTTAGCTTACATGCTTAAGAAACCAGAATAGTTTTTCTTTCTGCAATTCCTTAAGTCCAAACTTGACAAATTATCATACTTAATCCTTTTTCAGTTTTTCCATTCAGGTGTGTCTGAAAATGCTGTACTTTGCAAGCTATTCTGGTGATGCTGACAGCAGTATCGTCAGAGAGACCTGGGCTAGACTCATTGATCAATCACTTTCAAGGGGTGGTATTGCTGAAGCCTGTGCAGTGTTGAAGAGAGTCGGTTCTCATATTTTCCCTGGGGATGGAGCCATTTTACCATTAGATACACTATGCCTTCACCTCGAGAAGGCTGCTCAGGTAAACACTTAATCATACTGAACCATTCTCTTGAATGACTTTTACAATTGGGGTATGTTTGATTTGGGATTTGAAAAGCGGGTTTGGCTATTTGGGGTTTTGAAATGTAAATCCGGTTTTTCAAAAAATCAAATACATCAACCTCTATAAATACCTGTAAACACTATAAAAGCCATTTTTTTTTCTACACTACGCTTTTCCCAATGACTCATTAATGCAAATATAATATTCTTGTCCCACTTTTTTTTAATCACTTTTCACACCTTTTATTAACACTTTTGTAACTTCCATTAAAAGACACTAATTATTACACAATCATTCAATCATTATAATTATGATCAACAATAATATAATACTCCCTCCATCCCAATTATATAGGCTGGTTTTCCTTCTATGGTTGTCCCAAATTCCCAATTATATAGGTTGGTTTCCCTACAGAGTAAATTTTTCTTATTCGTTTACTAATATAACCCTATGCATTAATTATGTTGGAAAGCATAACACATATTAAATAGGGTAATAATAGAAATTTTACTTGTTCAATTTGCATTTCCAAAATAAATAAATTAAATCTTTATGAAAAATCCAATCAGCCTATATAATTGGAACAGAGGGAGTAATACATCATCGCACACTGTTACACATCGATTTGACATAAAGTTGAACCTTATCCTATTTAAATCTCAAAACAAACACACACCATTACTCTTTATCAGGATTTTGAAATCCACTAAATTTTGAAATCCAGATTTCAGAATCCTTTAAATCCCAAATCAAACATACCATTGTGGTTTAGAATTGAATTGTTTGCAGGGACATATTACCACTTCTTAATCATCTTAATTACTAACGTTTCTAAATTATCATAGGAACGAGTGATTTCGGGAGTTGAACTCGTTGGGGATGAAGATATTGCGAGGGCTCTTCTCGGTGCTTGTAAGGGTGCGATAGAACCCGTGCTGAATACATACGACCAGTTGTTATCAAGTGGTGCAGTTATGCCATCTCCAAGTTTAAGGTTACGTCTGCTTCGCTCAGTTCTAACAATGCTTCGTGAGTGGGCTATGTCTGTCTATGCACAGAGGATGGACACAAGTTCTGCTGGAGCTTCTCTAATTCTAGGTGGGCCATTTTCACTGGGCCAAACTACCGTTGTAAATCAAGGTGTACGTGATAAGATCACTAGTGCGGCAAATAGGTATACTAAGTTTCTTGAGCATCAATATGTGGCTTTGATATACTTTTTTAACTTATGTAGGTGTATGCCATATTGACCCGAATTTAGCTCAATTTGGCCTACATTTACATAAATTAAAAAGTGTTTTCCTCAATTTACAGGCCCGTAAATGTAATTTCCTTTTTCTGCAACCCCCTAAAGTCACTGACCTAGTTTTATTTTCCCTGGTTGATTTTCATCTGGTAATGGTAGGTATATGACTGAAGTGCGAAGGTTGCCCGTTCCGCAGAACCAAACAGAGGCTGTTTATCGGGGTTTTCGGGAGCTTGAAGAGTCGCTCTTGAGCCCTTTTCCTTTTGAGCGGGTGTAAGTTCCCTGTTGCAGGCTTTTGTTGTATGATTAGCTTGTGGTAGTTTTATACCTGTGTAAATCACATTCTTATAATGGATTTTTGTCTTTTTTTGAATTAACTGGAGTTATGCATCAGTAGAAATTATGAGATGATAGGATGACTTCTCAGATTAGAATATATCCTGCATATGAGTGTATTTTACATGGTATACTTTGATATAAATCGAATTGTACTTCTCAAAATCTCTAGGCCTCTAATAGTGATTCATATCTAGGCCACTCATAATCCCATTTTGTGTGAATGATCAAATCTCTCTCATCCTCATAGTTTGGTACAAGTCTGTATCATTCTCTTTTCCACAAAGTCAAAAGAGGAAATGAGGAGAAAAGGTGTGTAGCCGACAAAGTGGAGGAATCTTTGATTATTAGCTCTTTTTTAGGTTAATCCAAACTAGTCTTATCTATCCAATGTATTGATTTGTTGGAGGCCTTTATTTCTTTCATATAATATGTATACAAGAAAGAAATCATATCTTCTGCTAAAGGGAATTCTATTTATAGCAGCTAGCAACCATGATTATTATTTCTAGATGATACTGCTATTAGTTTATGTGCTTAAAGAAAAATAATAGGTGGAGGAGTTTGTTTTTTATGGTGTTTTTATTTTTTATTTTTTTGGGATGGTTATAACTTATAGGTGGAGGAGTTTGTTTTTTATGGTGTTTTTAATTTTTATTTTTTTGGGATGGTTATAACTTATATGCTTGTTGTCTTATTGATGTATTGTTGGTTTTTATTTTTTTTTTAGTCTTAGTCAACATCAATACTAAAATTTTCTTACTTTGTAGCGGAATATAAATTGTTTATGTTGAAATTGATTTTCATAATGAATTCATCATTGAGCTTCATATAATTTTTTTATAATATATAGTGTGTGTATATTGCATGTGCAATATTGTACAAAGGATCATCACTAGTACTCTAGAATGTTATAGTAGAGATGGATGCTAAAACGGAAATATGAATATTAATTCAGTTTTTTGGATACTATTGATGTGGGTAGAAAAAAAATTGAAAACACACCTTTCCTGTAAAATGAATTGGGTTAATCGTAATGCTAACGATATAGCTCACCGTTTGACAAGGATTTCTAGGAAGCAGTCTAATCTTTATTATTGGGTCGAGCTTTTATCATTTGTGAGAAACCTTCCCGATACGTTTTGTCATTTGTGAGAAACCTTCCCGATACGTTTTGCTCGTGGTTTAAGAAAAGAGAATGAATGAAACCTTTCCCTTGGTTTTGGGGCAATCTTTCTGTTGGTTTTGGGACAATTTTGTTTTCCGTGTTTTCAGTTTTACGTACAAAAGAGACGATGAGTGGTGTAAAAGAAGGAATGAAAGCTTTTTCTATAAATTTTAAAAAGAAAATATTACAATTATGATATAAAATCGAATCAAATCCAAAACATCTAAATATATATGTGCACATATATATATATATATATATGTAGTGGTTAAGGAAAGAAATAAGATTTCTTATGTGGCATTGCCACTTTGTCGGCCACGTAGGCGGTGAACACAATTAAGCTCTATATCATTTCTGATATCTTCAATTGAAGAGTTACAAGTATTTATTACTTTTTTTAAGATAAAAATTCATATAAGACAGTCTTATGCATGAGACGGGGTGCAACCCAGCACAAATTACACCCACCCTTCTCAAAATATTAAAGTGTTAATGCCAACTTATGCCCCGTCTCACCATGAGACGGTCTCATGCAAGTGTGCCTCTTTTTTTTTATTATGATTGCACGAGAATATGTTAAAATATTTAAGTGTTAATTTTTTCATTAATCTCTTTTAAATACTAAACAAATATGATTATATGTAATTATAAATTTTGTAATGAATAATGTTTGTTAACAGACAATGCTACTTATTTCCTTTTAAAATATAAATATCAAATCAAACGTATAACCACTCTGTATAAGCAATGAATACTTCTGTAAGTAAATTTTTATAGTGCTCCATAGTCCATACGATTTATCTAATTAATGTGTCCAAATTTAAATGAATGACATTTGGAATTTGGAAATGCGAGTTATTACAAAAATTAACAAAATTCGAGAGACAATATAATATCAAAAGGTCAAATTAAGGGGAACGAAAATGTATAGGGTATCTAAATAGGATAAAGATTACAATAAATTTTAATTTTTAATTAATTGATCATAATTGATTCTTGTCATAATTAAATTTGTGATTAGAATTTTAAAAAATAAATTAATGAAGTGTCTTTTTAAACGTCAAAGTAATATTTTTAATGAACTTTATATCAAATAAAGTAATATCTACAATTGAAAAGTTACAAGTATTTATTAAAATTTTCTTAATTATGACTGTACGAGAATATGCTAACATATATTTTTTTTTTGACAGGATAGAATATGTTAACATACTTAACTGTTATTTTTCTCATTAATCTCTTTTAAATACTAAACGAGTTGGTCTCCCATAAACAAATTTCATAGTATGAAATTTGACAATTTGACTCATTTTAATACACTTTTCCAATCCATTAAACTTAATCCGTATCATACTTTGAATAGATTCACATGTACATAAATTAAAAATAAATTTCATAGCATTAAATTTATTTCCTCTATAATTTGCCATACTAAACAAATATGATTATATTTAATTATCATTTTATAATGAATCATATGTATACTATTTACTGCTTTAAAAAAAAAGTATACTATTTACAATGAAAGATTTAATATCATACTCACATCGAAAAATGTATAATATTATGCACAAGTTTAGAGGTGTTGGAGTTGCATCTTTCATATGTATAAATTATAAAAAAATACTATATAATGTGCATCATTTTCTATGTATACTTATTATACTATTATTTGTAAGGATATTATTCGCTACACATTATAGACCTGCATATTTCCTTGTTAAAAAAAAAATCAATAAAACCCATTCAGTAAACATTTTTTATAATGCTCTATACTCGATTTACCTAATTGAAGTGTCCAAAATTATTGGATGAAATTAAAAAGTGCGTGTAATAAAAAAAATAATAAATTCGACAGACAATAATAGTATTAAGTATATATATATATATATATATATATTTCTTTTGTAAACAACGAATACCTTCTGCAAATAAGACCTAATTAATGTGTCCAAAATTATTGGGTGAAATTTCGAAATGGTTACGTCTTGCATGCACGCGGGTGCACTGTGCACTCATAGTGCATTTTAGAAACTTGCAACTTGTTATGCTAAAAATTGTGATTTATTTACACAGAAAAGTGCAACTGTTAATATGAAAATATAGTTGCATGCTTCTGTTTGGAATAGTTACAAGTTTCTGTTTTGTATAGTTACACGCTTCTAATATGCACTATGAGTGCACGGTGCATCCGGGTGCACATGAAATCCACTCTTTGGAAATACATGTAATTAAAAAAAATTAACCAAATTCTAGAGACATTAATATCAAGTACAAAAACTTTGTAAACAATGAGTATCTTCGGTAAATAAAGTTTTATAGTTTTCCATACTATTTACCTAATTAATGTGTCCAAAATTATTGGATAAAATTTGGAAATGCGTGTAATTACAAAAATAATAAATTTGACAGATAATAATATTACGTATAATTTTTTTTTTGTAAATAACGAATATCTTCTGCAAATAAAACCTAATTAATGTGTCCCAAATTATTGAATAAAATTTGGAAATGCGTGTAATTACAATTACAAAAATTAACTAAATTCGAGAGACAATAATATCACGGATAAAACTTTGTAAACAATGAATATATTCTGTAAATAAATTTGTGTAGTTTTCCATATTATTTACCTAATTAATGTGTCCAAAATTATTGGAAATTTTTTAAAATGCGTGTAATTACATAAATTAACAAAATTGGAGAGACAATAATACTATTGCTTGTAGAAACTAATACTATAATTGCTATAGTATTAGCTTCTACAAGCAATAGTATAAGTGGTGCACGGTAAACCAGTTTCATATGAAACTTTGCGTAATATCAAAAGGTCAAATAAAGGGTACAAGGGTATTTGAGTCATTTCAGTGGCAGTCGTCCTAGTTATCCGAAGTCCGAACTATGATACTGATACACAAACCCCTTCGTCAATTCCACGGCACTCTCTAAAATATTACTATAAAAAAAAATATATATATATATTAAAAAGAAAAGGGAACCCTAATTTAAGAAAATTAAAATTTCGTGAAAAAAAGGAAAAAAAAATTCTCTCGAAAATTTCAACTTTATCGACGTTCCCCTCTGTGCTGATTCTCTTTCCTAAATTTTAAACTAGATCTGCTTTCACTCTTGATCGAATTTAAGATATAAATACCTAGAATTGTATGTATATAACTACGACTAAGTTTACATCTAAATGTGATGAGAGATAGGTAATACCTTTTCATTTTGAGGGGGTTTTTCTATGGCGGACGCGTTATCGGTGATTCCAGCAGCTGTTCTTCGTAATCTCTCCGATAAGCTATACGAGAAGCGCAAGAATGCTGCTCTTGAGGTGTGTAGATTTTTATTTTATTTTTTGGGGGGGGGGGGGGTTGAATTTTTGTTTGAGGAATTTCTTTCTGTGGGCTTTTGTGTTTTTGTTGTTATGTTTATTGTGTTTCTGGGTTTTGTTGGATCTAGGTGGAAGGGATAGTGAAACAATTAGCGATGGCAGGTGATCACGATAAAATCACTGCAGTGATCAATTTGTTGACTAATGAATATACATACTCGCCTCAGGCAAATCATCGTAAAGTACGTCCTTTTAATTCATTGTTGATTTTGGAAGGAGGCTTTATTGCTCTGGTTTTTTATCTACTTATTCACGTATCCTAGTGTTTTAAGAATTCAAAGTACTGTCTTCTGCTGGTGGGGAAAATGTGTTCTGCTTTTTTGGTTTATTTTGTTTCCTTTTGGTTTAGGGAGGTTTGATAGGATTGGCTGCAGCAACAGTGGGTTTGACTTCGGAAGCAGCACAACATCTTGATGTAAGAATGCCATCACAATTTTCTGATATATATGAAGATGCTGCTTTGATTGGAATGGCCATTGACTCATACCTAATTTTTTTTATATTTGTTCTAAATTGGGGGGTTACTAGTAATTAATTGGTCAATATGATAAGGCTTTTTTATAAAAGTTTATACCTTGAAATATTTCAAGGTAAGATAGTAGCACTCGAACAGATTATACTAGGTGGTCCATATGGTTGAGCTAACATTACTTTCTCTGACATAAGGAACTGTTTAACTATTAGTTGTTGTCTTGTTGAGTTATGGGGTTATGATCTTGCCACAGTGATGAGGATGTATTCATGTTCATGAAATTTATATTTAGTGATGATAATTTTAAACTAGCATTTCATAGTCCTTGATAAAGTACGACGATTGTCTGTTGTCCACTTATATGACATTATATCTTAAGACACTCGTCTTAGAATATTATAAGCTGCATCTTATCCTTAAGTATTATGAGAAACTTCTCTTTAGTATTTTCTGCTTGTGAATTATTTCTTATTTGTCAAAACGCATCCTGACATTCCTAAAAATATTGCAATGCATGCTTTGAAATTGCTTGCAGAATTGTTTCTATTGCATTTCCTGCCTGCCATTTTATTCCAATTTATTATTGCTATTGTTTCTTGGATTTCTCTTTATAGTTCTTATTTGATTAATTGCTGTTAAAAAAAAAAGTTCTTATTTGGTTAATTTGTCTTTCCTCTGGGGTCCAGCAAATCGTTCCACCAGTTTTGAATTCCTTTGCTGATCAAGATAGCAGAGTTCGCTATTATGCTTGTGAAGCTCTTTATAACATTGCGAAGGTGGGTCAAAGGACTTGTGCTATATTTATTTTCCCTTTGGTGATGTTTGTTTTGGGTTTTGACTTTTTAGAAACCGGTTTTTGAAATATAGGAGATTTTGAAATCCTGATAAATAGCAAGGTGTGTGTTTCTTTTGGGTTTTTGAGTATGATGAGATTTAGTTTTATGTCAAATAAATGTGTAAGAGTGGATGGAGTTGTATTATTGTAATACTGTAGATTGTAATTGTAATGATTGGATGATGTGAACTATAATTTGAATATATTAAAGTGTGAGGAGAGAGAATTGATTTTATTGGAAAATGTGAGTAGATTTATAGGTGTTATAGTGGTGGTATTTGGAAACTGATTTTCAAAATCCTGAACTAGAACCGGCTAAATTTCAAAAATCCAAACCCTGGGTTTCAAAACCCAAAACAAACACTTCCTTTATGTATTTGAGTTTCACTATCGGTACTTTGCAGGTTGTCAGAGGCGATTTTATAGTGTTCTTCAACCAGATATTTGATGCACTTTGTAAGCTCTCAGCAGATTCAGATGCCAATGTACAAAGTGCTGCTCACCTTTTAGATAGACTCGTGAAGGTATAAATCTATTTGTAAACATATACATGTCGGTTATATTTGTTTAATCGTGGTGTTGATTAATATGTTTCCCCTTTCGGTTGCCTTTGTTTGAATGCAGGATATTGTAACTGAGAGTGATCAGTTTAGGTCAGTTCTCTGAAAACCATTCTCAAATTGATCTACAATTATGTAGCAATGTTTTTTTAACTCTGTAATACTGCCCTTTTACTTGATGCAGCATTGAAGAATTCATACCTTTGTTGAGAGAGCGAATGAATGTCTTGAACCCTTATGTCCGTCAGTTTTTGGTTGGTTGGATTACAGTTCTAGATAGTGTTCCTGATATTGATATGTTGGGGTTTCTTCCTGATTTTCTTGATGGTTGGTATCACAATTTGGGGTTTTCATTTGCTGCTTAGGTGTTTTTGCTGAGGCATTTGATATTGATGATGAAATTGCAGGCTTATTTAACATGTTAAGTGATTCCAGCCATGAAATAAGGCAACAAGCTGATTCTGCACTCTCTGAATTTCTTCAAGAAATCAAGAACTCTCCAGTAAGAATAGAGCTATTTTTTGCATGTATAATTTAATATAGAGAATTATGCATGGATGGTTTACCCCCAGAGAAGACAAACATTTTATTAAATTAATTACGGTAAATTGCAATTACCCCCATTGGGTGTTTGTCCAAATTACCAAACGAACCCCACTTTTTTTTTTGGTCGGAACCAAACGAACCCCACTGTTTGAGTAAATTGCAATTACTCCCCTAGAAACTTGTCCAAATTACCAGACCAACCCTGCTGTTTCATGATTTCCATGTTACATTTGGCTTTCTATTTTGTCTTATTGCACTCAATGTTATCATTTAGATTAACAAGCAGATATTAATCTTTCATATTAATTCTCTGACTTAACCAGTTCTCCTTTTGAAGTCTGTAGATTATGGTCGCATGGCTGAGATACTGGTACAAAGGGCAGCTTCACCTGATGAATTTACTCGATTGACAGCTATTACCTGGGTAAATGTCCAGTGCTTTCTAATAACTGAGTAAGCATAAAATATTTTGCTGAATTGTTTTGTATACACTTCTATGCAGATTAATGAATTTGTGAAGCTTGGCGGGGACCAACTTGTTCCTCATTATGCTGATATTCTTGGTGCAATTCTACCTTGTATATCAGACAAGGAAGAAAAAATTAGAGTTGTAAGCTTCCATTTCGAATGTTGCCAATGCCTATTTTAATGTCCTATCCTTCAACCTTTTCATTACCATGTTACTTTGATCTCCTCTTCTATGTTTTGATGTTTCAAAATGCTTATAGATTTCTGTTAACTTTAGGTTGCTCGTGAAACAAACGACGAGCTTAGGGGAATCCAAGCTGATCCAGCTGAAGGTTTTGATGTAGGATCCATCCTCTCTGTAGCTAGGAGGTAACTGTTTTCTTGGTTTGAACAGATATTTCTATCAAGTTTATGTGGCTTTTGCTTAGCTGACGTGCCTTAGGATATGTTTATTTCGGGCTGTAGGGGGGTTGAGAAAATCCTGATTGAGAAATTTTGGAATAGTAAAAAGGTGAATTTGACTTTTGTGTATGTGTGGTTAATAAGATGTAGTAGGGTAGGATTGAGAAAAGGATAGTGAAGAAGTAAGTGATGGTGAGATTATTATATTATGAATGTGAAAAATAAATGTGTGTTATTGGGAAATAAATAAGGGTATGAGAGACAGTGTAAGAGAGTGTAGGTATTATAGGATTTTGAAAGTAAAATCTCTATTTGCTAATCCAGAAAAAACACACGCTTGTAGATTGTGATCGTATAATTTGGCATACTGATATGCAATTCCTCCTAGTAGGTATGTGGAAGATTGAAATATAACATTTTCCCATTTTTTTCAGGCATCTGTCTAGTGAATGGGAGGCCACACGAATTGAAGCACTACACTGGATATCAGCCCTATTAAATAGACATCGGGAAGAGGTAATTAGGACATCTTCCATCAATGCTCTTTTGGTCTGTTGATTTGATTATATCTATCATGAGGACTTCATAAAGAATATATGAACATTATAGGCATTTATAACTGGAGAGACCTATATTTCATGCTTTAACATGACTACGTTCTTCCTGCTCTCTCTCATGTTTAAGCCAATTAAACAGAGTTATAAACAATTTCTTCATAGAAAAATAAATCTTATTGTTCCGCTCCTTTTAATGCTCGACTATAAGTTGGAATATGTTTCTTCTGGATATGGCAATTAGTATTTTTTAGGGATTGGTTATCGAGATTTCACCATTTCTTGAGTTTAAATTGATAAATAATTTTATTTGTAATTTTGAGGTGTCCTTTAGGTTCGACGGGTTCTTAGGGTAATATAAACCATGCGTTCTCTTGGTAATATTTAATGTGGTAGCTAATTTAGATGCATTTTGGTTTCTGCAAAATATGCAAAATTCTCTTGCTACTGTTTTTACTAGTACCTGCTAGTTTGTAATTCGATGCCATTATTTGCATCTTAAATTTGCCAATTGTTTTAATTTTGAGCTGTCATGAGTTTCATTTTTCTATTTCTTGTTTGAACAGGTCCTATCATTTCTGAGTGACATTTTTGAAACTCTACTAAAGGCACTTTCAGATCCTTCTGATGAGGTATCATCTTGTACTTGGATTATTTTCCTAAATTATATTTTTTAGTATGATCGGCTAACATCATTTAATCATATATAGTATATATGACAAGATATCTTAGAGCATATAACATAATTTTTAAAATTATTGAGAACCTTGTTGCGATGCGTACAAGTTGGGAGAATTATTCTATTTATACATGTTGGAAAAATAAATACCTGGGGATAAGATGAATATGGTTTTGAAGTCTACAGTTTGACACCGGCGAGGCAACTCTAAACTGAATCTTTTCTTGTTCTCTCTGTTATTCTTTGCTTTTTTGTAGGTCGTATTCAACAATATAGTTTTCCTCATTAAATTATTATATTTTTGAATGGATTAGATACGCCTTTATAATGTTTGATATACATTTGTTAGATCAGGGAGTAGAAGTTGTAGACCTCTTGTAACAAGATTGAGTTTAATCTAAGATCTGCCCTTTTTCTATTTCTAACTGTTCTATGTGAATGGATAATGAGCAACTTAGTGAACTTGCTACTCATCTGAAAATGAGGAAAGGTGTACTCGTTATCTCTACATTATGGCTTCTTTAACAATCTAAGCGCATTGTAATGGGGTTTGGAGTAGCGGTGGCAAATCTGGTAATTAAGGATGGAAACCACAATATTATTATAAGATGGTGGTGCAGCTTGAAGTCTTGAACCATGTAATTCAATATAATATGAGAAAACTAACGTGAAGCACTTGCTACATTTTCTTTTCACTGAAAGTTTGAACTATTGAGCGACTTTATGTGACTTTATGTTTGCTAAAATGGTTAATTCCCTAATAATGGAGTTTCGACTTCTGCACCACTTTGACTTCTTCCTCTTCAGGTAGTACTTTTGGTGCTTGAGGTCCATGCATGCATAGCCAAAGACGAGAAGCATTTTCACCAACTTATCGTTTATTTAGTTCAAAACTTTCAAGTTGATAACTCTCTATTGGAGAAGTGAGTAATTTTTCATCTGTAAATGCTAGATCTTATGTGTGTGTGTGTGGATCTAGTGGAATAAATCCATCCTTTGTCTTGCAGACGAGGTGCTTTGATTATCCGTAGATTATGTGTACTTTTAGATGCTGAAACAGTTTACAGGAAGCTTTCCACTATACTAAAAGAAGAATCTGATTTGGATTTTGCGTCTATCATGGTTCAGGTATTATCTATTTGTGCTTTGCATCGTATATTTAGTCCATATGTATATTCCACATCATATCATCTGATCCAACTTTTTAAGAGTAATACTTGGGTGCACAACCAATACTGTTCACTCAAAACAGCTAATATTGATAAACTAATACCTTTTAGTAAAAGAGATAATACCATTTAAAAATGCACTTGATTTTCCTGGTGAAACTAGTGCATCAAAGTATTTGCCACTTTTTTAATATCTACGTTGGTTAGTAGGTATTAGTGAATGCTATGAACACTTCTAATTTTCCATTTCAGGCTTTGAATCTGATTTTGCTCACCTCATCTGAACTGGCTTACCTTCGGGACCTTCTGAAGAAAGCACTGTTTGATGATGCTGCTAAAAACTTATTTCTCTCTTTATATGCATCATGGTGCCATTCACCAATGGCTATTATAAGTCTCTGCTTATTAGCTCAGGTAAGAGCCTTATGCTTAGGGTTAGCTGTGTTGTTGAGTTTACCTTTCTGCCCTTTTTGTTGTTAATGTTGCTTTAAAATTGTGCTCTCCTTTTGATGTCACCATACAGACTTATCAGCATGCGAGTTCTGTTATTCAATCTTTGGTCGAGGAGGATATTAACTTGAAGTTCTTAGTCCAATTGGATAAATTAATCCACCTTCTGGAGACTCCTACTTTTGCGTACCTAAGGCTCCAGGTAAATTAATTAAAAGTATTTTTATGGCATGTTGGCTAGGTGGGATAAGACAGTTATTAATGCCTTATCCCCCTTTATCTCGTGTTTGTTTCCGTATTTGAATAATACCCTCAACCCGGTATCTACAACACCTTTTCAAAGGTATTATCCATCCCACAACCCCACATGGTATTATTTAATACCTTGTGCTTTTTATCACCTAATTTACTGCAATATCCGTAATTTCTACTTCATTAATTTGAATGAGGGACAATTTTCATTTAGCATATTATCCTGTGTAATAGTGCACAACATGAAACATGAGATAAGTCTATTAGGTGTTAAATAGTGCACACCAAACACTAGATAAGTCTATCAGGTGTTAAATAATCTCTTTTTACATCATCTCACCTTACCACACACACAATAGTGAACGAGTAGATGAATATATGTCGACTTGGTTCATGCATTTGTGTTCTTGTACATATGGTTATCCACATGCCCAGTTACTAGTAGTAAGGAAGCTATACGTGTCTGATCTCACTGTATTTTTAAACTGCGTAAAATGTTTTGAGGGACTGAAATGTGATTGTATGCATTAGTTTACGTATACTGGCTTATTCCTTAAACCTAAATTTTGAGAGAACTTAAAAATAGTTATGCTCTGTAAGGCTAGTTTCCATCCCACATGTCTTTTAGAATCTCAAGAGCATATTGAAAATCTTGTTGAAAATTTTCTTCTTGCAGCTTCTTGAACCAGGAAGATATATATGGTTGTTGAAAGCATTGTATGGTCTCCTAATGCTGCTGCCCCAGGTATGTTTAGTCCAGCTGATTGAGACTAACATGAGATTGATAACTTGGTTAGTAAAGTCTTCTTGAGAGGAAACTTTGATTTGTGGTGTTTATCATGTAACTAGTTATGAAACCATTGATCGTTTAAACTAATGAACAGTCTGAAAGTTGATGGGCAATGATTTTCAATTTGAAATCTGGAACACCCTTCTATCTGGATGAAATTGCCCCTTCCTCTTTAAGCATTCTCACTCGGCACCTCCCTCCGCCCTTGCTATTGCAAAATTGGTTTTGACCATTAGTGCTTCCACTGGAAAAATTTCCACCTAATAATTCAATTCACGTTTATGAAAAAATTTGAAACGTTAACCAACAATTGTAATGCTATTGCAAAATTAATTTCATAGAATTTTATTTTTTTGTGGTACCAATAAATTTTGAACCTCATCTATATAATGTGTAAGGTCTTATAAAGGACAATAAATAGAACAATTTCTGAAACCAGTTATGACTGGACATATATATATGCGACATTATGTAATCTAGTTGCAAAAGCATGGTGTTTAAATACAGTTCCACGAACTACTATGAATGGGAAACATTTTAAATGTTCTTTTGTGTTTTGTGGGTCAAAGATTTCATGTTCACTTTTTTAGTACGAATAATTCATTTCTGATTAGATCTGTTTTACCCATTGATACAGCAAAGTGTAGCTTTCAAGATTCTCCGGACTCGCTTAAAAACTGTGCCTCCGTATTCCTTCAGTGGGGAACAATTCAGACGACCTTCGCAAGGAAATGCTTTCTCAGAAGTTAATTATGTTGGTGGACCACAAATTGCAGAAGATGGTGAAATGAATGCTGATATAAGAAACGTTCATAACGGAATAAACTTTGCTTCATGGCTGAATCAGTTTGAGCACGTTCAGCAGGAACATCGATCGCACTCCAAATCACAGGCGCTATCACGTTGCAGTTCTATATCATCTTCAAAGGTTCGTTATATTTAATCAATTAAATATGTTGAATATGATGCAAGTAATAAGTTGGCTCACAAGGTTAATACTCCCTTCGATCCCAAATAAGTGATGTTTAAGAGTTGGTAAACTTAAGATAAGTGCATAATGACAAAAATATCCTCATTAATGTTTTCCTTTCCCCACATCCCTTAATTTTAGCTCACATCTCTCTTTTGAATCCCTTCTTTCGAACTATGAGAGATTTGTGGGATTTAGGGTAAAAGGGGGAAAATGTGGAATTTATCTAATTAATAAATAATTAGAAACAAAAACACTACTCTAAAACATCACTTATTTGGATCGGGTGGAGTAAGTCTTGTTGATTCAAAAACAACTTTGACGCTGGATTTAGATCTTCTTGATTAACTTGGTCTTTAAGCCAATGTAGGAGATTACTCATAATCATTGCAATTATATTGTTGCCCTAAAAGGCAAATACATACTTTGATGGGACCTTTTCATTTTCCATGCTATTAGTAATTTCTTTCCTAGCATGTTTCATTAGATTTTTGCAAGGAATGATTAAAAGACGATTTTAACCCTGCAACGCGGGATCTTGTGTTGGATGACTATTTGTTCAGGAAGTTCAAAGACCAGAAGAAACAAACCGAGCTTTGCCAACACCAGAAACAAGCAGACCTCCTTCAAGGTCTTCGCGCAGAGGTCCTGGGCAATTTCAACTTTAATTATTTTGCTCTATTAATGGTACAGTGTTGAAAAGATCGGGGGGCGCAATTGTAAATTGTATATTCCTGTAGCTTCTTTTATTGAACCATAAGGGAGGGTTTGGAATGGTGGGCATTGGGGTTTTCCTTAGCAGCAGATGCTTGGATGTTGCCAAGCGATTCTTTCTTTTTTCTTTTTTTCTTGGTTTTAATTTTATGAACAAATATACCCATGTGGTTCTGTTGTTTTTATTAAAAACCATGTGGGCAGCTGAAATAGATGTTTAGGGATTGATTATTATTAAGTTTGTTGCCATATTGTCTATGAATCATTATTCATCTGCTACAAACTGTAAAATAAGTGCACTTCTCATCTTTATCTCTATTTTCTCTTCATGCTTTCTACTGTATCAGACAGACTATAATATACTGGTTTTGTCCAAGTAAATAATAAAAATGAAGATAATTGTACGAAAAGTTAAAATAATAAATATGAGTAATCAAGTGTATTTTTAACTTAATTTGATTAAGGCTCTAAAAGAAAAAAAACTAAATGTTATTGTTATTGGAAATTTTAAGTACCAAAAAGTTGGGGGTTTGATATTTTAGTTGATTTGGATGGTATAAATATTATAGAAAGTTCGAGTTCCATATGTTAAGAAGTTAAAATTATGTTTTAGTAACCAGGTGGCTTAGCCCACTTGACCACTGAGCTCCTCAATTGAGTGGAAGACCCAGGTTTGATTCCATTTGGGAACAAATTGGAGTATGAGAGTTATAAGGTGGTTTGGTGAATTTGTGGAGTGTTTGGGTGCTTGGTGTACTAACTATTAACAGCTAACAACTAATTTTGTCCGATAAAAAAAAAATAAAAAATTATGTATTAGTTAGGGATTAAGTTCATTAGGGTTGCCTGAAACAAATTTATAGATAGTAGCAGGACAATATATATGTGGTCAAAGGCAAATTTTTTTATGTGTTAGTTACATTGTGCAATTTAAGCAGATTTTTAAATGTGATTAGTTTCTTTTTGACAAAGTCTTGTGTGAAAATTCCAACCCATTCCCTCCGTCTTCCAGTCATCGGACTCCGTTGGTATCCATCCGCCTATTAGTATTATCCACTTCCAATCTGCAAAGCATAATTCTCTCTTCTGCTAATCTCTAAGTGCAATTTAAAGATGTGAGCCCTAATTTATAGAGTTATCGACTAAGTCCAATCCAATCTATAGAGTAACTGAACCATAATTTTCAGATTTGTGGCACCAGTAACTATTTCTTCCTTCTGATCCTTGATTTTTAATTTTTATTTGTTATATATTATGGCGACAATTTACAGGTCCTTGGTGGTGTATCTTTGTAGCGGTTGTTGTTGCCATTAATTTTTTATATGGAAAAGGAGGAGACATTGGTGCCATTAACGTCCACCAGAAGCATAGTTGAGATTGAGCATCAAATTGATGTATGGTTATAGTTTTATTGGGATTGGTTATGGTTTACAAATTACAATGCTTCTTCAAATAATTAGGAATGTGTAGAATAATTTAGTAATGAGAAATTGTAGATTGAACAATCCAAAATTGGGAATAAAACAGGTTAAGTTAGCTTGATAGATGAGATGAGTACAAGGGAAACTCTCTATCAAAGAGCATACATGAGATCTCTTCAAAGAAGAAAATGGAGTATACATCTTTGGGAAATGATTTGTTCTTGCTATTCATTTATAGTTCATTCAATTTGTGTTGAAAAAACTTCGAAGGATTTTGAAGACAGTATTGGCTCATCAAGGATTGGGGCTAGCTACAATTGTAAATTGAAAATAACACTGAGATACAATTTGACTTTTTGAGCTTGTAATTTGGCTAAAATGCCCATGTTTTCCATCCGTTAAAAGTTGGTCAAATTAAAAGTTATTTTGATTTGACAACTTGCAAAAAAAGAAGATGTAGCTCCACCGATGTCATTAATCAAATTTTCTTCTTTTTCTTTTCTAAAACTAACTAAATATCATAAATAATGTTACTAATTAAATATTATTGATGAGGTTCTGCAGAAACGTTCATATTCACATTTCTTTTTTTAAATTTTGTAATTTAAATAAAACTTATAATTTTTTTAATAATTGCATATTATTGTAATCCTTGTGTATGCATATACATATAAAATTGCATTGTTCGATAAAAGAAAATATTGCATATATGAAAAACGCGTTGCATATGCTTTTAAAAATTGCATATATACCAAATATATTGCATAGAGTGATAATAAATTTCATATAGTATAATCAATTTGCATTTCACATTGCAAAATCACCAAAACATTCAGCACTCATAGCTGAATAGATTAGGCAAAATCAGTAGAGTTCGTCATGAATATCCCTTTCAAAATCTTTCTACTCTTACCTCTTATATATATTGATACACAACAAATCAGTTAATGCTCTTATCAATCAAATCAGTTTCTCCAGTATACCACCGCCAACTCCCCCAGCGGCGCCGTCGTTTGCCAAAGGAAAAGTTTTGGAGAGGGGAACCCCAAAATTTTAAACCCCCAATCCAACCCACCTCATTCTAACTCTCCTCTGTCACAAAATACCAAAAAAAAAATCTCTAAAAAATCACAAAATCCCTCACCCCACTATTCCTTCAAATATTCCCTCCTCCACAGATCTGCCAATCCACACCGCCCCCCAGCCGCCGCCGCCACCTCCTTCGCATCCTTCTTCAACCGTCGCCGTCATCCCCACCACCACTGATTCCGACCCCCACCACCACAGATCTGTAAAAATCGCCGCCGCCCCCACACCCCACAAATCTGTAAAAAATCGTTGCTCCCACACCCTACAGATCTGTGAAAAATTGCTCCTCAGATACACCGCAAAAGAATTTTTTTGGAGAGAGATAGAAAGAGAGAGGTTTAATGGAGATGGTGATGGAAAAATCGAAGAGAGAGAGATAGAGAGAGAGAGAGTGGAAGTGAAATGGGGAAACAAAGAACTTGAACCGACATTATTGGTGTGTATGCCTCTTTTAATTTGACCATTTTAATTTAACAAAAAACACCAAAAACCCTTCCTGCCTTTAAGGGCAATCACGGTATTTCAAACTAGTAAAAATGTACTAGATTGCTATTTATAAAGATGAATGTAGTGCACTGCTATGGGTTCCCATTTTTGTGTACTGCGTTGCAATTACGCCCAAGAATTTGAACCCTTGACCCACTACTAAAACAATGAGTATTCAACCATTAAGACACAAGGTACAATTGAATTCTAATGTAACTGTTTTCCTTTCTATATGATACTTATGTCATGATCCCAATAAGGCCGCTGACCTGCGACAATGACCCGTTAGTTGGTATTTTTAAAAAAACCTGCCTAATTTATTTTATTTTTATATGTGAAATTTTTCACAGACCAACTCTTTTTTAGTTTTATTAAAATATATTAGTTGATCAATATATATTTTTACTGAACAATAGTAGACTAGCTGTGTTGTGCACCCAAGTATTACCCAAAAGAGTGACACTCCTGTGAACCAAGTTCATGGGGTGAACCCTAATTCAATATGACCCGTATCAAGTTTGACCCGAATTTCACCCGTTTCGTGTCTTTCTGAGATTTTTCACGTCTTATGTTTTTCACCACGTTTTTCGCCAGGTCTTTCGCCGTCTTTCGCCATCTTTCTTCAGGTCTTTCGCTCAATCGACTCTTTCACACCGCCCTTTGCACGCTCAATCATCTCATCTCTCTCGTGTCGCGCGAGCATTGCGTGCTCAATTATCTCACTTGCGTCGCGCACTCACCAACCACACAATGAATAACAATGAAGATGAAGGTGCAAGTGAAAATAGCACTATGATCGAAGACTACACAACATGTACAAAAAACTCATTACACGCTGTAATTGTGCATTCACTAGTGAGAGTGATAGTTTTTTTGCGTAATAATAATACTTTTACTTCATAACAGTGATAATTTATATAATCGTGAAACTTAATATGCATACAGTGACAGTGATAGTTTTACCAAGTAACAGTGATAGTTTTTCTAAGTAACAATGATAATTTTTATGTATAGCAATGGTAGTTTATATGTGTCAGTGATACTTAGTATAACATGTGGTGACAGTGATAGTTTTTATGAGTAGTAGTGATAGTTTTTCTGAGTAACAGTGATAGTTTTTATGTGTATTGGTGGTGAGAGTTTTTCTGAGTAATAATGAGAGTTTTTCTGAGTAACAGTGATAGTTTTTCTAAGTAACAGTGATAGTTTTTCTAAGTAACAGTGATAGTTTTGTGAGTAGCAGTGGTAGTTTTTATATGTTGGTAATAGTTTTTATACATAATAGTGATAGTTTATTTGAAGGTATATCACTAGTTATAATGATAGTCGTATTGGTTTATTTGAATGCATATTATTGTTTATCATAGTCTATATGTTTACATGTTATAACCAATCGTATTAACTTTTATTTACAGATGAAGTACTAGATTTAATACAATTTAAAATCCCTTGAAGAAGAACCCGAAGAAGAAGAAATTTATGATTGCACTTTGATGGATGGACAAAACATTGAACATATTGCTGGGATAGAAAATCAAGGTACAACAAAATAAATAAATTAACAGAATTTCAGTTTTTACAAACATGCATTAGTTGTATTCATGTAAGGTATTTGTTTGTATACATAAAATGATGTTGATCTTGATGATACAAGTGGTTCTCTATTTGGCATGACAAAAGGAACTATTGAGGAGATGTATGAATTGTATTGCAAGCATGCTCGTGAAGTGGGATTTAGTGTGCGTAAAGGAACCAATCGATATTCTACTAGTGAACCTCATATAGTGTTAGGAAAACTCTACATGTGCTCTTTTGCTGGGGAAAGAGTAACTAAGGAAAACAGTTTAGAAAAGACAAAGAACATTGCAATTACAAGAACAAAGTGCCCAACAATGATGAGAATCAAATTGAATGATGGTGGGGTTTATGAAGTAGTAAAGCACACTGAAACACATAATCATCCATTGACTAGAAGAGAATGGAACCATCTTCACAGTTCTGAAAGAAGGATTACTGATGGGAAGGCCAAAACTATAACAGAGATGTTAAGTTCGGGAATGAGAGCAACCGAGTCCTTTCATTATATGGCACATGTTGTTGGAGGAGAGGAGAACGTTGGACATACAAAGAAGGATCACTTGAATTTTGTGAATAGATGAAAAATGGACAATATTGAAGGAGGTGATGTTGAAAGAGTGCTTGACATGATACAAGATCAAAATGATAAGGAGGATGATTTTTTTTACAAGGTGAAAATGGACGATGATGGGAGGTTGTCTAAATTCTTTTGGAGAGATTTTATGATGAAACAAGACTATGAGTTATATGGAGATGTTATGGTTTTTGACACTACATATAGAACAAATAGGTATAACCTAATATGCGCACCATTTGTTGGAGTGAACAACCATTGGAAAAATACGATGTTTGGCTGTGCATTTATTTCTGATGAGAAGACATAAATATTTGAGTGGTTATTCAATGTGTTCAAGAAATCAATGAGAGGGAAATGTCCCGTGACACTGTTTACTGACCAAGACCTGGCGATCTCAAATGCAATAGAGAAGGTATGAATGATAGTCTTTATGTGTAGAAGTGATAGTTTTTTATGCTGAACAGTAATAGTTTTTTAGCTATACAGTGATAGTTGTCTTATTTTACAATGAGTGTTTTTTTTCTTTACACTGATAGTTTGTAACAGTGAGAGTTTTACTGAATGAAAGTGAGACTTTTTCTGAATAAAAGTGAGAGTTTTTCCGAGTAACAGTGATAGTTTTTTTTCCCAACAGTGGGAGTTAATTTGAATAAGAGTGATAGTTTTACTGAATAAATGTGAGAGTTTTTCTGAAAAACAGTGAGAGTTTTTATGAATAAAAAAGTGAGTGTTTTTTTGAATAACAGTGAGAGTTTAATTAAATTACAATGATAGTTGTTACTCTTGTAGTTAACATGCTCACTTTTAAAAAAATTAGGTATTCCCAACAACAAGGCACAGGCTTTGCCTTTGACATCTTCAACAAGACTCGATAAAAAAATTTGGAGAAATGAAGTGTGATGATTCATTTAAATTTTCATTCAACAAGTGTTTGTCAGGGTGCAACGATGAAAATAAATTTGAAGAGTGCTGGAGAACAATGATATCAAGCTACAATTTGGAAAATAATGCTTGGTTTACAAGGTTGTACAAGTTGAAAGAAAAATGGTGTACTGCTTTGAGCAAAAACATCTTTTCTGCTGGAATACGTTCTTCCCAGAGGAGTGAGAGTACAAATCATACAATTGGATTTAGTGCCAAGAAAAACACAAGCTTGTCTGAATTTTATGAACACCACTTCATGAAGACTGTAAGAGATTGGAGGAGCACAGAAAAGTTGGATGAATTCAATTCTACGAGGTATTGTCCCGCATCTTCTTATGAAATGATTGGAGTGATAAAACATGCTTCAGAGGTATATACAATTGAACTCTTTAAACACTTTGAGATTGAGTTCGGGAAGTGTATTGCACATACTCATACAGTTCTTGGGAAACTAGATAACACGATAGTCTATAATGTTAAATCTAGTAAGGGTGATCGTAACAATCAAGTGATTTTTGATGAAAATATGAACCTCATCACATGCAATTGCAAAAGGTTTGAGGAATTCGGAATACTATGTTCTCATATCTTACGGATCCTTCACATCAATTATGTACAAAGGATACCGGATGCTTACATACTGAAAAGATGGACAAAATTTGTGAAAATGGATGTGCTTAACAAGTTAACATTTGAAAGCAACACAAAAGAAGATGGGGAATGGATACAATGGAGACAAGAAAAAATAAGAAATTATTGCAATTTAGTATTGCAATGTGAGATAAAGGAAGCAAGAATCATTATTGATGAAGGCTTCAACAGAGATTTAACAGCTATCAATGAATTGACCTCAGAAGAAAGTATATTGGTTGATTCTGGATCATCAAGAACCGTTTTGAATCCTGCACGCACAAATACAAAAGGAAGAAGAAAAAGGATTAAAGGACACTTTGAGAAAAACAAGAAGAAGAAGATAAAAAGAGTATCGACTTCAGCATTACCGAAGGAATTTGGATCTAAAACTCCAAATCCTTGTTTGTTTTAGATTCTATAGATTAGTACTTCATTAGTTTTAAAATCTAGACTCTCTATTCTCCTCTGTATCTCTATTATGTACCATCTATACTTTATGTTCTTTAATTTGATTTTTTGACTGTTATTGACATCGTTGCACTTTCTTTTATTGTCATGTTTTTCTTCAAATTATACAACTACACATGAAAACTATATATATCATTCAAAAAACTATCAGTTTTGTTCACAATAACTCTCACCGTTACTAAGTAAAACTCTCACTGTTATTCAGTAAAACTATCACTTTTAATCAGAAAAACATTCACTGTTACTAAGTAAAACTATCACTTTTGCTCACAAAAACTCTCACTGTTACTAAGTAAAACTCTCACTGTTATTCATTATAACTCTCACTGTTATTTAGTAAAACTCTCAGTTTTATGCAAAACAATTATATTGTTACTAAGTAAAACTCTCACTGTTATTCAAAACAACTCTCACTGTTATTCAAAGAAACTCTCACTGTTACTAATTAAAACTCTCACTGTTAAGCCAAACAACTATCACCGTACTAAGTAAAACTATCACTTTTGCTCACAAAAACTCTCACTTTTACTAAGTAAAACTCTCACTGTTATTCATTATAACTCTCATATTATTTAATAAAACTCTCACTGTTGGGAAATTTGTATTTAGTTTTGATGGAAGTTCCAAAACAATTATAATAGGATCAGACAGACCTGTTAGCTGACTGATGACTTAGAATCAGGATAGGATGACCAACTGAAATGTATAGACGACTGATGTATAAGATAGGTCACATATTGAGGGGGAACTCAATATGTATAGGTCAGGTCAGAACACAAGTCGAGTCAGAAGACAAGTTGTGTCAGAAGACAAGACAAGTCAGAAGATAAGTCGAGTCAGAAGATAAAACAAGTCAGAAGATAAGTCGAGTCAGAAGACAAGACAAGTCAGAAGACAAGTCGAGTCAGAAGACAAGACAAGTCAGAAGACAAGACAAGTTAGAAGACAAGTCGAGTCAGAAGACAAGACAAGTCAGGAGACAAGTCGAGTCAGAACACAAGTCAGAGCAGAAGACCAGTTAGTCAGATAATCAGGTGAAGACATGAAGCTCAAATTCAGAAGACCTGAAGATCAGATGACTACCAGAAGATCAAGACCAGAAGACCTACATCAGTCGAGTTTGCTAGTTGAGCTAAGACAACTTGCACTAGAAGACTCTATCAGGTAGACTGATCAGTTTTATCTTATCAGGTCAGCTCACACCAGGTGTCAACTGATGTTACACCAGATCATACGTTGTCAATCAGAGCAAGAAGAATGTCAACTTTAGTTGGTAGAACAAACACTGAAAAGTGTACTTGTTAACCAATGAGAACGAGACACGTACGTACAGAGCTGACAATGCGAGATTCGGCGTTGCAAAGTCAAACGGCTAGAAAGGACAAACATACATGCTTTCGGCCATACCGTTCCTGAAGCACGTCAAATCAATCCTGCAACCTACCAAAAATAGCCTGAAATTTAAATTGCTCTCCAACGGCTATTTGATTTCGAGGTCTATAAATATGGGATCAATCTTCATAGTGAAGACACGGAAATTATCATCAAGCTCAAGCTATAACAAGATTTCCGCACGAAGAACACAAATTCAAGATGATTTTCTAAGTGTTCATCCCATTAGTTCTTAGCATAGAATTCTTATCCTCTAGCTTAAGGCTACCTCAAAACTAGGATAGAATTCCAGTTGGAACAAACAACAAATCTTTACCCAAACCCAAAAGTTAGGTTAAGTTTGTTTTGCAAGATTTCAGACTAAGGTTTCTAGTTCTGATTTCTGGGATCGGTTGAGTGAGAACTCTCTAAACATCTGTTGGTTGTACTGTGTTGGACTAACACAATAAACTAAGTCCAGTTGGTTAGTTGGTGCCCCTTGTGATAGGGAAGAGTGGACGTAGGACTGGTTGTCCGAACCACTATAAAAATCTTGTGTGCATTTACTTGTTCTTATCTGCTTTACACTTCTGCACACAACATGAGTTTAAACTGCATACATATTCTGAGTTAGGATCAGTCTGCATCAAGAAACTGATCTGATCAGTTTGACACTTTAGTCATCTGATTGAAAACAGACTGCAGAATCTCATCTTATAAAACTGGTTTTTCACACGGGTTAGAAACTAGCTTCCGCACATCAGTTAAACTGATAGACACCGAATCGGGTTCGCCATCAGCGATCGAAGAAGTTGATATCGATCAAACCGATTCACTCGCCTTCGATCGACAACCTGCTATCACACCTGATCTTGCACGAAAAGTTTTCAGAAGTCTATTCACCCCTCCCCTCTAGACTATTGCCCTCACAAAACCCGTTCGAGAACTACACTCACTTTTATGCAAAACAATTATCATTGTTACTAAGTAAAACTCTTAATGTTATTCAAAGAAACTCTCACTGTTATTCAAAAAAAAACTCTCACTGTTAAGCCAAACAATTATTATTGTTACCAAGTAAAACCATCATTTTTTTCACAAAAACTCTCACTTTTACTAAGTAAAACTTTCACTGTTATTCATTATAACTTTCACTGTTATTTTGTAAAATTGTCACTGTTACTAAGTAAAACTCTCACTGTTATGCAAAACTATTATCACTTTTAAAACAAAAATCCAACCTAATCAACAGTTTCAATTAATCAACCACCAACAAAAAGCTACAAAAACTACTAAATATATCATTGCTAAACTACAATTGTTAAATTTCATATGGACAAAAACTTCACTTGTTAAACTGCATAACCATTACCGTCTAATATGGACAAAAAACAGCAAAAACAATCATTGTTAAGCCTAATACACTTTCCAGATCTAAAACAAAATAATCAAAGACATCTTCTTCTTAGTCTCTTGCTCTTCCTCTCAGCAGCAACCTTTTTCTTCTCCTCTTGATCCCTTAATTTCATCTCCTTTTTCTCGTTTGCAATACGTTCGATTAATGTTGGCTTGTTCTTATAGAAATTATTAACTTTTTCTAAAACCTTTTCTTTAGACTTGTTCACATCGGACATAACAATAGATTCACAAAGCTCAGCCTTCAACACCGGTCATATCGGAGCCTTCATAAGAAAATTTTAAAATCAATGTAGAAAGACTTAACATTAAAAATTGAATAATAAATAAATTAGAAAAACAAAACTACCTTTGTCATATCTGGAGATGTGTAAATTGCACCATCAAAATTTTGAAGATGATGCATCAAGTATACATCGCAATCGTCATCATGCTTAGTTATTTGCAACTGAAATTTCACATTTTCAAATTCATAGTTCGAGACATCTTTGCCTTTTGAGTGATTCCTTGATTGAAGAAACAAAGACATCTGCGATTGCTACAAAAACAAAAAAAGTATTAAATAAATAAGAAAGTGAAGAAAAAAAGTTCAACTAAAACAAAAGGTAAGAACAACGAAAAGCTTACAAGAATTTGAGCACACTCAAAGAAATCATTTAGTCCAGGTTGATATTTTCTGTTATCCAAGTACTGTGTTTTTTGATCAACATGATTCAAGACAACAGCAGCATAGTGGTTGTTTAACCAAAACGGAATGAAGATCTGCATAATTAAATGGAAACATTGTTAATAATACATACTATGACTTTTGAATATGAGAAGTTTCACTAATGGAGGAAAGTATCACTATTATTCCAAAAAAAGTGTCACTGTTATTCCAAAAAAGTATAATTGTTATTCCAAAAAAGTGTCACTGTTATTCCTAAAAAGTATCACTGTAATACCAAAAAACTATCACTGTTTAGCCAAAATAGTGTCACTGTTATTCCAAAAAAGTATAATTGTTATTCCAAAAAAAGTGTCACTGTTATTCCTAAAAAGTATCACTGTAATACCAAAAAACTATCACTGTTTAGCCAAAATAGTATCACTGTTCTCATAAAATATACAAACTATATGAAAATATTACCATTTCAGCAGTATCTAAAGTATCCAAGTTAGTAGATAGCCAGTTCTTCCAAATTTCATGCATTAAACCAAAATTCTCTTAAATATCACCAACTCTATTAATCAACTTTAACAAAGAACTCTACAAAAGATAATCATTGTTAGCATATAAATGTATGATGTAACATAAAAATAAGATAAAAGAAAAACTTACACAATGCCCCATATTGAAGATAAAACGACTTCGTTTACCCTCAATGGAGTGATCATTATTGATAATCAAACTCCATGCCTCAATGACTTCATTGCCTATCCAAAAATTTGGACGCATTGTCAAAATTTCAGCCTTTCCAACAAAGTGTGTTGACCCACCATTGAAAATGTAATCACTGACAAGAAAAGAAAAATTAATGAAAATTTTAGAAGTAACAATATTGGTAAAATGAAATGAGACTATTAGTAAAAGGTCAGAATAACTTACATCTTATCAAGACTTTCATGGTCGCAAAAACAATAATCCGCAATCTCTTTATGAGTTTGAAGCATGTTCTTAAAAGTCTTTTTATCGGAACTTATAGGATTTGAAGCATAACCAATCTTCTCAGTTATTTTCCAGAATTCAGAGGAAAAATTTTCACCAATTTTTTTCGATTTGTGTCCAACCGAATTCACAGCATTGGTCAAATCTTCATTAGGGACAACCTCATCCTCATCACCCTTCTCACCTAGTCCAATACACTCTTCATCGGTACTAATAACATCATCAATTTCCAGATCCAAATTATCCAATCCATAATCAGCCAAATTTACACGTTCAGGAGAAAACAACTTAAAGTTTGGCATTGCAACAACCAACTCTTTAGTCAAAAGAAAGGTTTCAACCTATCAATAACTTGATGCAATTTATCATCCATGAAAAACTGAGTATCACTTATTTCAGGAGATTGAGTTGATGGTTCTTTATCCTTCATGGCCTTATTTGCTGCACTAATCTCCATTAGTCTTGAAAGATATTTATCAGTGATTTCAGCAATATCTCTCTTGAGAGATACAAACAAATCCTTTACTTCCTGCAAAAAATAAAGCATGTCTCATTAAAGTATATATAATAACTGTAATGTAGACAAGATATCACTGTTGTATACAAGAAAACTATCACTGTTGTTCAAGAAAAACTTTCACTGCTACACAAAAAAAGTATCACTGTTGTTCAAAATAACTCTCACTGTTGTTCATAATAACTTTCACTGTTAAGCCAAAAAAGTATCACTGTTATGAAGAGAGACTACCACTATATGTAATGCATACATAAACTGAAAAATTACCTGAGTAACAAGTCCTTCAACAACTGTTTCTTCAGCCTCGATGTCTTCATCGACGTCCTTCTTCCCTCCATCAACATCCTTCTTACCTTCGTCAACATTCTTCTTCCCCCCATCGACATTGACATCCTTATTCCCTCATTCGACATCCTTCTTCCCTCCATCATCTTCAAGAATTTTATCATTCAAACCGAGAGGATGTACAATCAATTCTCCATTGCCGTATGATCCAGCTTCAAATTCTTGATCACATCTCACAACAATACGTTTATCGTTCCAATGTTGAATTAATGGAAGAGTAGATGGTTGAACAACACCCCGCCATTTCAATCTATGAAAATACACAATTTGTAGCAAATAAATGCAGCCAGTAAGACTCTTTTGGTTACCATTTTTGTACAATTTAATAGCATCACAAAGCTTCTCCAAAACAAAAGAACAACAATCCATCTTTGGTATCATATCCACCTCCTCACAAGACTTGAGGTACATGTTCGTAATCAAGTGGTTGGATGTAGGAGCCAAGAAGGATGAGAGTGCAAAGTAAACAAAAATTCTTTTGAAATCATCACCACCGTCAGCTAATTTATCCACTATAGCCTCTGATAAGCACTTAACGGGAGCACCAATATGAATTCCATAATCTTCTTTTAACCTTTCCAAAAAAGGAGGAAGAGGACCGTCATGTTGCCTTGAACACTTCATTACTGGAATACCTTCATTTCTAGGAAGCTTAAAAACTGCAAACACATCATCTGCTGTGATTGCAAAGCTAGGATGATCATCAATTTTCAGCATTTGACTGGTAGCATTGAAGTTTTTCACCAACCAGTTCAGCATGTTTTGGTTGGACTTAGAGCACCTAGTAATATCAAGGGATAGAAGGCCACCAAACACAATGCTCCTCACATCATGCTTTTTGTTTTTCTGTAAGTTTGTTGATCAACTTACAAAGACTCATAGGCCTACTATGGAAATTAATATCACTGCACAAAAAAGAAAAAACTACAATCAGTCTATAAAACTATCACTGTTGTGTTATAAAAGTATCACTGTTATACTATAAAACTATCATTGTAATACTATGAAACTATCACTGTTATAATATAAAACTATCACTGTTATATATTAAAACTATCACGGTTATGATATAAAACTATCACTGTAATTAAAATAAACATTATCACCACCATTTACCTTGTAGTTTTGGCCTTTGTGACTTTTTTTCCATCAATTTGAGGAACAATACTTTTCTTCTCAACAAAATTGATCATTGCATTATTTGTATTGATCTTTGAAGGATGGTCACATATCACTCCTTCCTTCAAATGCTTAACAATCGGAGTATTAAGTGCATCATCTCGGTCATTTGATTTTCTTTTAGATGATGATCGAGCACATTGTTTTGACATCATATCTGTTACAAACGAAACTCAAGAAGATAAGTGTTGGGAACAAGAGCAAGGGAATCGAACAGTAAACGAAAGACAAACAATGTTCCTAACAATAAGTAAATATAGAAATTGCAAAAACACAACCAAAGGTCCATATCAAAACCTTCAACCTTTATCTTAATCAATTATGGAAAAGAAGAAGGTCAAACTAGATAAAGTGTAGGTTAAATGCATCAACTCATATACAGAAAAACTAAACAATTACAAACTCTGAAAAAACACCATTGATTACTCAAGATTTCTCTACACAGTGTCAAATGCACAAATGGCTTATTGCTTAAAATAGATGCAATGCAAGAACAAATTTCATAGGTTCTTCAAAGAAAAAAAAACCATATCAGTAAATGTTGCACGGCTTACACAAAAAAAAATCAGCTCACACACATACTCGACTGAATCAAGATTTTGTGAATTAATTAATTACACACTCTTAATATGTTAATTCCAAATTTCCACACACAATCAACGACAAGCTTGCTTTTAAAAAAAGTAGCAACACATTTATATCTGTAAAAAAGCAAGAAGAAAAAGTGTAGTTTAACAATCGCATTCGTTCACAAGCGTGGCGAAACAAAATCGCGAAAGAAAAACGTCGATTTTCGTCAAAAAGAAAAAGGACAAACAGTGAAAAGAAGACGAACCATCGAGTTTCATCGCGGAGGCGTCGTCTTCTTCGCGTCGCAGAGAGTTGCCGCCGCCGTCGTCGCCTTTGCGTGAAAAGTTGCAGGGAGTAATCGATTTCGCGTGAACAATATCTGAGTGTGGAGCGGTTTCGCAGTGTTGGGAGAGAGGAGAGACAGAAATAAGCGCGAAAAAAAATTAGGTTTGGAATATTTATATTTGACCCGTTTCGTATGTATGGGTCAAGTTTGACCCGGGTTCATGGGATGAACTAGGTCTACCCAAGTTTTTGTCTACCCAAAATTTACATAGAACATTTGATCTAAAATAAGAAATGGATCCTCTTTTTCACATTAATCCAAAAAGTTCTCTCTGCGGTGCCGATCTAGTCTATCCTTATTTCGATTACCAAATAAAACCATTAGAGAGATTGTTCAATTGTAGATAATTTTTTTTTTGGGGGGGGGGGGAGTGAGGATAACAAATAAATTTCGTGGATTGTTTGGAAAGAAATTTGTAAATTAAAAGGAAAATAGTGGTTTGAGAATTCGTGATTTGGGAAAGTTTAATTCCATCTTACTTAGAAAATGGGTTTGGAGATTTTTATCCGAATCATAAAGTTTATGAGGTAGAGTGATTAGATCAAAGTGCGGGGGCTCTGGGTTTTCGAATGGAGTGAGCCGAGAGAATGCATTGGATAGAATTAGCAGAGAAGAAGGAGGTAGTGTGTTCGAGTTGGTGGAAAGATATTTGTGAAGTTTGTTTAGGTTCGGGGGAAGGGGAGTGAGGGAGGAATTGTGGAGAATGGGAACAAAACTCTTTATTGGATGAATATTTGGGTAGGAGATGAGTCTCTTTCGTCCAAGTTCAGTGATTAGATCAAATTCCCCACAATCAACAAAGCTACGTGAATGCTAGAATTTGATCGTGGTTAGTGGTGAATGAAGAATAACTGAAAACACATTCATCGGGTGAGTGCTTTTCGAATCCAAGACCATGTTTTGGAGTATAATTAGTTTTTAAGGAGAGTGAGTGTTTTTTATCATTCTATGAGTACTGAAGATTTGTAATGTATTATAATGGGTTGGAGTACCCTTACCCCAATTTCAATAATAATTTTATCTTTTCATGATTTTTTTAAAAAAAAAAATGCATCCTCTACATTCTAATTGTGTAATAGGAGTATATAAAAAATTTTAAGAGCTACAGGAGTATATAAAATGCATCCTCTACATTCTAATTGTGTAATAGGAGTATATAAATTTTTTGAAGAGCAAATAGACGCCTAATAAAATAATATATGAGAATTCAAAAGAATGGAACCCCTCTAAAATATATGAATCCAAACCTCAATTTGAAATGACATGCATGTCATAGTCATTGGTCAAGCCCCATATTAAGAAATCGTAATTACATGGGTTATTATATACGTAGTATTTGTTGTTATAAGTTGGGTATGTTGTCCTATTTGGGTTGACTTGAAATCTATATGTTTTTTTTATTGTGTTATTTATAATGTAATAACAGAATAGTAATATAATTACAATCGACACTTGTCAAGTGTCAATTTGTCAAGTATCAATTAGAATCTAATTATAGCACGTTAGATTCGCTTTAGTTTAGATTCTACCTCCACTTCAAATTTATATTAGACAATTTTCAGTTTGGATTTTTAAATAACATGAAAATTTTTCATGATACAAGAGTAGAAAGGCTCGCCCACGCATTTTGAGTTCGATTCTTACTGAAAACAACTTCATTATATATAAAAAAGAAAACTAATAATCGCCAACTTTTAGATTATATCTTTTGATAATTTGTTTAATTTGAGAAAAGAGATCCCAAATTGATTCTGAAAAGTAAAGAAGAGTGATTATAAGTTAGTAGAATTATTCAACAAGAAGATCAAGTGTATTACTGCTACTTGCACACCTGATCAATTATGTGATCTTCTCATATTCACATACCATTCTATATTTCATCAAAGGCCTAGGATGTTTTCTCTAACCATCTCCATAATCTGGGAGAGCATAGTTGCAGAAAACGGCTTCGATGGGGCAAAATATGAAGGCCCTAGCTTCGTGGGATTATTGTATATCACGACATCAAGAATCGACTCGTTGTTACACAACAGCATCGACACAATCAGATCCAACTATGCATCATCTTTCCAGTATGAGCCAATGCACATTCTATCTATAAATACCCCAAGATGGACCTATTGCATATTATATGTACAAACAAGATGAGAAAACCTATTATAACACGACATCCAAATAACTTTCTGCAAATTCGTTACTTTGGAGAGCTCCGTACCACCTCACAACGCGTAAATCTTGTCATCGGAGTTGTACTCATCCACATCCGAAATATTCATAGAGTAAGACCACGAGAAAGACTTACTCCCACTCGCTCGTCTGATTCGCCTCTGTGAGTCACTCCCAAACATCCCAAAATGCTGTCTGAAAACAAAGTAGCACAAACTAATCAGAGTCCCAACAAGAATCGGAACCCCAACTGCAGTTATCGTTATAGCCATCCAAGAACTCCCCTTCCCAACCACGACGAAAGCTATCGATAAAAAAGCACCACACGTGCTAATGCAAGCAGCCCACATCATCTTATTCACAACGGAAACCACTTGTTTCTGAGCCTGTGTGTCCCAAGCAACCAGTGTGATCTGAATGACAACAACTGATAACGATATGAAAAGGGCTGTTGCATTGAGAAGGCAGAACGTACGAAAAGCAACGGCGTTTGATATTGATATATTAGCTCTCCCAGCTTCTTTTCCTTCTTCTACATATTGACCGGGTATGTTGAACAAAGCTAGGAAAGCTATGGAGGCAACTAGGACAGCTACAACCGTGACGGAGTTGATGGTGTTTTGGATGGCTTCTCTGTGGATTTTTTTGAGTTCTTTGGCGATGCCCGAGACTCGTCTCTGTGTTTTCTCGTTTTGGATAAGTTGGGACTGGACTTCGTGCTTGATGTCGCTGACTGTACGCTTGAGCTCCATTGCTTCGTCTAATCTGCCTACATGGCGTGCGTGCTTGGCACCCGCCTCGGTGAGGGCTTCGGCAATTTCAAGGGCGGGGGTTCCGTATTGGAGTTTGTCCGCTATGTCCATCGCGGTTTCTCGTTGACTGTTGATGACGTTGACATCGATTGATCTAAATGCGAGCAAAAGGGCAACTACCTGAAATAAAGAGGCAAATCTTTATTGTTGCTAAAGAGGGAACCTCTTTCATGGTTAAATCAATATTAGAATCAAGGCAAATACTTTTAAGTACCAGTTGCACCGTGTAAACTCATATGCTTTTTAAATAGAAAGTATTAGATGTTTTCATTGATCAATATTACCTGTTTCCAATTCTTCCATTAGAATAATAAGGAGAATCACCGAATACAGAATTACAAAATGATTATAGAAGAGAAAGTAGTTAATAAAAATGAGGTAATGATTAGCTTGTTTTGAATCTCATTGTTTGCGTACGAAGTAGGATTTGATCATATTATTTTTTCATTAATCACCACAATTACCCTATAATATTCATTTCATTATCATTCCCATTGAAGAATTATGGACCAAACATCCACTAAATTAGAATCAAACAGAATTAGCAGGTAAACAATCATATATTATTGTTTGCTAATTAGCCTTGTTACCTCTACCATGCAACTCAAGTGCATTTTTAAATGGTATTAGTTGTTTTACTAAAATGTATTAGTTGGTCAGCATTAGCTGTTTTCATTCAACGGTAAATGTTACTCTAGAATCAAATTAGTGCTACAGAACAAGATTTGGATGAGCACGTATATACCTGAGAACGGCTTTTTCGTGTTGCTATATGAATAGCAGTGTTTCCCTTCTTATCGCATTCATTCAATATCAAAATGTCAGCTTCCAACAATTCCTCAACCACACAAGTATCCTGACCTTTTACAGCCATGTGGAGTGCAGTTTGGCCCTTCTTATCTTTAATGGCTACGACTCCTGGATCCCGTTCGATGAGGGCTTTCACGATACTCAGTTGCCCATATCTGGCCGTTGTATGCAGTGCAGTTTTACCATTTTTCCTGACAATTCTTGCTGAACTTGGGTCTGCATCTAATATGGCTTTCACTACTTCTAGATGATTCTGGGAAGCAGCTGTGTAAAGAGGGCTTGTGTTCGAAGAGTTGCAAACTCTACAAAGCTCAGGCCACTTACTAAGAAGCTCCTTCACTATACCTGGATCCAGAAAAAAAACCCGAATTTTATTAATCTTTTTCTACGTATAAGAACAGCATTTCAATCATAATCATCATCATTATCACAATGACATCAACTGCATGAAAATGGTTTCTTATTTTGCTACTAAAAACAGCTCTACCAGCTCTAGTTGTGCCATCAAAATTCAAAATATGAACTGTCGGAATTATTTTTAGGTAGCGTTCCGTGGGTCAAGTTGACAACATTATCCATTTCCTATTCAGCACCATCCTCATGAATTTGATAAGCATCTAGAAGAGTATGATTCGAACTATTGATTAAAAGTCCATTTTGATTGCAACTCAATCAAATATTTTAATGCCAGAACATAATCTTTCATCAATTATTCATACTTGTACCACAACATTCCATCCCCTATTTATGATCCAATTTCTCAAAACCCCAAACTGCAATTCCATGAAATCCTAAACACTTCTCAATGAGCTTAAATTAGCTATAATTAAGCTCTACACAACAACTATTAGTAAAATTTTCACTTGTGAATGATCTTACAAAAAAAGAACCACTCATGAATAATCACCAATCACCAAAAATAATACCACCAACAATCACCTTTAGGGTCCCAAAATTCATACACAAAACTCAATTAAAACAAGCTAAACTGCAACAATTCACACAAATTAAGTCAAGAATTAATCAAAACAACCAGTAATTCACAATTTTTCCAAATGGGATTTCAAATACCTAGGTGCCCCCTTGCTGCTGCCACATGAAAAGCATCCATATCCGACTTTGCCCTTATTTTAGCAGTCTCCAAATCGCAAAACCCAAGCAAATAGACAAAAGTGTCAAGGAAATTACTCTCTCCAGCTATGTAAAGAGCAGTTTCCCTATCATCGGTTTGAATGGCCAAAAGAGAAGAGGGATCAGAGCCTTCATTCTGGACGAGATTCTTGATGGACTCAAGATCATCAGATCGAACGGCGGAGAAGAACGATTGGTGGGTTATGAATCTCAAGGGCGTGGAGTCCATGTTCTTTCTACACTCTGCTTCTTCAGCAATAACAACACAAACAGGGGAAAAGAGTGTAAAGATTCAATCTTTTTTCAAGAATGGTGTGGGAAATGAGTCTTGAGTGCGTTGAAAATGAAGAGAGAGAGAGTGTCCGTGGATGTGAGAGAAAAATTAAGGATTGGGGTCGCCGGTAATAAAGACAGGCAGCATAAGATATGAGTTGTATGATTGATGATCATGTATTCATGTGTGCATCTCCACTCTCAGGCGGCTTTTTTAGCCATCGAAAAAGTTTGTAAAGTTTGTAAAGTCCTAAAAGGCTAAAACTCAAATTTTTTAAGTCTAAAGTTACAAACGCTTGGAAGCAACAAATGATGTACAATTAATCCTCCATTATTTAATTAAGACATAATTTGAAGATTTTCGTTCTTGTATACAAAAACTTATATGACCTGATTCATATTATCAACCATATTTTTAATTCATGATATTTGACTCCATCTAAAATATAATACAGATCAAATTTCGTGGTTTACAAAAATATGTTGAAAATGAGTAAAATGTGTCAAATAATTCAAGTTCATAGCATAAACCTGGTTCATGAGAGACCAACTCTTCATTGTAACACATTGGGAGGGATGAATCTTGATTTGTTATAAGTTGTATCCCGTCCCACGTATGAGACCGTCTCATACGAGTTTTTGTCTTTAATAAAAGACAATTATTTTTGTGAATCCGAGTTCACAGTGAACTCTATTTTTTTAATATTACTGTTACGTAAAAAAAACTATCACTATTATGCACAAAAAATATTATTGTTTAAAAAATATGAACCCACTTGAAAGACTTGATAATGTTAATGGTAATGAGTATCACTGAGGGGTAAATCAATTTGGGGTTATTGATTGCATTGTTATTGCTTGGTTAGAACATAAACAATAGATATCATTTGAAGAGGATTGAGTGAGAGTGAAATTAGCTAATGCAAGTAGAATAATCAATTACTTTTTTCTATTCCCATTACGTAGTATCAAAACTATCAAATAATATTAATGGAAATAATTCTCATTACCCCCAATTAAACGGGCCCTAAAATATTTTATTAAATAATATAATATTTATGTATAATAGTGATATTATTTTTTATGCATAACAGTAATATATTTCATGTATATATCTGGTTCACAGGAATATTAGTCCTAATAAAAATATAACTTTCGTTCTCAAAATGATCGTTCCTTTTCAAATTTTACATAGCTAATAAATAATATTATTATACTTAAAATTTTAAATTTACCTATAAATCTCTGATATATTTTTATTTATTGAATAAATAAATAACAATGTTTAATCCCAATATACATTAAATGAGGACATTTTAAATAATAAGAAGATATTATGCGCATCATGTTTACTATAAATCATTATTACTATTATTTGTAATGTTAATTTTTGCAAGCAATAGTAATAGTGGTGTACGGTGAAAATAATACATATAATATTTTGCCTTAAAATAATTTATACGCTTTTAATAAGTAAGAGAACTACAATTTGGGACAAACCAAAAACAAAGATAACCATCTTTCTTAGATGGAGAGTAGTTAATATTGATCAACTAATACAACTATTTTTTAATAAAACAATTAAATACATATTAAAAATACATTTTAATTGTACGACGAGACTGCCACATAGAAATATTTATCAAGTTAAAATAATTATCAGAGGGAATCTTTTGTATACCAAATATAACGTAACCATACAACTCAATCTTTTTAAATGATATTAATTGTTATCACTGAATATTATTAACTATTTTCATTAAATAATATTTAATGCATATCTAATAATGTTCAATGTAAATAATTAGTATCATTAAGTGAAAATAAGGTGGGGAGAGCTTGAAAATGATCACTGATTGAGTTTGCGATTAAAAGAAGTTTACCCAGCCAATGACAAACTGCCTCCCAAACCAGAAGAGACACAGGACAAGAAAAAGATTTCATGGGTTAAGTGGAACACTATTTGTAAATCAAAACTTTTGGGAGGTCTAGGGGTAAGGGATATTAAGTCTTTTAATATAGCTTTGTTAGGAAAGTGGATGTGGAGGTTTGAATGAGAAACATAGTATGTAGGTTAAGGTGTTAGAGTCTAATTATAGTGATATTCAGGGCGGGGTGCATGAAATTTTGCCTCGTGGGTTGTTAGGTAGAATGTCGGGGTGGTGGAGGAAGATAGTCAAAATTACTATTGGACTTGTGGGGGGTTGGTTCAACAGGGGTTTGGAGAGGGTGGTGGGGAATGGACTTAATACCTTTTTCTGGATTTTGTCTATGCTGGGGTGCTGGGCAGTCAAGTGCCCAACACCCCCCACCTGCTGCCACCTGTCCACCGTCCTTTCCTTCATTTTTTTTTTAATTTTTAGTTTTTTGACTTAATTTTTAAATTAGTTTTGTAATTTAAATAAACTAATAATTATATTTTTACATTTGTACCAAATTAAATTTTGATACACATAAAATATTTTTTCACTTGTTCGATCATTTGTCCAAACGACTACTTTCATATAATTTTTTTTTTACATATGGTTTTTTTTTTTTTGGATTATAGCAATATAAATTTAACACTCACCTATTTTAAAATATTAAACCATCATTCTCAAATTATGATTTGTTTCATTTTGAGACCATTTCACGAAAGACGAGTATTTTTTAAATTTTATTTATTTTATCAACATATATATTTGTATAATAAACTAAAAATGATCGTAATGACAATATGATATATACTTTTCAGACAAAAATTCGTATGAGACAGTCTCATACATAAGACGATGTACAAATTAACACTCACTTCTTTTATGCCTTGTCATATCATAAGACTGTCTCACGCAAATGCACCTACACTTTTAATTTTGATTTGATTTAACTATCAATTTAATTAAAATATAAAGAAGACTGTATTTAAAAAAAATTATATTTATCTTTTAATCAAAATTTTGTTCAATGCAAATGTAAAAGTGTTATAACCATGTAATAATAATTTATTTTGAATTACAAATATAATTTAAACATTAAGAACCAAAAGAAAAATTGAAAAAAGTGGCAGTAGGTTGGGGGGTGTTGGGCAATGCCCATCACCCCAACATCGACAAAACCTTTTTCTGGAAGGATGTGTGAGTAGGCGATACTCCTTTTAGGTCGAAATTTGCTAGAATGTACGATTTGAGTTTAGAAAAGGAGGGGAGGGTGGGTTTCGTGGGCTATGGGTCGGGGAGTATTGGGTGTGAGATTGGAAATGGAGTCGTAATTTGTTGGATATAGAATTAGATATGTTAAGCTCTCTCATTTCTGTGTGTTAAACATGTTTGCATCATTGCCTGGAGTATTTGACAAGTGGAAGTGGAATTCATTTCCAAGTGGAAGGTACACCACTAAGGCAGCGTACGACTCTATTGTGGCCAGGCATGAAGTGGAACAGCTACCTGACGACCTGGAGATCGGATTTTGAGTTATCTGAAATAAGCTCGTACCACTCAAAGTTGCGGGCCATGCTTGGAGGCTGCTTCGAGACCGTCTTCCAACAAAGGACAACCTTGCTCGACGAAATGTTCAACAACAACTTAATGATTTAAGGTATGTTTTGTGTTTGTCCGAAGAAGAAACAACTCAACACATGTTTTTTGAGTGCTCTCATTCTTACTCAATATGGATGGAGATTATGAAGTGGCTCAAGATCACGACAGTTCTAAATTCTAATATTGTCTCGAATCTCTCTTCTTTTGTTCAAGCTTTCAAAGGGAAACAAGGTAAGTTAATTAATGTTACAAGTCTCTAGTCAGGAGTAGTTTGATTACTTTGAAAATGGAGAAATGATCATATCATCTTTAGGCATATTTGCTTTCTCTAGTATCAAGTCGATTGAAGAATTAAAGATTAGGATATAAAGTTGGTTATTTGTGAAAGATAAAATGTCATCTAAATTCTCATCCAAGAATATCATTGAAAATACTTTGTAAATAATATTGTATTTTTCGGGTACTTCTTAGTTCTTATACCCGCCATTATATATTATTTTTTTACCGATAAAAATAACCAAAACAATTGATCGAAATTAATACAACCAAATGTAACTGTCAGATAATGTCTGACGGCCAAAAGAATTAGTTGACTTCACCTGCATCCAACTTGTATGTCATTATTGCTACAATAATGCAAGATGATGTCGCATTGCATAGTACAATTTCGTTGCATTTTTTACTATTATTTTTATGTATATATATATATAGTTAACTGTGTTCTAGGAATCGGAAAAAGATTTAAGCAGACATGGCTAAAAGCTGAAATTTTATTGCTGAATACGAATGTTAGTGTATTTACAATGCCCAAAACTATACATATATATAGAAACGAAAATTACATAAAGAAAGTGATTAGTCTAACTAACCTAGCCTATAAAACATAATGGAAATGGCCAACATAAGTGACAAACAAAGAAAATAAGAGGAAACTTTGAAGATAGTGCACAAATATGTAAGTGCTGACATTTTTGTTATCAATCGTCATAGCTGATGTATGTATATATATATATATCAAATAAGTGTAAAATTTTATAAGAAATGATTACTCGTAAGCTTAACATGATGATAAGCGTGTTTTTTTCAAGTTGATATCTTTGAGAGAATGGTGTATTCTTTTATATTTTTATTATGTCCTTTTTTATTTACATTATTTCATTTTGGCTGTTTCATTTAAGTTGTCTAGCTAATAGTGATAATAGGAGTAGTTAATGAGGTGATTGGAAGACGTATTATTAATAATAGGAGATTACAGAGATATTTACGGAAAAGAAATTTCTATAATTATTACAAGAGATATTATGCTATAATTATGTACAATTAGAGTATTTGAAATTAACTACTCCTATTATCACTATTACTAGCTAGTTGTTTGGAGTTCTATTTTTGAATAAATCTTATTTACGTGTGATGTTTTATTAGGAATTTTTTTATTGATAAATTATAACAAAAAAACAAGAGGTTTCTATCAAATACGTTTCTCTAAGTAATATTTGATTAATTGAATATATTTTATATTCCAAATATTGTCAAAGTCAATATAATTAGCAAAAGTCTTGCGCCAAAGGCCGATAAACCGCTTCTAGTTATAATCTTAAAAACAAAAAAATGTTTGGTTGAAATTTTTTTTAGCAACTACACTTTTTATATTTCTGTATATATTTTATCAAGGCTCCGTTTGCTTGGGCCAAAAACGCCATAATCGCACTGATTATAAAGCTTATATGCTCTATTATGCTGTTAGCTTATATGCTCTATTATGCTGTTTGGTTCAACTGGACAGGGCCTGAGATTTAATAACGGCCCGCTTCCATTTAGCGGGCCCAAAAGATAATATATCAACCCACTAACCTCCGATTCGGCATCATTGCGATTAAGAGCATGTTGTTGTGGTTGTAAATGACGCAAATACCCCTCTTCTATATAAGTCTTCATCTGAAGCAAAAAACGTGAACCCTAGTGAAACTCCTCACAAAATCCGCCGTTTCTCTAGGTCCTCTGGAATTCAGTCACAATTCGTTCAAATCTTTCAATCTCCGTTACAAGATATTTGTTGTTGCATTATTTGAGTTCCTTTCATTGTCCGCGCCAATCTGTTGTACTAGTCCTCTAATTTGCGCATCTTACAGAGTCCGATCTGGGTTTGTGGAAAACAATTGGAATTACTGAACAACAAGGAAAACTTCAAGGAAAACTTTTAAGGTATGATGCCAAAATCCCAATTCAGCCATTCAACCAAGAAATACCATCATCCCAGAATTGAAAAATGTAAAACCCATATTTTGCCTTTATTTATTCACCCATTCCAAAATCGAAAAACCCAAATGTCCTTAGAGATGCATTCAGATCGAAAAAAACACATGGTTCACATCACTAATTTCCAAAAGCCGAAATCGCAGGTGCTTACCTTTCACAAAGAATGAGACGTAGGCATCGACTTGTATTTCTTCAACAGAGTCGAGTGTTGATTCCGATTTAATTTTGGGGAAGAAAATGACCTCAAATTGTGGGAAGATGTCTCGGTGGAATGGGGTCTCGAGAGTTTTTGGGGGGGAAGAGTGGGAATGTCGAGTGATTTTGTAGAGGACAACTTGGTAATTTTATGTTATAATATAACCCAATATGACCCAACCAAACAAGACATTGTGAAATAGAGTATGATTGATACGTTGGAATAGATTTTGAATGAAATTATTTAGTCTTTAATCTATTCAAAATACAATGATTGGTATAATTTTTTTGGAATGAATCATCATTTCATTAGGAATGGTCATTCCAAAAAATAAAGGAATTGTGATTCCTTACATACCCCATGTGTTTATGTATTCCACATCTTGAGGAATGAATTTTTTTTCCATAAATAATATTATCCTTTATTTTTTATTTTCATAATATTATCTTCTACCAACAACAACAATAATAATACTAAGTTAATAATATTATTTTATTAAAAAAATATAGTATTTAATAAAAATAATAACAAACTCCAACAATAATAATATTATTAAATATAATAATATTCGAATATATAAATAATATAAAACTTTCAATATTAATACTATATCTCAAAAAATGTAAATTTTAGCAATTCTCAATAATATATTAATAAAAATATAAATATTACTACCTCCATCCCGGAATAACGTGCACCCCACCTTTATTATCGAGTTTTAGTGAGCGAGTTGTTTATTAGTATTTCAAATGATAAAGTGTTTTTTAAGGAGGGGTATTATAGATCTATCTCTCATATATTACATGCATTTTTAAAAATTATTTTATCATTTCAAATACTAATAAAACACTCGCTCGCAAAAACACTTGAAAATAGTAAACGTGCACGTTATCACGGGACGAAGGGAGTATTATTTAGTAATATGTTATTAATAATAACAAATATTATTATTTAATAAAAAATATTAAAAAATATATAAAGTTATTATTAACTCAAACTTTCCAAAATAATTTAACACATATTATTACTATAAATATATAATACTAAAGTTATATATTTATTATAATAAAAAAATATTATTTTTGCAATTATAAAAAATATTATTTTAAAAAATTTAAAATAATAAATAATAATTTAACAATAATAATATTATATATATATATATATATATATATATATATAATTTTCAATAGTTAATAATAATATTAAAGTATAATTTTAATAATTATTAATTATAATTCAAAACTAGATTCACCAATACCTATATTTTATTCCTGAATCATACCAATCATAAGAATGATCATTTTATTCATGAATTCATTCCATTCAGCTGCAATTCTATTCAGTCATACCAATTATGATCTAATTGTTATAACGGAGATGCTTTTAGTGAACCAAACAAACATTTGTGAAGTAAAAATAAACAATCAGGCGCATTTAATGATGGGCCTTTTAATTTGGCCCAATACCGTCGGTGCAAGCAAACGGAGCCCAACTGTACATCTTGTCGTGATGCACTTTAGTCCATTAGGAAATAGGAAGGAGCCAATATCGTTTTCAGTTGGGTGCAGACATTTTCTTCAAATAATTTAGTCCCTAATTAATTCGAATATTTTAATATTAGTTAATAGTGCAAAAGATAATACTCCCTCCTATTCAAAATATAAGATGTTTTGACTTATTGTATTAATTACTTTTTATTTGATGTTCTAGTTTCTATTTCCCTACATTATCCTTATTTAATATTCTTTTTTTACTTTTTTGTTTTACTCCCTATCATGTCATTAAAGATAATTTATCATTAAATAAGACTAATTTTGGTATAATTTTTCTTTATTAATAACCGTGCAAAAGGCCAAAATATTTTATATTTTGAATAGGAGGGAGTAACATTTCTCATATGTTATGTTATACTTCATCCGTCCCACTATATTTATCCCGCTTTCCTTTTATGGACGTCCTACTATATTTGTCTCAGTCCATAAAAGGAAAAAGTAACACTCCACTAACTATTATTTTAATATTATTCCCCTCACTTTTCATCTCAACTACCCCAAATACCTTCAATTTTCATCCATTAAATACTATAAAAACCCACTATCTATTATTTTATTATTATTTCTTAAACAATTCAACAAAAAGAAGTGGGACAAGTATATCGGGACGGAGGGAGTAGATGTTTTTTGTACCGAAAAACCCAATATATAAGCGACACAGTTAGGCCCCATTTGGTAGGTGGTATGAAATTAGTATGAGATAAAGAAGATTCGTATAATATAATACGGGTTGGTAGTAATATGTTGTTTGGTACGACGTAATATGGATGACAACATAAAATTAGTATTCTACTTGGTAGGGGGTAATAAATCTGTATAAAATTAGTATCACACTTGGTAGGAGATAATAAACTTGTATAAAATTGAGGATTTCCTGGAAATTACTGATTTACCCCTTGTTCCAAAAAAATAAAATCATGCCCTCATTTCACTGTTCATTTCAGCCAACGCCTTGTTATTTTAATTGTGGGCTAACATGTGGTAATAATAGTGGTCATGTTCATGAATCAGGATTCATCATAGCAAGTAATAATCAGGATTCATCATAGCAAGAATAATGTTTATGACATTTAAATTTTATTAAGAAGAAGCAATTTTCAAATAAAAAGCAAGTTGATTTGATGACTATACTACAATCTTATAATTCAAAAACTCATTTTTCTCTTCCTCACTTATTTCCTGATGAAAAACCAAATCAAATGTATTTGTCAATAGACAGGTATTCTTGAATTAAATCTCACTTGTCATTCTGTACCTATTTCATATTTCAGTAATATAATTGTAGTTTAAAAAATTCATATTAAAAATTCGTAGGTAGCACCATACAAGAAAATCAGGAGAGTAAATTTCATCAGTGCCATACCAAGGTCTACTACAGGAAATTTTTTGAGGAGGGAACTGATACTACACGGTGAACAATGTATACCCTCCAAATTATGAAGTTATTTTGACATAAAATTTGTGGAAGTCCGTACAAATTTTCGTGTAGAATCACTCTATTTTCTCTATATATAAACTGTGCAACAGTATAGTTGTGTAAAATAATACGAGTTCGAATTGTGTGATTCTATTGAAAAGAAGTAGTTTTGGCATGATTCCTATTCAATGTGCAAAAGAATGTTAAGGGAATGCTACAAGTAGTATAAACTTCCCTAACACATGCAAATTCTATATAATTGAAAGTGTTACATCATTGATCAATAGAAATGAATAAATCTGAATATATAGAATCGCATTACATGAAGAAGCAGAGGAATTTACTCTCATAAATAATTCAAGAACACAGTACATCAAGTCAATGAGGTGAAGAAGAATTGAAAATGAAATTTTGTTTTGTATACAACTTTCTATGCCATAAAATTATACAAGAAAAGCTTCAAAATCCACTCAAGCAAAAAGTATTTTTCTAAGAAAGTGATTGTGTCAGCAACTTCATCTGTTCATCAAGCAACCCACTTCCAAATGCCACCAGATCGCTGCTTCTCAACTGCTGCATGCTCCACCAGATCGCTGCTTCGCAATTTTGTAACCAATGTGACTTGAATCGCCATAGGCTGACATTTACACTGCTTCGCAATTTTGTAACCAATGTGACTTGAATCGCCATAGGCTGCCATTCACAACAACAATACCAACATTAAAAGTCTCATCATCATCATCATCATCATCAAAGTAACTAAAATTTATCTGGGAGCAATCACATAACTGCTTCAATTGACATACAACAATAGAAGTTCCATTTTGTGTCATTTTTTTTATAAACAAGGCCCCTGTAATAATTCTAAATCAAGTAACAGGTGATGCTCCATTTTCTATGAATGTACTCTGTGCAACACAAAATTCCAGCTCCAAAATCCCTCAATTGCCTCACCTCACACCGCATTTCAGCTTTCTTGGAAGACAATTATACCCCACAAAATTATTAGATTTATGAGCTAAAACAGTGGAATTACAAGGAAAAAATGCAGTAGATAAAGAAGACTTGGCATGTGAGAGAGAACGGGAAATTACTTCCATTTCTGTGTTGTTGTTGTTCCCAGGTATCAATCCACTGTTGGTGGATAAGCAAAAATCTTGAAACACTAAAATGCAGCATGTGCTGATTCTGTATACAATGAAATACAGCATGTTGAAACAATCTTGGTGGATAAGCAACAATCTTGAAACAATGAAATGCAGCACGTTGGTTCACAGGGACAAAGAAATGGGGGAAATAAAAAATTAGTCATTTGCTGATTCTGTATGCAAAAAGAATAAAATATAAAATTTGTAAATTACACTCGATTTCCAAACTCAACCCAAAGCCAATGCAGTCCTTCTCAATCTTAAAAAGAACTAAACATTCTAGTCATCGATGTTACTTCTATTCATTTTATAATTATAACTTATAATAACACTTTAAGTCCGTGATACAACCAGAGCAAAAAGTCGAATCAAGCTCTCCTAGAATGTGGAAAAATATTATCAAAGAGAGTCATATCAATACTTTGTTAACTAAAGTATTCTCCTATCTCCTATACAATGAAAATGTGTTATGCTATTCCATAGCCTCGTATACCATAATTGTTACTACCATTAGTTATATAATTGCTACCAGTATGCTCTACCAAAATTCCAATGAATGAATGAAACACTGACTTGCTGCAATAAATAATTGTTACAACATTGTTGCAATTCATTCAAGAAAATTAAACTTGCTGCAATAAATTCAAATTCCAATTATGAATATAAGTTTAAACTGGTTTTGCTTTCTAATAATATAAGTTTAAAATTTAATTCAAGAATTTAAATCTTCCCAAACAGAAACATTTATTCATTCATTCATGCAAAGCCACAAATATTGGAATCATCAATCAAGAAATTTAAACTTGCCACAAATATTTTGGCCTGAGGAACGCTTAACTCAGGCCGCCATTACGGCCTTTGGTTCTCACTCTTTAGAAAGCTATTGCAATCAAGAGAAAGGAAAAAAAAAGTTGTCAAGCAAAATACCTTGTGGTAGTAGGCGATTTAGGGCTTCGTTAGGGTTCATATTGCAATCCCTATGATTAGCATAGATCTCCATAAGAGTCCTTCAAGCTTTGCAGCAACACCTTCCGCGAAACCGCGGGAATGGGTGGTACGCCGCCGCCATTGCCGGCGTCGATTCCCCTGCTTATCGGAATAGATCTAATCCACTCGTTGCCTCTATCAATTTCCTTAATTTTCAAATTTTGACTCAATTCATCGCAATTTGCAACACCGGCCCCCTCACATCTCCCGCCACCTCAATTTTAGCCCTAAGATCTCCATTCTTCATGTTGGGGAACGAATTGCCTGGATCTATTCGGGATGAATATTTAAATACAAATTTAATTCTAACAATTATTACTAGCATGAATTAATCCTATATTAATTCAAATAATAATTCAACAATAAATCATGCATATAAACAGTTCACGTAAAACCTACTCATGCAGAATTACTACGAGTTTATTAAAATTACCTCTTGGAATGGTAATGGACTTGTCGATGAAAACACACCAAAAAGTCTTCCCAAAGTATTCCCTTAATCCTTGCTCGACAATCCGGTGGTAGGATTCCCGCGAACAATTAACTAAAAGGAAAAATAAAATTTGTTGCACCACTTTTGTGGATTTACTAATTTTTCCAGAACATGGAATTGCTCTTAGGAATGAAAGAATCATCCCCTATTTATAGATAGGGTGGTGGTCGAAATATTAGGGAAAAAACAATGTGGGAAAAAACTTTTCTTGATCTCTAAGAAATTTTGAATATATCTCCTATATTCTTTTTCCCTTAATTAAAATATTCCACAAAAATCCCACTTTATCTTGCTATGGTGAATTTTCGAAAATAAGAGGGACCAAGAATCCAAGATTTGGATCTTCTTGAATTTATGAGATATTCTTGTATTTCAATAAATACATATCTTCCATAATATCTTTTCAAGAAAATCAAGAAAATTTTTCTTGCCCTTTAAATTTCAAAATTTTCGAAACAAGCTATATGAATAACCAAGTGAGAGATTTCTTGAATTTAATGAGATAATCTTGTATTCCAAGAATACATATCTTCATTCCATAACAAGATCCAAAGAAAATATTTCTCCCATTTTATTCATAATTTTCGAAAAAAACAAGGAAAATTAGCAACAAATTTTTATTTTATTTTTAAACACCTTTTCCAGTTATTGGACTTTATGTTGGGCTACTTGGGGGGCCTTTAGGAGAATTAATACCTTCCAATGGATCTTGAATTATCAATATTGAGCCACAATATTATTCAAGCCCATAAATATTAATTAATCCCACTACATAATTAATATTGCACTATCCATCTTAACCCATATTACAGTCAATATGGCTCCCGGTTATTATTTCCCGTGTTTAAGATTATCTAGCCCATTAATTAATTCAAGCCACTGAAATAGCTTTCCATTAATTAATATCTTTTTATCCTTGGTAAAGGAACGGTTCAACATTATTACTCATACCGGAAACTAGTTCCACTTACAAGATTTGGTATGATAAAACTTATGAACCTCCCAAGGGGGCAAATCGAACAAGCGTACTTGCACACGATTCTTCGTATTAAATCTTAGCTACACATGTGACCAATAATATTGCCCAAGATATAAAGTATTGAATCTCGTTGATTCTCTACCCGTAATAAGTCAAAGCAACACTTACTAACCACACGTGATCCTATTTAAGGGACGAAGATTAAGAAATAACGAACCACTGAGGTCTAATTCTTTCTAGTTTAGTTCTGAAGAATTTGTCCTCCTGTAGGTCCTCTTTGGTCAAGACAAGCCAATCTGAGCGTTACACTTCAACCTTTCACGATTGATTATTCATTTCCATCTAGGTAGTGAATGGTGTACTTTTGGTTACAAGGAACTGTTAATTTAATCTTCTGTGATCTGATATCACTAAATTAACTACAATGTAACACGTACTATTTATTGAACAATTATGCAGTAAATATATGTAACATTCGATGATATTCACAACATCAGTGATAAACAATTTAATTCAGTAAATAAGTCCGAAATTCAGTTTGATTATACAAAGTAAAAGCATACTTTCCAGTATAATCCCAACACTTCAACCTTGTCGCCGCCTCCTCCACCACCATCTTCAAGTGCATCGAGAATCGCTCACAAGGAAGAAGAAAACGAATTGAGAGAAAGAATGAACAAACAGGCTGAGAAATATGATATAATATTGTGGGGAGGGTGTAATTTCGACCTGAAAATGCACTGTAGAACCTTTACTCACCGAAGACCTTGGGGTTGGTGGTATTGATTTGTGAGGAAGGCTACAATGATTTCGCCTGATTTCACGGTATTATGTACCGGGTCGGCCGCATAAAAAGCGAATCCTTACTATTTAGTACGAGTTTAATATTAGCTACCAAATGACCTGCTAAATTATTACTTACCACTGTTTGGCCCATAATAAGACCTACCAAATGGGCCCTTATAGAAATAATTTAATTAGTTGTGAATAATAGCAACTATATATAAATAAAAGTCTTGGCACATATACCAAGAATAGTACTCCCTCCGTCCCGCAATGACTTAAACACTAGAATTGGACCGCAAATCAAGAAAAGTGGGTTAAAGTGGATTTGAGTGGAATAAAATAAGGGTGTTGTGAGTATATTAATATTATATTTGTTTCCATTTTGGGAGTGTTCAAGTAATATTGAGACGTCCAAATAAGACAAGTGTTCAAGTAATGTTGGGATTCCTAATTATATAATTTCGTTTATGATTCCTAATTTAATATTCATATATCCCATAACGCAGATAAATTTTCAGATCTTAAATATGAAATATTTTGTTCTAAGAATTTGAACATGTGTGTTGAATTTAAAGATTTGAAACAAAATATTAAAATATTATGATACAACATTATACTTGATAAAATCTCTCTTACACACATTAACGGCGGGCTTATGGAGCCTGATCGATTGCTTCACGTCTCAACTTCTTGGTGATCCAATATTCAACCAGAATGAGCCTTTAGAGTTTTGACCAAGTTTCGCTTATAAATACCCATCTGATTCATTGTATTGTTATCATCGAAAATATTAGTAAATCTCCCTGACTTGATAGTGCCTCCAGAAGTAGTCATTTCTGACGAAATTGGTCACCAAATATGTGTTATTTAATTTTTTTTTAATTTCTCTATAATTACAGTTTAAATCCTAACATTAACTACTTTAATAACTTAAAAAAAAACTAATTTAATAACTTAAAAAATTGCAAAATGCAACCAATGTTACATTTTTGCTTTGTTTAGGAAGATAAAATTATAATTGATAGTTAGATAGTATTGAGTGACAAAATAGAGTCGGGAGGAGATGCCTTTGAACTTTCACAAGTAGCACTATTTAGACTTTCGAAAAAAACGCAAGTTCGTGGGCGAAACGACTGTCGGCAAAAAATCCAATATAAATTAATTACAAATGAGTACTTCAAATTCACTATTAATTATTTACTTAGTTACTTATTAGGGACATTGTTGAAAAAATAGAGATAAATTTGCATTGATATTGATGCTGTGACAAATAAAAAAAATTACCATTTTGCATAACATGAGATGGTTAAATAGAAGCAGAGTGAATATATCATTAAAGATAAAACTCAATTATTCTCGTCAGATGAATTAAAGATGATAACTTAGCATAAGTGGTCACTATAAAATTTAAAGATAGTAATGCGAAAGTGTTGCATTACATAAACGCGTGAACACATTAGGTAAGTGTCTTTTGCTTTAATTAGCAATTAGCAGTGCCTAGCTAATCCCCAAAATTGGAACTTTCTATCTTTCTATTTATTTATTTATTTATTTTAAATATTCTTTTTTTTAAAGGTATTTATTTTAAATAGTAGAATTGTGTAGCAACTCGAATTTCTTTGATTGATGCACATTGGATCGCTCTGGTAAAATATTCGAGTTTGAATCACAAATGGTCTCATAATTTTAGCCTCAAATATAAGAGTTGATCTCCCATTAACTAAGTCTATGCTATGAACTTGGATTATTTGACTCATTTTCAACACATATTTTTAAACCACTAAATTTGACCCGTATTATACCCTGGGTAGGGTCAAATGTAATGAATTAAAAATAAGGTTCATAGCATGAACCAAGTCTACACAAGATTTTGTCCAAATATATTTAGTCTCATAAGTTTTTTTTTAGTCTATTTAGTCCCAATAACTTTGACAATTTCTAATTTTAGTCTCAAATCAATCGAAAAATTCAAAACGATGTCGTTTTGCCGTTTCAATTTGGGGCTTTCTAGCGGATGCTGTGACTGGACTGCCACGTGTATTTTTAAGTGTGTTTGACTAATTCTTCTCATCAATTCTGTTTTAATTTTAAGTTTTTTCTTAATTTTTAAAAATTATATACCTAAAATTTCAGCCATTAAAAAATAAAAAGTACACGTGGCAGTACAGTCACAACATCCGCCGGAAAGCCCAAAATTAAAACGACAAAACAATGTCGTTATGAGTTTTCCGATTGAAATTGGGACTAATATTTGACATTGTCAAAGTTATTGAGATTAAATCAACAATTTTTTTTTTTATAGGACTAAATCTATTTGAGACCAAACTTATGGAACCAATTGGGACGAACTTGATCGACATTCTAGATATGCAAAAAGATTTGAACATGGTCGCGTTCATCAACTCCATTAATATAAGATTATGAAAAAGAGTGAATCGACAAGCACTAGAAAAAATTATCCAAAAGTGTTGATATATATGTTGTAATATTTGAGATGAAATAAAAATATACCAGAAGAAGCAACTAGAGACAGTGGGAAAAAGGCAAAAGTGGAGCCAAGAAAAAAGGAGGAAAAGGATTGCATGCATATATGTAATATGTTTATATGCTGGCTGGGATGGGATCCGCGAATATTTCATACTTTGATGCAAATTAAAGTAATAATTGATCAGTATTAAGGATAATTAATTTATATATTAAGGATAATTAATATGTAATTAATAGATTAGATCTTGGTCATTATTGGTCATTAATATGTAATTAATAGATTAGATCTTGGTCATTATTGGTCATTAATTCTTGGTCATTATTGTTGTAATTGTATCCTTATTTATAGTGGAATTCTTCCAATCACCTCATTAACGGTGATATTCTAATTATCACATGGTATCACGATCCTAAACACGATCCTAAACTTACTTTTCTGCTGCCGCCGATCATCTCTTCCGCTTGCCGGCTCTCTTCGTTGGACTGGTCCCCTCCAACTCCTCGACTGATTTCTGGACAGGTCCCCTCCAGTATCATTGTCTCGCAAATATTCTGTTCTCGCAACCCTACGCTTCAGGTTTTTCAATGGCGGCATCATCCTCTTCCACCACCGATCCGCTCCCTGTCAATACCATGCTCTCAATGGTACCGATCAAACTTGAACCCTCTACTTACTTGATGTGGTATCGTCAAGTCATTCATATGGCCGAGTGCTTCGACCTAATGGGATTTCTTGATGGATCAGTCGTGGCCCCATCCCCTACAATCACGATTGATGGCGCCCATCAACCAAATCCGACGTTTCTTGCGTGGCGTATGAAAGACAAGAAATTACTCAGCGTCGTCTTCACATCGCTCACTCCGGATGCGGCATCGGAGGTTCTGGATTGTCAAACCTCTCATTTGGCTTGGTCGACGCTGCTGGCGGCGTTCTCCGACTCATCCGCTTCTCACACCCATTAGCTACGTGAGGAGTTGCTTTCTCTTCGGAAGGGTGATCTCTCGGTGGACGACTATGGCCGGAAATTTAAGAACTTGTGTGATCAACTTTCGGCAATTGGTCACCCTATTGATGAAACTGATAAAAGCCATTGGTTCTTACGAGGGTTGGGCATTCAATTTGCCTCGTTTGATGACACTCGAATGGCGCTAACCACATTGCCTGTGTTTCGTACCTTGCTTCATCAAGCTCGTCAGTTTGAGATGATGTTGCGTGCTATGGAAGGTGGTTCTCCATCTTCGGCGGCGTTCACGGCTTCAAACCCGGGCAATGGTCGTGCGGTGGTGGCCGTTCCTCGGTGGACAAAATCGGACTAAGGCGACTCGGTTTCTCTTGAGCGTCGGGGTTCAACAACGAGAGGGCGAAATTTTTCAAAGACACTCTAACAATCGTCCGCATCTCTGAGTTTTTAAGTGGTAATTCGGGTATGGCCCAGTAATGTCGAGGGTGGAAAGCGGGTCGTCGTACCTATACTCTTCGTTTATCGATATGCGGTGAACATTATGCGAATAAATGCCCTCAATTTATTGATGCTCGGAATCTTTATATACCAATCTTGCTCAGGCCTTTAATCACTCATGTCAGATTTCTGATTCCACTCCTGATTGGTATTTGGACTCTGGTGCTTCTGCGCGTATAATGAATCGGACATCTGCTCTTGAATCCTTCGACCCTTACTGTAGCTAATTTACATTATTGTTGGTAATGGTTACGCTTTAAATATTTAGCATATTGGCACTTCTAAATTATCTGGGGATGTTAAATTGTTGGATGTATTGGTTGTGCCACATATTACTAAGAACTTATTGTCTATTTCTAAGTTGATTTCTTGATTACCTGTTGGCGTTGTGTTCTCGATAAGTTCTTTGCCATTCGAACCCGTGACAAAAAAAATTATGGCTCGAGGGAAGGGTTGATAAAGATTTATATTTGCTTGATCGGGGTGTCCGTGCTAGTTCTTGACAATTAGGAATAAAGACTTGAAGGCGGTTTTGATTTATGGCATCTTCGTTTGGGGCATGTCCCGTTTACTATATTATTTCTTTATTGCAAAAGATAGGCCAATTATCTATTACTTTTTATTATCGACTCCTACACTTTGTTCCTCTTGTCGGTTTGACTAAGAGCAAACGTGTACCTTTTCTCGATGAATGAAAAACGTCTTGATCTTGATGCCAGACTTAGTCCATTGTGATCTGTGGGGCCCGGCCCCAGTTATTTCGTCTGATGGGTTTAAATATTATGTCGCTTTTGTGGATGATCATTCTCGTTTCTCTTGGATTTATCCCCTTCGTGCTAAGTCTGAATTTTATGATATTTTGGTGAAATTTCATGCTTTTATGCACTTTTCGATTTTCGAGAAAAAATCAAGGTTTTCCAAAGTGATGGTGGCACAGAATTTGTGAATTCTAGAGTCCGTGAATTTATGTCACTACATGGCATTCTTCATCGTCTCTCGTGTCCATACACTCCTCAGCAGAATGGGCGGGCGAGCCTTAAGCTAGACATATTTAAAACATGTCTTTCTATGTTATTTCATTCACATGCTCTGTATCGTTGTGGTTTGATGCTTTTGCCACTTTGCGATTTTATGTTATTAATCGTGCGCCCTCATCATCCTTTGTCTAACAAGTCTCCTTTGAGCTTCTTTTTGGATCAATTCCAAACTATGCCAATTTTAAACCGTTCGGTTGTCGAGTTTATCCATTTTTGAGGGACTATGCTGAACACAAGTTGGCACCCAAAAGTCGGCCTTGCATCTTTCTTGGGTACAATAGCACACATAAGGGATTTCGTTGCCTCGATCCAGCTACTTCTCGGGTCTTCTTATCGAGGCATGCTCAATTTGATGAACTATGTTTTCCTTTCTCTGAGAACTCGTCTGCAACACCGATGTCCAATTTGGATTTCTCAAGTTTTTTGGATGGTACTATCATCGTGCCCATGCCTCTGCCGCCATCCATCCGTCCCGTGTCATCGCCGCCTGTTTCTCGTCCTCACATCATTCCTTTGGATGATGAGGAACAACTCCCACTACATCTGGCATCTCAAACCACCCTAACCCAAAACTTCCCCACCCGTTGGCACCACTAGCCAATCCGGCCCCCGAACCCGCTCTGTTGCGGTCCACGATCCACAAGTCCCGTCAGCGGGCCCATCCATCCTATGGTGATGCGTGCGCGTCTTGGGGGTTCAAACCTCGTTACGGTTGATCTTTCTTGCCTTTGCCTTGCTATCCTCTCTCGATTGCTAGCTCTGAACCTGGAGGTTTCAAATCACCGCCAAATCTCGAGAATGGTTATGCGCTATCAGAAAGAGATCGATGCTCTCACGTCAAAATATAATACGGGATCTTGTACCTTGTCCTTCACGTACTAATATTGTTGGTTCGAAGTGGGTTTTTCGGACCAAGTTTCATTCCGATGGTACTACTTATTGAGGCGTCATAAAGCTACTTTCGTGTACGAGGGTTCACTCGGGTTCGGGGCTGATTTTCATCATACACATTCACCCGATCGTCAAGTCTTGCTCTTTCGTTAAAGTTATTCTTGCTCTTCTTTGTGCAATCTCGATTAGTCGTTGCATCGGTTAGATGTCAAGAATGCATTTCTCAATGGATTTCTTGACAAGCCAGTTTTCATGGCTCAACCTCCGGGATTTGTTGATCCACGCTTTCCTGATCATGTTCGTCGTCTAAAGAAAGCATTGTATGGTCTGAAACAAGCCCCTCGTGCTTGGTTTCAACGATTTAGTACATATCTCTTTAGCTTGGGATTTGGCCAGAGTCGATCTGACTCATCTTTGTTCTATCTCGTTCGAGGTACTTCTATTCTCTATCTACTCTTATACGTAGATGATATAATTATCACAGGAAATGATGGTGACATGCTCAAGACATTCATTGCACGCACGCATAAGGAATTTGCTATTAAGGATTTGGGGCGTCTTAACTATTTCCTTGGTCTTGAGGTCTCATACACTTCGGATGGTCTTTTTGTTGGTCAGGCCAAATATGCTACTGACATTTTGGAACAAGCAAAACTATTGGATTCCAAACCAGTTTCCACCCCCTTGCCCACTGGAGAGGTTTTGGTAAGTGATGGCCCACCGTTCCACGATCCCACTTTATACCGCTCTTTAGTCGGGGCCCTTCAATACTTGACTATTACGCACCCGGATTTATCGTATGCTGTGAATGTTGTTAGTCAATTTCTTCACTCACCGACAGATGATCATTTTAATGCTGTTAAGCGGATTTTACGTTATGTGAAGGGTACAGTCCACTTTGGCTTATCCTTTACTCGGCATCCAGAGTCTGCTGTCATTGGGTACTCTGATGCTGATTGGGCCCGTTGCATTGAAACCAGATGATCCACGTACGGTTACTCAATTTATCTTGGCGGAAATCTCATCTCTTGGAGTTCAAAGAAACAACCTACAGTGGCTCGCTCGAGTTGTGAATCAATACCGTCTTTATGGCCAATCGCAACGGAAATTGTTTGGCTCACCAATCTTCTCGATGAGCTCGGGTCAAAATCTCCATCGTCACGAACTCTTGTGTGACAACAAGAGTGCTATTTTTATCAGTCAGAATCCAGTTGCTCACAAACGAGCAAAACACATTGATCTGGACTACCATTTTGTTCGTGAACTAGTATCCTCTGGGAAGATTTCCACACGTTTTGTTCCATCTCATCTTCAGCTTGCAGATATTTTCACCAAGAGTCTGCCTCGACCTGCTTTTGAGCTTCTTCGATCCAAGCTTCGCGTTTGTCTTCACCCCACTCAACGCTTGCGGGGGGTATTAAGGATAATTAATTTATATATTAAGGATAATTAATATGTAATTAATAGATTAGATCTTGGTCATTATTGGTCATTAATATGTAATTAATAGATTAGATCTTGGTCATTATTGGTCATTAATTCTTGATCATTATTGTTGTAATTGTATCCTTATTTATAGTGGAATTCTTCCAATCACCTCATTAACGGTGATATTCTAATTATCATCACATCATGCACATACACCTAATTTGTACATATACAAAATTTTAAAGTGCATACATTTATAGCTGTTAAGATAAAAAGTTTAGGCAATGTTTAGTGCTTACCCACTACTCACTGTTGCTTTTTCCCTTTTATTTCATTTCTTGAAATTATTAATTTGGAAGCTTTACTTATATATCCATTGTATTTATAGTACTTGTTCAACTTCACACACACATATATGAGTAATACTTGTGTTGTGTGTAGAGTTTTGAAGCCTGATCGACTGTTACATGTTTGTATTTTACGGTGACCTTTAAAGCATTATTTTAGTTGAATGGACTTTTAGGGCTACGGCCTAGTTTCGGGCCATAAACAACCCTCTAATTCATTGTATTTGTCATCACCGAAAACATTAGTAAATCTTTTGGTTTGGTAGTGCCCCGAGACGTAGTCATTCTTGACGAACTGAGTCAACAAATTTGTATTATTTATTTTCATTCCTATTAAATTCTCCATAATTACAGTCTAATTCATAACAGTGTGCACTGGTTGCATCGTGCAAGTGGTGCACTAATAATACTGTTAAATAAAAATAACTAATATTATTCAGTAAAAATAATTAATACTGACCAATTAATTATTATTCAATAATAACAACTAATTAATATTATTCAATAAAAAAGCTAATACTGTTCATATATAAAGAAGAACTAATATTGTTTAATGAGAAAAACTAATACCATTAAAAAGTACTAGAATTTACCCATATGTACTGTGTTTTTCCAAAAATCCACAAGATCACAAATACTCTCAGTATGTGTGATACGTAAAACCGATACTCTTATTCTTGTACATTCAATTACGGGTTTAAATTTTTTGTAGTCCTGTAATTTTGCTTCGTTTTGAAATTGGTCTCGATTGTTTTGACTTTTTGATTTTGGTCATGTAAGTTATCAAAATTTTTGAAATTGATCATTTAACCTGTTGTAGCAGGTCACCAAACAGATAACCGCCACCAATGTAATTATTTTATTTTTTCCTTTAATTTCGAAATGTCACCTAAACTTTTTTAATCCAAATAATTTGTGTTGGGATTTTTTTTCATATTTTTTTAGGAAGGGAGAGTGATTTTCTACGTATATTGATTTAATTTTTTTATTTTTAGGTCAGTTTAGACCCAGTAAATCGACCTGATTCGCTTTGTCTTTTTATATACAAATTGTTTTAAACCCGACCTAAAACCCGACCAAAATTATTAGGATTAAAAAAATTAAAGTTACACTTCGAAATTAAAGAGAAAAATAAAATAATTACATATGTAGTGTTTACCTGCTTGGGCAGGTGAAAAAGACCAATTTCAAAATTTTAGGAAACTTATAGGACCAAAATCAAAAAGTCAAAATAATCGGGACCAATTTTAAAATGATACAAAGTTACAGGATTACAAAAAATTACATATGGTGTAATTACATATGGTGTGCATATAGTGGCCATAAAAAATAAAAGAGATAAAATACAATTAGAAATAAAGATCATGCATATGGTGTGTAACCCCCCTAAGGGTTGGCCACTTTTGGCAAAGTGAGGTGTAGGTTTGGGACTTAAGAGTATATGCTCCTCTTTAGGTTTCAGGTTCAAAATTCTTTAAGTAAGATCAATTTTTAAGATAGATTAGTCCATGCAGAACTTTGCTTTAACTTGAAGTGAGGCCCCCGCAAATAAACGATGAATTTGGATCTCCTGGATTAACCAGCCTCTGCGCTGGATACCGAGTTATCAGAAAATCATGCATGTGGTGTGATTGGTATGACATAAATGATACTATGAGTCGAAATTAATAGTGGAGCTTTAAGTAGCGATTATTGTCCTATATATACGTGCCTCAAATACTCCACATTCACACACACTCATACTAATTAATACACCCACATAAACTCTTCCTGGGAAAAATGGGCAGCTTTCTGAGGTTGTTTGCAACTGCTATTCTCATGTTGAACTTCTCTTCTCTACTGGTATATATAATATCCCTCATTATTATTTAAACTCAATTATATTTGTATATGTGTGTATATATAGATTCTACAATCATTAAGTATTACACACGATTGAGAAGACATTCATGAACTAGTCCATACTCACATTTCATGAATTTTAATTTTGGCAAAAACTTCTAGGCGTCAATTGCACAATTTGAACTCAATTTTGACTAAAACTCGATAAATATATTCATAATCTGATATATATGTGCCCGCATAAATAACTTTTATTTTTGTTAGGCAAGCCCATATAAATAACTTGATTCAATTTAGTTTTAATTGAGTCAAAATTGCACCAGTTGCACGGAGCAAAGTAACGGTGCAACTTTGCTATTCTTTTTTATTGTTAAAAAAAAAAAACGTTCCACTTTGCTAACCAGATTATTCTAAATCATGAATAAATTTAATAAAAACTCTAAATTATGAATAAATTAAATAAAAATAAAAATTGAATACCTAGGCATCGCATGCAGCTCTATCAGTGTTTTAAATTAACTTGCTATATACTATAATATCATGACAAAAAAATTTATTTTCTTTTTATCTTAAAAATAAAATAAAAACAGGAATGGTGGCAGAGGCAAGGACATGCGAGTCAAAGAGCCAGCGGTTCAAGGGCATATGTGCAAGAAAATCCAACTGCGCGGCGGTTTGCCAGACTGAGGGCTTTCACGGCGGCCACTGCCGCGGCTTCCGCCGCCGCTATTTTTGCACTAAGCACTGCTAATTAACTATTAATGAAGGCGATTATTTGCTGTTGAAATTAATGTTTACTTAATGTGCGTGGTTTGGAATAATAAGAAAGACTTAATTCCTATATGAAGTATGTTTGTTGTGGGAAGTCTTTTTTCGTGATTTTGATTTGGTGTGAGTTTGTGGAAACTTGTTTCGTGCTTTAATTAATATTATTCTGTTTCAGCAGAATTAATAAAATTATTTGATTTTGTTATCATGTTCATCTGTATTTTATCTTGTTACACAAATTTTTCTTTTCGTTTACACTTTTATAAAAGTTAGCACTTTTATTATCATGTTCGTCTGTATTATATTGTTGTACAATGTTAACGTTAACTCCTCTCCTTTAAAAAAAAAAAAAAGAAACACTTAGCAAGAATAATCTCACTTGACGACTCAAATTAAGGTCATTATTTATTTATAAAGTAATTGCAAATTGAGTTTTTCTTAGTTAGTTAGTAATATTAATTTAATTTGAACCCGCTTCATATTTGACTCTTCTAACATTAGATCTTTTGACAAACAAAATATGTGAATCCAAGTTCATCGTGAACTCGATTTTTTTAATATCACTGTTGTGTATACAAATTATTATTGTTACGCATAAAAATTCTCACTATTTAAAATTATAAATACTATTTAAAAAATATTTATAATTTTAAATAGGGAAAATTTTGTGCATAATAATAATAATTTTTCACATGCAGTGATATAATTCATGTGTAGACATGATTCACAAGAATGTTACTTTATATTTTTAAACAAGAACTTATTGAAAAAGAAAACCATGGTTGGTATTATTTAGGCCCAACCCAAGTTTAATGAATGACTTTAACTAATAATAAAGGGCCCGATTATTAACACCCCATAATAATAGATGCACCCACTTAATTAATAAACTTCTGAGAGTCACTCTTCTGTGCACCCCATGCACCAATCCAAATTGGTGCACTCTAAACCTTAATTCCTAAACATTGAACCCTAAATCATATATAAACCATTTGGGCCGGGTGAACCATGAACCACTTGGGCCGAGTGAACCATGAACTACTCGGGCCGGGTATTAAAAAAAAACATCTAAAACTGAAATTAAAGTTAAAAGAAAATCGTAATTGAAAAAAGAAAAAAAGTTAAAACTAAAAAAAATAGAAATAGAGCTTTTAAAATTAAATTGCACCAATTTTATTGGTGCATGTGGTGCATAGAAGAATTTGCCAACTTCTGAATATATCCTTTCTTTTTTTTGGAGACAATTTACCCTTTCTTCATCTGTCCACCAATTTTATGCTTGATGTGGTGGGCACACATATTAAAAATTTAAAAAAATGTAGATAAAGTAGATAAAGTAAGAGTATTATAGGGTATTGTGGGGTCTATTTATAAATAAAGTGATTGTTTGTGAGTGAAGTACAATGATATTTGAAGTAATTAAGTGATGATTGAGAAAAAAGATAAAATATATTTTTTTCCATAAAAGGAGTGTGTATAAAATTGATGGACGAACGAATAAAACAAGTGTGCATCTCATATATGTGTGTAAAATTATACCATCTCATATAATTCAGAGTACATTTCATATATGAATAAAATTGGAGTACATTCCATTTGGACATGCCAAAGATTATACCATCTTATATATGAATTCAGAGTCCGTCTTCGTGAAACTTATTCAAAGTATGAAATAATTATCATTACACTTATAAATTAATACCGTAATACTTATCAATCAATACTGTTACACTTATAAATTAATACCATATCATTTATGTGTGCGTAAACGTTATGTACTAGTATGGATTCAATTTCATATGGTAAAAAAGTTTTACTGGTTTTGTCATGAAGTTATCGAATTAAAAATATAAAGTGTTTGTCAATGTATTACCTGGATTCTAAGATAATTATGCTCAGAATTGAGAGCTAGGAATAAAAGAGAAGTGTGAATATCGACCATATCTGCACTTGCTTGACTCAATATTTCAAGTAAAGGGTTGGTGCCCCCATGAAATAGCCAACAAAAAATACCCCATTTGGATGCTCGTTTAATGTCGTATCTTTCCTCAAATTTTGCAGCTCCGGTGCCTATCGCTATGGTTAGAATACGAGGGTAGTCGATTGGCCTCGTACAGAAGAAGTCCAGGTTCGAGTCGAACATTTGTTTGATCACTTCTGTTATAGCTGATGCAGCGGGCGTATCGATTGAAGGACAAACACCTTCTACTTAACGTTGATTCACAGATGAATGCCGTAAAGATAGGAAATAAGGGAAACCTTAGTTTTGTTCATAAATCATTCAAGTCTCAAAAAACCCCCAAAACAGAGTATAAGTATGAACGGCAAAATAAAAGTGCAAATAAAAGCCCACAAACAGGTCCAATAAGGAAAGCAATTAAAAGAACACAAAATTAATTAAAAGTGGTGTTGTGACATGGATAAACCCGACCTGTGGATAAGTCGTGAAGCTGCCAAGTCGCCCACCGGCAGCTGGATGAAACGGCTTGGGGGCAAGACCCCAGAAACTAGAAGTCTAAAGATCGAATGTCCTCAAGGTCATATGATCAAAATACCATACAGTCACCGCCCTACCATGCACGAGCACGACTTACTCGGAAGTCGTAAGGACAACTGGTCGCGATCAGCGACCAGTAAAGGCAACTAGGAACAAGATCTCCACAAGCCGGAGGTCGTGAAGTTGCAGATTCTTTCAGTTAAGAGAAATGCCCGACACACCGCAAGATCCGCCCTTGAAGTTCGGTCCGCGAATGGCGCGTATTAACTACAACGATCATTGACCCAGCGAAGCGGAATTCTTGGCCAGCGGGATTGAAGCCTCATTTACTACATTTTCTTATGTAATTTTCCGACCACGAGGCAGGAATCCTTGTATAAATAGGACATCACGACCTCACTAGAAAAAGGTTGGCATATCTTTGCTTTCTAGGCATAAACTATAGTGAAATACTCCTAACTTGGCTGCCCTAGACTTAGTCTTATTCTGTTATTCATAGACAAACTGGGTCACCAAATTCAGCGTTTTTACTTATTTTGATCGTCAGAATTGCTATCATATCCTTTATTTATTGTTTGTTGGCCGGAATTGCAAACCGGGCACAACAATTGGCTCCGTTTGTGGGAAATTTTTCTACTGATTGTTCAAGCATTCTTGAAAAACCCACTCCCATTTTCAGCTTTCAACAATGGCGATCAACCAAAACGATGCTACCAGGTATGAAACGGACATCCGTGTGTTGGGAAATAAGTTGCACAGATCTATTCGGGGTGAATATTTAAATACAAATTTAATTCTTATAATTATTACTAGCATGAATTAATCCTATATTAATTCAAATAATAATCCAACAACATATCATGCATATAATTAATTCACGTAAATCCTACGCATGCGGAATTCTACTAGTTTACGTGAACGTACCTCTTGGGATGGCAGTGATCTGACTGATTAGACTAACCAAAAGAACTTCCCAAGTATTCCCTTAATCCTTGTTCGACTATCCGGTGGTAGGACACTTGTGAACAATTAACAAAAGGAAAATAAATTATGTTGCACCACCTTTGTGGATTTACTAATTTTTCCAGCAAATGGAATTGTACTTGGGAATGAAAGAATCATCCCCTATTTATAGAGCACAAGTGGTCGAAAATTGTGGGCAAGATAATGTGGGAAAATCTTTTCTTGATCTCCAATAAATCTTGAATATATCTCCTATATTCTTTTTCCCATAATTATAATATTCCACAAAATCCCACTTACTCTTTGTTATGGGATATTTTCGAAAATAATAGGTAAGAATCCAAGATTTGGATCTTCTTGAATTTATGAGATATTCTTGTATTTCAAGAAATACATATCTTCCATAATATCTTTTCAAGAAAATCAAGAAAATCTTTCTTGCCCTTTATCTTTCAAAAATTTCGAAATCTTCTTTATAAATAACCAAGTGGGAGATTTCTTGAATTTAATGAGATAATCTTGTATTCCAAGAATACATATCTTCATTCCATAACAAAATTCAAAGAAAATCTTTCTCCCCTTTTATCTATAAATTTCGAAAATAATTGGGAAAAATAAGCAACAATATTTATTTTATTTTAAACACCTTTTTTCAGTTATTGGACTATATGTTGGGCTACTTAGGGGGCCTTTAGGAGAATTAAGATTGGACCTTCCAATGGATCTTGAATTATCAATATTGAGCCACAATATTATTCAAGCCCATAAATATTAATTAATCCCACTACATAATTAATATTGCACTATCCATCTTAACCCATATTACAGTCAATATGGCTCCCGATTATTATTTCCCGTGTTTAAGATTATCTAGCCCATTAATTAATTCAAGCCACTGAAATAACTTTCCGTTAATTAATATCTTTTGTCCTTGGTCAAGGTACGGTTCAACATTATTATCCATACCGGAAACTAATTCCACTTGCAAGATTTGGTATGATAAAGCTTATGAACCTCCCAAGGGGGCAAATCAAACAAGCGTACTTGCACACGATTCTTCGTATTAAATCTTAGCAATCACATGTGACCAATAATATTGCCCAAGATAAAAAGTATTGAATCTCATTGATTCTCTACCCATGATAAGTCAAAGCAATAATTACCAACCACACGTGATCCTATTTAAGAAACGCCGATTAAGAAATAACGAACCACTGAGGTCTAATTCTTCCTTGTTCAGTTCTGAAGAATTTGTCCTCCTGTAGGTCATATTCAGTGCATCAGTCATGCACTAGTGTAATCTCTTGGTCAAGACAAGCCAATCAGAGCCTTACACTTCAACCTTTCACGATGGGTTGTTCATTTCCATCTAGGTCGTGAATGGCGTACTTTTAGTTACAAGGGACTATTAATTTAATCTTCTGTGATCTGGTATCACTAAATTAACTACAATGTAACACGTACGATTTATTGAACAGTTATGCAGTAAATATATGTAACATTCAATAATATTTAAAGCATCAATGATAAACAATTTATTTCAGTAAATAAGTCCAAAATTCAGTTTTGATTATACAAAGTAAAAGCATACTTTCTAGTATAATCCCAACAATATCCCACTAATACTCAAAGTCTGCTTTTAAGTATACTACAAACATGTCTCGTGTAGTCTGTGATATCTAATGTCACCTACATGAACCTAATAATTTCTCTCACTTATACTCAAAGCAGATTGGCAACGGTCTTGACACCCATTCCTTCCACATGTCTCTCGAATGTATTCAGAGGCAGACCCTTTGTGAATGGATCTGCTAGGTTATCTTCTGACGCTATCTTTGCCACATCTATATCTCCTCTCTTAACGATTTCTCGTATAAGATGGTATTTCCTTTTAATGTGTTTACTGGCCTTGTGGGCTCTTGGTTCCCTTGAATTTGCAACTGCTCCGACATTGTCACAATAAACAGTGATTGTACTGGGCAAATTCGGAACTACGTCCAAGTCCACTAGGAAGTTCTTGAGCCAAACCGCTTTTTTTCATTTGCCTCATAGCGATTACATCTGATCTCCATGGTAGAATCTGCGATGCATTTACGCTTAACGCTTCTCCATGTCACGACTCCTTCCCCATGCAAAACACACTCTAGGAGGTAGATTTTCCGAGTCTATGTCCGATTGGAAATCCGAAGTCCGTGGCCGATGGGGATTGGACTATCTGACTGATAAATCAACATTCTATCCCGAGTTCTTTTCGGATACTTCATAATGTTTTTAACTGCCGTCCAATGTTCTTTCCCCGGGTTACTTTGATATCTTGCCACCATGCCAACGGCAAAGCAGATATCCGGTCTTGTACATAGCATTGCATACATAAGGCTTCCGACAGCCGAAGCATAAGGAATGCCTTTCATGTCATCTATCACCTTTTGCGTCTTAGGGCACATTTTCTTGGATAGATGGATTCCATGTCTGAAAGGTACGAAGCCTTTCTTGAAATCTTGCATCTTTGAATCGTTTCAAGACAAGTTCTATGTATGAAGCTTGCGATAAGCCTATCATCCTTTTCTTGCGATCTAGAGTGATCTTGATCCCAAGGATGTGTCTTGAAAACTTCCCCTAAGTCCTTCATATCAAAACTGTTTTTGAAAGCCATGCCCTTACGCTCGATAACACCTTCACATCGTTCCCGATGATCGATAAGTCGCCTCGATAGTACTAAGAATACCAATGCAGTTCCGACACTCTTTTTGTACACACAACTTTCGAACTCATTTTGATCGAACCCATAAGACTTTATAACATGATCAAAATATTGGTTCCAAGCTCTGGATGCCTGTTTGAGTCCGTAAATGGACTTCATGAGCTTACAAACTAGGTGTTCTTGGCCTTTTTCAATGAAGCCTTGGGGTTGTTGCATATAGATCTCTTCATCAAGACTTCCGTTAAGGAAAGCTATCTTGACATCCATTTGCCAGATTTCAAAGTCGAGATGCGCAACAATCGATAAGAGAATACAGATGGACTTAAGCATGGCTACGGATGAAAAAGTTTCCTCATAATCGATCCCTTCTTTCTGAGTATAACCTTTCGCCACGAGTCTTGCTTTGAAGGTTTCCACCTTCCTGTCCTGTCCTATTTTTCTATTATACACCCACTTGCAACCAATGGGTTTGACCCCATTAAGTGGTTCGACTAGCTCCCACACTCTGTTATGAAACATAGAACCCATTTCGACTTTCATTGCTGTTTGCCAAGAATCTGCATCCTTGTCTTGGATTGCCTCGTCATATGTCCATGGGTCTGATTCGTCTTGTCCGGGAATCAAGTCCGAGGACTCTCCTATTCCCATGAATCTCTCGAGCTGTTTCACAACCCTCCCACTACGACGAGGTTCCGATTGTGTAAGTATGTCGTTTGGTATATCATCTTGTACAGTTGGCATTGAGGTTAACCCTCTTAGCCCATTTAAGGTAATCTCACTTCTGGGTCTTCTTTCGTTCATATAGTCTTCTTCCAAAAATCTAAAGTGGGTGCTTATGACCACCTTTTGATCTTCGGGACTATAAAACATACACCCTTTTGTTCCCTCGGGGTATCCTATAAACAACCTTAATTCTGATCGAGGATCCAATTTTTCGGCTTCCTTGTCCAACACGTAGGCCGGACACCCCCAAATTCTCATGTGTCTCATACTAGGCTTGCGCCCGGTCCACAATTCTTTGGGAGTTTTGGGAACCGATTTGGATGGCACCAAGTTCAGAATGTAAGCTGTTGTTTCCAAGGCATGACCCCAGAACGACTTGGGAAGATCCGCATAACTCATCATAGATCTAACAATTTCCAAAAGAGTTATGTTTCTTCGCTCTGCAATCCCATTTTGTTGAGGGGTTCCGGGTGCGGTGAGCTGGGATGCAATCCCTTCATTAGATATGTAGTTCAAAAACTCATCGCTGAGGTATTCGCCTCCACGATTGGATCGTAGAGACTTGATACGTTTTTCCCTATGATTCTCTGCTTGAGCCTTAAATTCTTTGAATTTCTCAAAGGTCTCAGATTTATGCTTCATAAGGAAAATATAACCGTACCTTGAGTAATCATCAATAAAAGTGACAAAATACCCATAAACTCCTCTTGCTTTGGTTGACATTGGACCACATACATCTGTGTGAACGATCTCTAACACTTCTTTGACTCTATTCCCCTTGGCTCCAAATGCCCTCTTGGTCATTTTACCCTCCAAACATGATTCGCAGGTTGGAATTGGTTCAACTTGGAGAAACTCCAGTGAACCGTCTTTCACCAACCTTTGGATCCTCTTTGGATTTATATGACCCAATCTTAGATGCCAAAGAAGTATCTCGTTCACGTCTAATGAACGTTTTCTTTTTTCGGAAACATTTGATGTGTTATATGATGCATTTCGTGAGTGGTGTGCACAGTTAATTGTATAGAGATTATTCGACAACGTTCCATGACAAATAAATTTATCAAAAAGAGAAATGGTAACAACTTTATTAAAAGTAACCGAATATCCATCATGAAAAAGTTTAGAAACTGAAATCAAATTCTTTCTAAAACTCAGAACGTAAAGAACATCTCTTAAAATTAAAACTCTGTCTTCAAAAGACAGGTGCACTTCTCCCACTGCTTCAGCTGCCACTCTCGTAGCATCGCCCAGTGTGATGAGGATCTCACTCCCACTAAGTTGCCGGGTCCGCTTGAACCCCTGTAATGTGAAACAAACATGATCAGTGGATCCTGTATTCACCACCCATAAATGGGAGGCATACGCCGCTAAACAAGTTTCAACAACTAGTGCATGAGAATTACCTTTCTTTCCATTCCTTTTGGGTTTGGAACATGCTGACCTCCAATGTCCTTTTTCACCGTAGTTGAAGCACTTCTCCTTAGTTGGATTGTTCACACCTCCACCCTTCTTCACCCTTTCTTTGCCATTGGCAACACTTGAGTTCACTTGCTTGTGGCCTTTGTCCCTTTTCTTGTTCTTACCACCCCTTGGCCTAGAAGAAGAAGAAGGTCCATTTGCCACCAAGGCTTGACTCTTTTGCCCCAATATCGCCTCCACCGAGACTAAAGCTTGCAACAGATCAGGCATTGAGAATTTCTGATTATTCATCTGGTAGTTCAGCCTGAATTGCTTAAAACTTTTCGGAAGAGAGTGGAGCATGAAATCGATTTGGGTCTCGATATCGTATTCAGCGCCAAGTACCTCAAGTTTGTTAAGGTGAGCCATCATCTGGAGAACGTGCTCCCTTACGGGCGTTCCCTCCACCATTTTCATAGAGAGCAAGTCCCTCATGGTGATCTGATGAGCCACACGGTTCTGATGTTGAAACATCGCTTTAAGACTAGTCATGATGTCTGCAGCGGTCTCAACGTTCTGGTGTTGGTGTTGCAACACATCTGACATAGAAGCCAAGATGGTACACTTTGCCATTTCGTTGGAACGCCTCCCGGTCGGCATACTCTTTCTTAACCGTTTTAGTGGACTCATCTTTTGGCTTTTCCGGTTTAGGTGTAGTGAGAACCCAGTTATGGCTTTGTGCAGTGAGGACAATAGTAAGTTTTCGATTCCAATCAACAAAGTTTTCACCAGTAAGCAAATTGTCTTTAAGTATATTAAATAGTGGATTAAAAGGTTGCGACATGATGAACTGAAATAAACAATAATATGCATAAGCACAAAATATCACAAGGTTCGATCACATGCATCATATTAAAATCTCAAAAAAATATGAACATGCATCAACCAACATCTCAAAACAGTTTAAATAAGCCACGTGGGGTGGGTCATTATTTAAACACATTCAAGCAGGTTACAAACAAGAACAGTTACAAACCTTTAATATCCAGATTAATAGTTGGCTCCCACTTGACCAATACAAAATTGACAGGGACTTCGGGGAAGTATATGCATATCAATTTTATACCTAAGTAATAACCATGATTAAATACATGATTATTATTTCGTATTGAACGAGCCTCGTGGGGAGGTCATAAATAAGCCACTAGTAATAATCCACAATCATCCATTTGGAATTTATTCATGTGAAAGCTATCTTTTGATTATCCCCGTGGGGGAATTTCTCCAAAAGAATTCACAAATAAATAAATCATGGAGGTCAAAATTAATTCAATTTTATTATCCTAATAAAATTGTCAATTAATTATTTAAACATACTTAGTAATTTTGAAGGTGAGATTTTTCATTGGGCAACTCTCATGCAAACACATTTAAACAAATTAAATAAAGCATAAGATAGCACAATAATAAATCAAGCAAAGCAGAAAAATAAACATATTGGGCACAAATTATCCAATTGTCATGGTTTGATTTTTCTTGGCTTGATCTTGAAGAAACACCGTCTTGAATTTCTCCCACTCGATCGTCTCGAAAAAGAACTCCGTCTCAAAACGCCACGCCAAGTAGTGGCAAAATGATGCACGCCTTGCATCCGGCCCGCCACATTGGCCAAATCGTTCTCAGCGACCTCGGCCTTAGGCTTCGGTAAACCGCGCCCGATGCCTCGGCACGCCTCGGCATGGTCCGTGCTTCTCGGCGGCAGCCTCGGCAGCCAGCTCGGTAAACCGCCCGCCGGTCCTCAAGACGCCCTCGGCTTTAAGCCGCTCGCGCCGCAGTCTTGCGCGTTACGCTGGCGCCCGCCGTGCAGCGGCTAGATCTCCAGCAGCGCTTCGACCCTCGGCCTCGCCCGGTGCCCGTGCGTGCCTGCGAGCGTCCGCGTCGCGCGTGTGCCTCCCTTGGTACATTTCACGTGACGCACGCTGCCTATGCCCGGTTCTGGATTTTACCCTTTAATTCTTCGTCCCCGTCTTCGTTTTCGATCCGGTTATAATTTATTTACAATAAATAAATAAACCTAGATCTAGACTAGTCTATTACATTGATCAAATCAAACAAATCCTAATCTACTTGTGGATTTTCTCACGAGGCAAAACGAATCCGAACGAATCGAATTAAAAACCACAATTTATATGCATGCATAAATAAACACATTAAATTCCATGACAATTGGATACCTGCAAAAAAGATCTAGCAATTCTACTATCCAATTTCAAATTTAATGTCAGCGAATTAAATTACAATTTAAAAAAATTCAGAGCCCGAAACCATGGCTCTGATACCAGTTGTTGGGGAATAAGTTGCACAGATCTATTTGGGGTGAATATTTAAATACAAATTTAATTCTTATAATTATTACTAGCATGAATTAATCCTATATTAATTCAAATAATAATCCAACAACATATCATGCATATAATTAATTCACGTAAATCCTACGCATGCGGAATTCTACGAGTTTACGTGAACGTACCTCTTGGGATGACAGTGATCTGACTGATTAGACTAACAAAAAGAACTTCCCAAGTATTCCCTTAATCCTTGTTCGACTATCCGGTGGTAGGACACTTGTGAACAATTAACAAAAGGAAAATAAATTATGTTGCACCACCTTGGTGGATTTACTAATTTTTCCAGCACATGAAATTGTACTTGGGAATGATAGAATCATCCCCTATTTATAGAGCACAAGTGGTCGAAAATTGTGGGCAAGATAATGTGGGAAAATCTTTTCTTGATCTCCAAGAAATCTTGAATATATCTCCTATATTCTTTTTTCCATAATTATAATATTCCACAAAATCCCACTTACTCTTTGTTATGGGATATTTTCGAAAATAATAGGCAAGAATCAAGATTTGAATCTTCTTGAATTTATGAGATATTCTTGTATTTCAAGAAATACATATCTTCCATAATATCTTTTCAAGAAAATCAAGAAAATCTTTCTTGTCCTTTATCTTTAAAAAATTTCGAAATCTTCTTTATAAATAACCAAGTGGGAGATTTCTTGAATTTAATGAGATAATCTTGTATTCCAAGAATACATATCTTCATTCCATAACAAAATTCAAAGAAAATCTTTCTCCCCTTTTATCTATAAATTTCAAAAATAATTGGGAAAAATAAGCAACAATATTTATTTTATTTTAAACACCTTTTTCAGTTATTGGACTATATGTTGGGCTACTTAGGGGGCCTTTAGGAGAATTAAGATTGAATCTTCCAATGGATCTTGAATTATCAATATTGAGCCACAATATTATTCAAGCCCATAAATATTAATTAATCCCACTACATAATTAATATTGCACTATCCATCTTAACCCATATTACACCAATATGGCTCCGGTTATTATTTCCCGTGTTTAAGATTATCTAGCCCATTAATTAATTCAAGCCACTGAAATAGCTTTCCGTTAATTAATATCTTTTGTCCTTGGTCAAGGAACGGTTCAACATTATTATCCATACCGGAAACTAATTCCACTTGCAAGATTTGGTATGATAAAGCTTATGAACCTCCCAAGGGGGCAAATCAAACAAGCGTACTTGCACACGATTCTTCGTATTAAATCTTAGCAATCACATGTGACCAATAATATTGCCCAAGATAAAAAGTATTGAATCTCATTGATTCTCTACCCATGATAAGTCAAAACAATAATTACCAACCACACATGATCCTATTTAAGGAACGAAGATTAAGAAATAACGAACCACTGAGGTCTAATTTTTCCTTGTTCAGTTCTGAAGAATTTGTCCTCCTGTAGGTCATATTCAGTGCATCAGTCATGCACTAGTGTAATCTCTGGGTCAAGACAAGCCAATCTGAGCCTTACACTTCAACCTTTCACGATGGGTTGTTCATTTCCATCTAGGTCGTGAATGACGTACTTTTAGTTACAAGGGACTGTTAATTTAATCTTCTGTGATCTGATATCACTAAATTAACTATAATGTAACACGTACGATTTATTGAACAGTTATGCAGTAAATATATGTAACATTCGATAATATTTAAAGCATCAGTGATAAACAATTTATTTCAGTAAATAAGTCAGTAATTCAGTTTTGATTATACAAAGTAAAAGCATACTTTCTAGTATAATCCCAACACTGTGATGGTGTCAAGGCTTCTCAGAGTTCCCATCGCACTCGTCAGGTGGCCCCGGCGGCCACGCCCGATTGGTGGAACCTCATGCAAACACCGGAAGATGCAAGACCTTCTTGACTGTCCTCAACAAGAGGTGTCTCACCTTCGACGACCAGGAAGAGCAACCTCCAATCAAGAGGACTGCTCATGACGTTGGAACCTCCAAAGGTAAGGGTCCCTTGATTGGAGGACGATCGGCAGGCCACTTGGCCTATTCGGCGGCGAGGCATGCAAACACCGGAACTACCGGGTTCCCCAAATTGAAAGACCCGCAGTTTTGAACAATGTGCTCAGCCACCTCGGAGGTCTGGGGGCACAAAAAACTCCGGCAGATGTCGAGGATGAGGCTCATTCCCGGCCTCGACATGAAGAACAGGTGGAACGTGACCTCGCGTATACACTGAACTTGCACCATGATGAGGTGCCAAAGGGCTCGGCTGTCCACCATGGCGATGGGCAGGAGGCCTTCCAGGCTAGAGATCCTCACGATGCCCAAGTCGTAGCCTTGGCCCGAACCGTCCAACAACTGATGGAACGGGTGGAGAATCGGAATGGGCCGATGGGGACAGACACTAACCTCGTCGTCCCAAGTTCTCCACTAGGCACCATGGTCACTTTGGCGCCTACCTAGAGGAAAATTAACACGGCGGCCATAGACCGCTGCAATGGGAGCTCGGACCCAAGGGTCCATGTAGCGAAATACAATTCCTACATGGCCTCCATGGGTGAAACCGATGCGACCAAGTGCAGGTTGTTCTCTCTAACATTGAGCGACCAGGCTCATATGTGGTTTATCTCACTACCACCTTTCTCGGTGGATACTTTCGAGCAGCTTGCCAGGCTGTTCCTAAGCCATTTCTTGGCAATGGCTCCCCGACCTGTGACTAGGCAGAGCCTCATGAATACTCAATAAGGCGAAAATGAGTCGGATCGTTCCTACGTTGAAAGGATCGACAAGCTCATTCTTGAAGGAGATCCTTTAGGGGATGAGGCAAAACTGCTTGGGGCCATTAACAGCCTCAGAAAGGGGACCAAATTATGGCGGCGCATTACCGCTGACTATCCGACTAGCTACTATCCGACTCATTCTTGAAGGAGATCCTTTAGGGGATGAGGCAAAACTGCTTGGGGCCATTAACAGCCTCAGAAAGGGGACCAAATTATGGCGGCGCATTACCGCTGACTATCCGACTAGCTACGTCAACTTACGAAGGTGGGCTAGTGACCTGATTCACACTTCGGAGCTACTGGAGTCCCGACTCTCCAAGATAAAGGAAGTCGCGGAACCAAAGAAGAGTTCCAAGAACACCAGGGGTCACTACAAGGCACCCGACAACTTCAAGCCATTCGAAGACACTATTCTGGTGAAGCTGATGGAAGCGTTGGGCATGACACCTGGTCATGTCTACGCCCAGATCTGAAGGCGAGAACTACTACAATCGCCTCGCCCAATCAAGGATAAGAGCAAGCAGAACCCCGATAAGTTCTCGCGAAGACCACGTCTATACAAATCACTACACTAATGAGTGTAGGATTTCTTCAAGCAACTCGGAGGTCAGTATGAGGATGGTCTGCTGGACGAGTTTATCAAGCGGCCTCAAGGAGGTAATGAGCAAAAACCGAGAGGTCGCCAGCAAGGCTATCGTCGTTGGCAGGGAGAACAAGCCCCAAGGAACCCCCATCCAGGAGCCACGCAGGACGAGCGAGCAGTTCCACCTATGCCCGAGGGTGCCGGAGGTTGCGTTATACATACCCTCTCTCCACTTGGGGCAATAGGGGGTCTCTCTTCAGCCTCCTCATCAAAACGGCGCATGAAGGCCGAAATCAGGGAAATGGAGAATGCCAAAAAGATGGTATTGCCAGTTTTCACTATGGCCAAAGAGACCAACAAAATCGAGTTCGGTGAGAAGGATAAGGCAGGGATTATCTACCCGAACATCGACCCCCTGTTAATCAAGGCTAATATCATGGGGACCACTGTGTGCCGGATGCTAGTGGAAGGAGGGGCTTTCTGCAACATCCTCTTCAAGAAGACCTTAGACCAGCTTGGGGACTTTGATGCTTACATCACCCCGTGCGACCACGTCGTAAAAGGCTTCGGGGATGCAACTGTGAAGCCATTTGGCATGATCCGTCTAGTTGTCGAGCTAGTGTCCACCCTAGATGATAAGGTTAGGGCTACTAGACACTTAGATTTCCTTGTAATCGACCTCCCGAGTTCCTATAATGGGTTTCTCGGGAGGCCTTTTGAGCACGAGTTCGAAGCTGCGTCCTCAACTTTTTATTTTTGTGTAAAATTCCCCACTAAAAGTGGGCTGGTCGGCACTGTTAAAGGTGACCAGGTGGATGCAAGAGGTTGTTTGGTTTATTCTTCGTCTTGTTTTAATTCTGCATTAACATCTAGTAAATATATACTTGTAATAGATAGTGAAATGCAATGTAATGAATTGAACACTGAAAAGACAAGCAAGAAGAGAGCCGCGACGACCTCGATCCAAGAATGGGTTCTGAACCTGAAGAATTTTTGCTCGAGGCTGAAATCGACGATCCCCATCAAGATGGTTCAAGAGCCATCCCGGGGGAATAACTCGAGAAAGTCAAAGTAGATCCAACTCGACCAGATTTGGAGGTCATTATAGGCTCCAAAATACCTGGCAACCTAAGGGGAGAAGTTATCGACTTTCTCAAGAAGAATTTGGACGTGTTCGCATGGTCACATAAGGATATGGTCGGCATCGACCTAGAAGTCGCATGTCACCGATTACATATCGATCCAACTCGAAGGCCGATAGCCTAGAAAGACGAAAATTTGGCCCAAAGAAATGCGGCACTTGTAGAAGAGGTGAAGAAGTTGCTGGACAACGACCTGATTATTCAGGCCAACCAGCCACAATGGGTAGCCAATGCAGTCTTGGTGAAGAAATTGAACTGTACCTGACGACTTTGTATCGACTTCACCAACCTCAACGAGGCGTGCCCAAAGGACTTCTTTCCTATGACACACATCGACCACTTGATAGAAAACATAGCTGGTCACGAGGTGATTTCGTTCATGGATGCCTTTGCGGGCTATCACCAGATAGCAATGCACGAACTAGATCGACAACATACTTCATTCCTAACAGAGAAAAATCTCTACTGCTGGAAAAGAATGCCTTTTGGCCTGAATAATGCAGGGGCAACCTATCAGAGGTTAGTTAACCAAATGTTTGCAGATCAAATCGGTAAATCCGTAGAAGTTTATGTGGACGACATAGTCGTCAAAAGCCTGAAGAAGGAAGATCACCTAGCCCACCTTGCCCAAACTTTTGAAATCCTGAGGAAGTTCTACAGAGGCTCAACCCCAAAAAATACAATTTTGAGGTAGAGTCAGGGAAGTTCCTAGGACATCTGGTCAGCAAGCGGGGGATAGAGGAGAATCCAACAAAAATTAAGGCTATTCTGGACATGGGATTCCCAAGAAATGTGAAGGAGGTTCAGAAACTCATAGGTTGCCTAGCTACTTTGAACAGGTTTGTCTCTCGAATGGGGGATAAGTGTAAACCATTGTTCGACATAATTTGAAAGAAGTTGAAATTTGAGTGGAGTCCAGAAAGTCAGGAGGCTTTCTACAAGATTAAAGCTTATCTGACAGACGTGAGCATCCTGTCAAAACCTATTCCGGGGAAAAAATTGTTCTTATATCTGGCGGCTTCATAAACCGCATTAAGCGCAGTACTTGTCCGGGCGGAAGGTCAAATTCATTTTCCAATTTACTTCGTCAGACAGAGCTGGCGTACGCTTTGGTCATGAGCGTCAGGAAATTGAGGCCATATTTCTTCGACCATCAGATTGAGGTACTCACTTCCTTACCTCTAAGAAATGTACTCCACCGGCCTAATACAATAGGTCGATTCCTCAAATGAGCCATCGAGGTCGAGAAATACGGGATAACATATGCGCCACGCCCAATAATCAAAGCACAAGTGTTACCCGACTTAATGGTCGAACTGACCTTCCCCTCAGAAGCCGACAGCTCGTCCAGCCCACCATGGCAATTGTTCGTAGATGGCTCAACGACCTCTCACAAATCAGGCGCATGGGTAGTTCTGGTCATTTCGAAGGGCACTTCTTTTCAGAATGCCATAACTTTCGATTTTCCAGCGACAAACAACGAGGCCAAATATGAGGCACTCATCAGTGGCCTGGAGATGTCCGCGACAATGGGCATCAAAATACTTCAAGTACACACGGACTCTCAACTAATAGCTTATCAAGTCTCGGGGGAATATGAAGCTCGAGATGACAGAATGGCGACTTACCAAGAAGTCATGAAGAAACTATGTCAGAAGTTCGAACAAGTGCATGTGAAACTAATCCCGCGAGATCTGAATTCACAAGCCGATGCTTTAGCACTGTTGGGAAATTTATAGTTTTGATGAAAGTTCCAAAACACCTGTAATAGGACCTGTCAGACCTGTTAGTTGACTGATGATCTAGATATCAGGTTAAGGTGACCAGATGATAATTATTGTATAGAACAACTGATGTAATAGATAGGTCACATATTGAGGGGGAACTCAATATGAATAGGTCAAATATTGGAGAAGATCAGAAGATCAGACCAGTCACAGTCAGATGATCAGGTGAAGACATGAAGCTGAAGAATCAGAAGATCAGTTGACTGCCAGAAGAACAAGACCAGAAGACCTACGTCAGTCGAGTCTGCTAAGTTGAGCTAAGACAACTTACAACTAAAGACTCTATCAGGTAGACTGATCAGTTTCATCTGATCAGATCAGATCAGCTCACATCAGATGATAACTGTTTGTGCACCAGATCATACGTACTAATCAGACAAGAAGAATGTCAACCTTAGTTGGTAAAACAAATACTGAATATGTGTACTTGGTAACCAATGAGAACGAGACACGTATGCACGAAGCTGATAATGCGGGATTTGGTGCTGTACAGTCAAACGGCTAGAAAGGACAAACATATATGCTTTCGGCCATGCCATCCCTGAAGCACATCACATCAAGCCTGCAATCTACCAAAAATAGCCTGAAACTCAAATTGATCTCCAACGGCTCTTTGATTTCATGGTCTATAAATATGGGATCATCCTTCATAGTGAAGACACAGAGATTATCATCAAGCTCAAGCTATAGCAATTTCCGCACGAAGAACACAAAATCAAGAAAATTTCTAAGTGTTCATCCCATAGTTCTTAGCATAGAAATCTCATCCTCTAGATTTAGGCTACACAAATACTAGGATAGATTTCCAGTTGGAACAACAACAAATCTTATACCCAAACCCAAAAGTTAGGTTAAGTTTGTTTTGCAAGATTGCAGACTAGGGTTTCTAGTTTCTGATTTCTGGGATTGGTTGAGTGAGAACTCTTGAAACATCTGTTGGTTGTATTGTGTTGGACTAACACATTAAACTAAGTCCAAGTTGGTTAAGTTGGTGCCCCTGCTGATAGGGAAGAGTGGACGTAGGACTGGTTGTCCGAACCACTATACAAATCTTGTATGTGTTTATTTGATTTACCAGCTTTACACTATAGCACACTACCTGATTTGATATTGCATACATATTCTGAGTCTGGATCAGTTTTGCATCAAACAACTGATCTTATCAGCTTGACACTTTGTCATCTGATTGAAAACAGATAAGCAGAAATCTGATCTTACAAAACTGGTTTTTCACAAGGGTTAAAACTTAGCTTCCGCACATCAGTTAAACTGATAGACACCGAACTGATCTGCCCTTAGGTGATTAGTAAGTTGGATATCAGTCCAAACTGATCCACACACACTCTGATCAGGCATACTTGCTATCACACCTGATCTTGCACAAAAAGTTTTCAGAAGTCTATTCACCCCTCCCCTCTAGACTTCTGCCCTCACGAAAACCCGTTCGAGACCTACAAGTGGTATCAGAGTAGTGGTTCTACGAACCACTGGCTTTGAGTATCATCGGTTCTTGAGGAAGAACCATTGTGGTCACTTGAACAGATCTTGAGAAACCTGTTTTTAAATTCATCTGTTTTCAAAACTCACAATCAGCATGGATAATACCTCTGGTATGTATCATGATCTGCCTAAATTTTCTATTGATGAGTATGCTGACTGGACCATACTCATGAGCAATCATCTGGGAGCTATAAGCAGCAGAATGATGGAAGTTCTTGAACAAGGACCCATCATCATTTACTACGACAACCCAACTGAAGGAGGTGATCCAGAATTTCCAGTTGGAGCCCGAATCAGAAAGAGTCCTTCTTTGATGGATGACGAGGAAAGAAAATTGTCTAATCTGGATACTGAGGCCAGACATATTATCATGAAGACGATTGACAAGATAACTAGAGAGAAGATCAAGTATCTCAAGACAACCAAACAGATGTAGGATACGCTTGCTGAGATGTGCGAAGGAAATGATTTGATCAAAGACAACAGATTGCAAGCCGAACTGGTTAAGTTTGAGAAACTCAAGATGCTGCCAAAAGAAACCATAAATCAGCTCGATGGAAGAATCACCATGTCTGTCAACAAGCTACGGGAACTGGGACGAGAAATGTCAGACAAAGACATCAACTACAAGATCTTGAGATCTCTGACAAAGAAATGGGATATGAAAGTTACTGTGATAAAGGATTGTCAAGATATTGCAAAGATGAAGCCAAGCAACTTGTTTCTGAGCCTTAAAGCCCATGAGTTTGATCTGATTGAAAGAGGGCAAGAAAAAGATGATGAGTCGCCTATCGAAGTCACACCTGCCACATCGAAAGCAGTTGCATTCAAAGCAACCAGCAGCAACTCAAAGTCTACTGAACCTATTGGAAATATCATAAGTCAGACATAACAGTTTGCTTTACTGACCAGAAAGATTTAAAGATCCAACATTCAACTGGGAAAATATCAAAAAATCTATAGAGACTATCAGAACAACAGAGGAAGAGATATGAGATCAAGTGACAAATCACAAGAGAGGAATAGATCTAATGATAGAAGAGATGATCATAGGGAGGATCGCAGAGATGATAAGAAAAGTGATGATCGTTCTGATGATAGAAGAGACAACAGATCAGAAAGGAGGAATTCTGATCACAGGCAAACGGGGAAGTCACCTGACAGATTCTATAGTAGGAATGACTCACCTGGCAGAAGAATTCTGTGGAACGTGGAACATGTTTCAACTATCAGAAACCAGGTCACTACAGTGTAGACTGCCCTGACCTGACTCCAAAAGAAAGAGAAGACAAGCAGAACAGAAGAGAGCAAAGATACAGAGACAGAAAAGCCATGATTGCTGATACATCTGGGATAGATGACTCTTATCTGCCTTCAGAAGATTCAGGTTATTCATCTGTAGAAGACTTCTACCTGATGACCAATGCTGATGATTTCAACGACTTCGAAGATCTGATGTTCTCATCTGATGACGACATCTGCCTCATGGCTAAGGATGCTAATAATTCTGAGGTATCTTCTAAACCTTCTGTGTTTTCTGTTTCCACACCTGTTGTGCTGAGCACACCTGCTGGAGAGATTGACCTGCAGCTCTGCAATGAGCAATTGGTTTATGATCTTTCTAATGCAGTAGACACTTATACTATAGTAGAAGCTGAGAACGATAAGCTGAGGGCAGAGAATAATCAGCTTGTTAAAGATAATGCTGCAAGAAAAGCTACTGAACTGAAACCAGTTGAGACTGTTCAGAAAATGACTACAGAACTGGAGCTTCTGAAAGTCAGTTCTTCTAATCAGGATAAACTGATTAAGGAACAACTAACCATTAACAAACAACAAGCTGATGATCTCAAAATCCTCCAAGCTAAGTTTGATGAACTCTTCCGATGCATGAGAGTCTAAAAACTACTGAGGATAGTTTGCTTAAGAAAATAGAGGTTTTCACGAAATCATCTAAAACCGTTCAAGATCTGAACAACTATTTTTGTACGTCAACTAATAAGAAGGGAATTGGGTATGAAAATCCTTCTGCATCCTCAAAAGCCCCGTCTGGTGCACTTCAGAAAAGTGTAATCAAACGAGTTTCTGATCAAGATACACGAAAAGTAAAATCTGTATCAGATAAGGGAAAAGGATCAGCTGACCAGGCAAAGCAAGTGCCGGATCAGAAAGGGAACCGAAATGGGCACCAACTGATCAGACATCAGCCAAGGAATCAACAAAAGAATCTTGTTCTTCTGAAGAGACCTCAGCCAAATCAACAGAGTAGGCCTCAGTCAGGACCATCTCGCGAGGGACAGTCCCAGCTGAAGTCAACTCAATCCAAGCTGCCTAACAAGCAAGCTAAGGGGTAAACTGCTAAGACCATCTATGCCAAAAAGATATGAATCTTTTAGTGGTAGCAGTAGTACCTACCCTTACAATCAGAAACCCAGGGCTGCTGCACCTGAGCCCCACTGGATTAAAAGAAGACAAATATCAATAAAAAATCCCAAGTCTTCTGATTCATCCAAGGCTCACACTAATGACCATACTGGCCAGATTTCATATGAAGAGACATATGATTATGTAGACATCTATGGGAGACAAATCAAGCCCTCTGTTTACAACAAAGGTGCCAAATTTGTTTGGATCCCGAAAGGTATTTCTAACCCCCAGGACCTGATTCTACTGGGGTACCTAAAGCCTGATCTGATTGCAGGTTCGTGTGGGTTTGGCCAATAAAGGAGTTGTACAGGTAACTATCTGGTACATTGATAGTGGATGCTCAAGACACATGACTGGAAACAAACATCTCCTTAGCTCATACACAGAACAAGAAGGCCCACGTGTACTCTTTGGTGATGATAACTTTGGTTTTACCAGAGGATTCAAAACCTTAGAGAATGATGATGTACAGGTTACTGGAGTTTCGTATGTCGATGGTTTAAAGCACAACCTGTTATCGGTTTCACAATTCTACGACAACGGATTCAGTGTTGAGTTCTCGATTGATTAGTGCACTATCAAGAATCGAGCTACTCAACAGATTTTGTTAACTGGTTCAAGGAAGGGAACGATCTACACTGCAGATTGGAACAATTGTCCAAGAAATGCATGTCTGATTGTTAAGAGTTCCAAAAGCAGCAGTTGGCTCTAGCACAAGAGAATGAGCCACCTGAACTTTAAGACTCTTAACAAGATAGCAAGGATGTCCCTGGTTGAGGGTCTCCTGAATGAGGTATTATCTAAGGATCAGACATGTGTCGCATGTCAGAAGGGAAAACAGGTTAAAGCCTCATTCAAGGGGATCTCAGGACCAGCATCCAGCAGAGTACTACAACTGCTCCATATGGATTTGTTTGGACCATTTACACCACTTAGTCTCAGCGGACGCAAATACACTCTGGTAATCGTGGATGACTATTCCAAGTTTACCTGGGTTGCATTCTTGTATAAGAAGAATGAGACTACAACAAAGATACCTGAGCTGCTCAAGAAATTACAAAATGAGAAAGGTGTCAATATTGTAAAAATCAGATCCGATAAAGGTACAAAATTTCTGAACTCTTTTATTACTGACTTTTGCACTAAGTTTGGAATACAACATGAAACATCAGCTGCAAGAACACCACAACAGAATGGAGTAGCAGAACGGAGAAACAGAACACTCAAAGAAGTTGCTCGCACAATGTTAGCTGAACATGCAACTCCAAACCGTTTTTGGGCAGAAGCTATCAACACAACATGCCACACACAAAACAGATGTTCTCTGACTAAGACTCACTTCAAAATACCTTATGAACTGTGGAAGGGCAGAAAACCTCATGTTTCTTACTTCCATGTTTTTGGGTGCAAGTGTTTCATACACAACAATGGGAAGAGTCAGTTGAAAACCTTTGAAGCCAAGTCAGATGAGGGTATATTCTTAGGATATTCCTCAACCAGCATGGCCTTCAGGGTATTCAACAAGCGAAGCTTAGTTGTGGAAGAAACACCTCATGTGGTCTTTGATGAGACATCTTCTGAACAAGAGAAATCTGCCTCAGAACAAGCAGCACCAGATCAACCGGTACCTGATGCAAAGAAAATGGATCAGTTAAGTATCAAGGAAAAAGGATCAGATCACGTAACAGTGTATGTTCCAAAACTTGATCTAACTGATTCACCAGGTCAATCAGACCCAAAGGTACGTACAACTGTCAATGAAGAAGCTGGTACAGCTGAGACAGTAACAACTGAACCATCTGGTTAAGGGGGAACACCTGATGTTCCTACGGACAGACAACAGCATATGATGATTCCAACATCAACTGAGACTTGTCCATGCCAAGTGGATCCTATTATTGCACCACTCCCAACCACTAGTGACTCAATATCAGATGAGGATGATAATATCCAAACTGATATACATCAGAAAAGAAGGACTTGGTTAAATGACCATCTTACTGATCTGTTAATTGGCAATCCGAATGCCCGAGTCCTAACTAGACATCAGGTTGGTGAAAGTGTCATGTATTGTTGCTATCTGTCTTTGAAGGAACCAACCACCATAGAAGAAGCTCTACAAGATGCAAGCCGAATTATAGCTATGCAAGAAGAATTAGAGCAGTTCGAAAGGAATCAAGTTTGGAAACTGGTGGACAGACCAACTCATCAAGATGTGATAGGCACCAAGTGGGTATTCAAGAACAAGAGAGATGAGAACAATGTCATAACCAGAGATAAGGCAAGACTTGTTGCTAAGGGGTATTCACAATCAGAAGGAATTGATTATGATGAGACCTTTGCACCAGTCGCTCGCCTGGAAGCCATTCGACTATTTTTGGCATATGCTGCCCACAGAGGGTTTATTGTGTATCAGATGGTTGTAAAGAGTGCATTCTTAAATGGGGTACTAGCTGAGGAAGTTTATGTTCTCTTGGCTTTCAAAAAGGCAACCAGGTGTACCGTTTAAGAAAAGCTCTTTATGGCCTGAAACAAGCTTCTCGAGCCTGGTATGATACACTATCTCAGTTCTTGATAGACAGTGGATTCACTAAAGGAGTAATAGATAGAACCTTATTCATAATATAAGATGGAGAAGATATTCTGATGGTTCAGATCTATGTGGACGATATCATCTTCGGATCTCCCAACAATAGCCTATGTGAAAGATTCAGCAAACCGATGCAAGGAAAATTCAAAATGTCCATGATGGGTCAGATGAATTACTTTTTGGGTCTTCAAGTTAAGCAAAGTACAAAAGGGATATTCATCTGTCAGGCAAAGTATACTAGGAATCTGTTGGCTAAGTTTGGAATTCAGAACAGTAAGGAAGCCAAAATTCCTATGATGACTGGATTTAAGATGGATCCAGATGAGAATGGTCAGAAAACTAATCAGAAAGAATATAGGGCTCTCATTGGATCTTTACTATACTTGACTGCCAGCAGACCAGATATAACTTTTTTGCAGTAGGTGTATGTGCCAGATTTCAAGCAAATCCTATGCAAAGCCACCTGGAAGCAGCTAAGCGGATTCTTAAGTATCTGAAGGGGACAGTAAACCTTGGTTTATTCTACCCATCAGATGATAATCTAGAGCTTAGTGGGTATTCTGATTCTGATTATGGAGGTTGCAGAATAGACATAAAATCAAACTCAAGTACATGTCAGTTCTTAGGAAGTAAACTGATCTCTTGGTTCTCAAAGAAGCAGACATCTGTCTCCACATCTACTACTGAAGCAGAATATATAGCTGCAGAAAGCTGTTGTTCCCAACTGCTCTAGCTTAGTCAGCAACTGAGGGATTATAATATTATAGCTACAATTGTGCCCATATTTTGTGACAGTAATAGTGCTATTGCAATTACTCATAACCCGGTATTACATACAAGATGCAAGCATGTGGATGTCAGACATCTTTATAAGAGATCATGTGGAAAAGAAAAACATCAGAATGGAAAAGATCCATACTGATAAGCAGAGAGCTGATATCTTAACCAAGCCACTAGCTGAAGTCAGATTCAGAGAACTATGTAATGAGCTAGGACTTCTGGATTTAGGAGATAGTGCACCAGAAATCTTTGGTGGACTGGTCTCCAAGACCACTTGGTTAAGAAACTGACCAGATAAGGAGGATCAGTTGAGATGGAACCTCAACTGGTCAGGAAGGATCAGTTAAGGACTGATCAGAAAAGAGATAACAGTTGAAGGGGAAATTTCAACTGATCTGATGAGATCAGAATGTGGGATATTGTTGGGAAATACAAAGGGATAGACAGAAATTAAGATCAACAGAAATCAGTCAGAATACAGACTTCATGGGATATTGACTAATTACAACATCAGTCAATCAGATACGTATTTCAGTTTCTGTTGTCTTTCTGCTTTCTTATCTGAAATTATCTGATAATATTTGCTTGTACTGTGCACATATTTTTATGACGCACGCCCTGCAAATCATTTAATGCGGACGTGGGGAATATGTATTAATTGCTATTAATTGCGTTTTTAAAATCCAAAAGGCAACCCTACTTGAAATCCCTGCCCGCACGATCTAGTTTTTTTTAAAACCACCTAATCTCAGTCGTTCATTTTGATCAAACGCTTGATTTTCCAATCTCGATTTTCCATCCTTCCTTTTATAAAGCTTCGTCAAAACCCTTCCAAATACACTTCTCAAAATTCTTGCAATCAACATTATACTCTGCAAATTCTCACTTACCCTCTGCAATTCAAAGCATTTCTTGCGATTCATATTATTTCAAAATCAAAAAGCAGAATCTGGTAATTATTGCTTATTTGTCGAGTTAGTTTCCTAAAATTATTTGCTCATATAGTCCACAAATGTCTGTATATTTACCCTATGTGTTATATTTTTTTTTGTGTGCATTATAAGGAATAAAACAATCGATTATTTGTCTGATAGTCTATCTCGGCTTTTGATAAAGAAACTCGCAAGAACGATGATACCATGCGAGATGCAGGAGCTACCGATGAAGGTGGTCTTGGTGATGCAATTCAAGACCAGCCACTGGAGGCACAAACAACTGATACTGATCAGGTGGTTCAAGGGATTTCTGCTACACACATCACCACTGATCAGTTGCGAGAAATCAGATCGTGTTTCAAGGATTTGTTGAAGGAAGAAGTTGAAGGTGTATTGGCTAACTCAGTTAGCAATACAATATCAGATCAAAGGTAAGCGTGTATGCGCGAACTGAAAGATCAAAGGGAGTTTGCCATCTCCCAGATTGAAGCCTTAAAAGATCAGTTTCAACAAACGATGACTGGGTTGAATGTTGAATTCAAAAATTCTTATGATGAGAAGATGGCCACAGTCTATCAACTTCAGGTATCTCTTCTCATGACCACAAAAAAGCTAGAGAAAACGGAAGAGAAGATTGATAAGCTAATTCTTACCTTCTCCAATGCCATCGAAGCTGCAAAATCTGAGTTGGTATAAAAAAATTCAAGATCTAACTGCTCAGACACAAGGAATGACTGTATCTGATCTGAACAAAGCCATTGCTGTCAGTTTTGGCTCCCTGACTTCCCACATCTATTCTCTTTTTGATCAAACCAAAAAGGGGGAAGGCCAAGTTGAGAAACCAACTGACTTCATAAAGACTACAAAAGAGCTCATTCAGACAGTTGAAACATATGGCCAAAGACTAGACCATCTAGATTTATTTGCAAATGAAGTTTCTGAAAAGATGGAAAAGTCAAGGGCAAGAAAGATGGCCGGAGGAGCTGGACCCTCAAAAGCTGAATCAGTTCCCAAAACTGCTACTCAAGCAAAGAGAGTCACAAGGAGCACAACAAGTCAGATACAATCTGATAAGGAACTTGCTGTAAAATTAACTGAGGAGCAGATTGCTGAAGAAGCTCGTTTGAGTGAAGAAGAAAGGAAAGTTGAGAAAATTGCCGAAGCAGAAGGACTGAAGAAGAAATATACTTCAAGAGTGAAGAGAGGTCAAGCTGGAAAATCAGTCGTGGAACCTCAGCTGGCAGCAAAAATTGATGATATTGCTGACAGATTCAAAGAATGGAATAAAATCAGAGGTGAATGGCTCTTGGATGCTTTTGTTCTAGACCTGGTGCCAAAGGAAGAATCACCAGATGAAGAATTTCTGAACTGGTTAGAGAACAAGCACCCAGAATTCTTGAAGTATCTGGAGAATGAGGCCAGGAAGATTAATGTAAGAATCCTCCCATCAAGATTATGAAGTGATGGACTACACAAGGAAGGTGGATGGCTCATTCGACAGATTGGCCTTTCAAAGATTCTATTTTGACATCTTGAGAAAATCGCGCATAACTGATCCTCAACAGATCAATGATGTCAAATGAAAACTATATCGAATTTTCAACATCCCACAGGACCTGCGAGAGATGCCGGAGGGCTACATTCCAAGAGTTTGAAGATCAGAAGATAGTTTTAGGACCAGTTGTATTTTATGCTAAAACTTTTCAGTTGTAACTTGTAAAAACAAATCTGATGAATGAAAAGTTTATTTCACTGATCCTAAGACAAACTCTCATTCTCTTCTGATTATCTGTTCTTTACTGATTTAAATTTTATCAACTGTTGTTGGTTTCTCAAATGTTTTGGTTTCATCAAAAAAGGGGAAATTGTTGGGAAATTTATAGTTTTGATGAAAGTTCCAAAACACCTGTAATAGGACCAGTCGGACCTGTTAGCTGACTGATGATCTAGATATCAGGTTAAGGTGACCAGTTGATAATTATTGTATAGAACAACTGATGTAATAGATAGGTCACATATTGACGGGAACTCAATATGAATAGGTCAAATCTTGGAGAAGATCAGAAGATCAGACCAGTCACAGTCAGATGATCAGGTGAAGACATGAAGCTGAAGAATCAGAAGATCTGAAGATCAGATGACTGCCAGAAGAACAAGACTAGAAGACCAGAAGACCTACATCAGTCGAGTCTGCTAAGTTGAGCTAAGACAACTTACAACTGAAGACTCTATCAGGTAGACTGACCAGTTTCATCTGATCAGATCAGCTCACATCAGGTGACAACTGTTTGTGCACTAGATCATACGTACTAATCAGACAAGAAGAATGTCAACCTTAGTTGGTAAAGCAAACACTGAATATGTGTACTTGGTAACCAATGAGAACGAGACACGTAATAATGCGGGATTTGGTGCTGCACAGTCAAATAACTAGAATGGACAAACATACATGCTTTCGGCCATGCCGTCCCTGAAGCACATCACATCAAGCCTGCAATCTACCAAAAATAGCTTGAAACTCAAATTGCTTCCAACGGCTCTTTGATTTCATGTTCTATAAATATGGGATCATCCTTCATAGTGAAGACACGGAGATTATCATCAAGCTCAAGCTATAACAATTTCCGCACGAAGAGCACAAAATCAAGAAAATTTCTAAGTGTTCATCCCATAGTTCTTAACATAGAAATCTTATCCTCTAACTTTAGGCTACACAAATACTAGGATAGATTTCCAGTTGGAACAATAAAAAATCTTATACCAAAACCCAAAAGTTAGGTTAAGTTTGTTTTGCAAGATTTCAGACTAGGGTTTCTAGTTTCTGATTTCTGGGGTTGGTTGAGTGAGAACTCTTGAAACATCTGTTGGTTGTACTGTGTTGGACTAACACATTAAACTAAGTCCAAGTTGGTTAAGTTGGTGCCCCTGCTGATAGGGAAGAGTGGACGTAGGTCTGGTTGTCCGAACCACTATAAAAATCTTGCATGTGTTTATCTGATTTACCTGCTTTACACTATAACACACTATCTGATTTGATATTGCATACATATTTTGAGTCTAGATCAGTTTTGCATCAAGCAACTGATCTTATCAGCTTGACACTTTGTCATCTGATTGAAAACAGATAAGCAGAAATCCGATCTTACAAAACTGGTTTTTCACACAGGTTAAAACTTAGCTTCCGCACATCAGTTAAACTGATAAACACCGAACTGATCTGCCCTCAGTCAATCAGTAAGTTGGATATTAATCCAAACTGATCCACACACACTCTGATTAGGCATACTTGCTATCACACCTGATCTTGCACAAAAAGTTTTCAGAAGTCTATTCACCCCTCCCCTTTAGACTTCTGCCCTCACGAAAACCCGTTCGGGACCTACAAGCACGACTAGCAACTTCAGAGGGGCCAGCAGAGATGAAGGATGTCACCATCACAAGACTCTCCCACCCCTCCAGTATTAACACACTGGCCGCATCCCCAGATATCCCAACACCTGAAGAAAATTGGATGACACCCATCATCGAGTATTTAAAGAGTGGCGATTTACCACAAGACAGAGTAAAAGCTCGCCAATTACAATTGAGAGCCGTGAGATATACTCTCATCAATGACAACCTATATAAACGAGGCTTCAGCACACCACTTCTCAGATGTATCATACCAGAACAGGGGCAACCCATCCTGAGGGAGATACACGATGGTGTGTGTGGAAACCACGCTGGGGGAAAATCATTGGCTCACAAAGCTACAAGACAAGGCTACTTTTGGCCGAGTTTATGGGCGAATGCCATCATATTCGCCCGAAAATGTCACAGATGCTAAATTTTTGCGCTAACAATTAGGGTCGCTCCAGAAGATCTTACCAGCATCATCAGTCCATGGCCCTTTGCAAAGTGGGGGATAGATATCCTTGGGCCACTCTCAACGGCTCCAGGCTCAGTCAAGTATGCCCTAGTCGCTGTGGATTACTTCACAAAATGGGCCGAGGCAGAGACTCTAGCAACCATAGACCAAGATCATGTCATCAGATTCATATGGCGAAATATCATCTGCAGCTTCGGCCTACCCCATGCTATTATATTGGATAATGAGAAGTAGTTTGATGGACTAAAAATCGACGTTTTTTTTAAAGTGAAAAATCACTAAGCTCTTTTCCACTTCGTACCACCCCCAATCAAACGGACAGGTCGAGGCTATTAACAAGATTATCAAACATACCTTGAAGATGAAGATCGAGGGGGGTAAAGAAAAATGGGACAGCGAGTTGCCGGATGTCTTATGGTCATACAGAACGACTTGTTGAAACTCAACTGGGGAGACTCCTTACTCCCTAGCTTTCGGAATCGAGGTGGTCTTACCTTCAGAGGTCGATTTTCCAAGCCTCTAGACATCACAAGTCACGATCGGCCACAACGACAAGGCTCTTGCCAGAAACCTAGATCTACTTGAAGAAAATATGACTAGAGGCCAATATGAGTAACGCGAGATACAAACATAAATTGGAGAAGTACTACAATTCTAAAGTATGACTTCGAAAATTCAAAGAAGGAGACATGATATTAAAGAAGGCACTCGGAGTACCAAAAGGGACTTTTGGCCCGAATTGGGAAGGTCCGTTCTAGGTATCAAGAATCCTACCAAATGGAGCCTACGAGCTCGAAAATCCAGATGACACAAAGGCTCAGTACCCATGGAATGCAGTTCACCTAAAGAAGTATTATCAATAGATCAGAAGTCGCATCTTTGTACTAATTCGGCAAAGTAAAATAAAATGTTATTTTTTCTTTTCAAAATTCTTGTGTTTAAACTCAGGGAGGTCATATGAGTTAACATCGACCTCCCAAAGTACGACTTTCGACATATTGGCGGCGAGATCGCCACCCTAAGTGGTGCGGTCCTCCCCCGACTTTGTAAGACGACTAAGCAAAGTTCATTAATAAGCCGCACACAATAAGAAAGCAAGAACAAGTTCAATTATATCGCAAAGACAATAAGATGATAAGAACGAATGTAATTTTAAAGTCGCATAAGGAAATCAAGTCGGCACACTAAAGAAAGGAAAAATAAACGATTCCATTAATGACAAAAAGGCCCGAAGACTGGTACATGAGAAAGTCCGAAGGCCGATTACATCAAGCGGCCTAAAGCCAATATAAATCAAAGATTACTCCAAGTTACAAATCCTTATGCACTACCAACTGTTTGCTGTTGCTCGACTCTCTTGCGACTTCCAGATACATCCCGACTTCAAAAGATACTAGCCGCTCAAACTCAGCAACAACACCAACATCATCATCAAGACAGTCATCTCCATTTGCTGATCAAAAGTATTGTTGGGGATGAGGTTCATGTTGCTAAATAACACTGAGCATGGCTTCATAGGCCACTCTTGTCTCCTTAGTCTTGGGCTGGTAAACACCTTCTTCAGATACCGAGAATGGCGAGTATCGACTTGGCTTGCTCGCCAACCGTCCAACGAGAATCCTCCAGCTTCTTGAGCACACCCTCCATTTGGCCACACGCCCTTTCTAGATATAAGGTCATCTTTTGGGAATGGACCAAGGCCGCATACAGGTTGCCCATGACTTTCTGGCATTTAGCGTTGACATGATCCTCTTTCGTCCATCATCGGGGCATGTGCATAATGGCCCTGGTCAAGTAGTTCGGCCAGTCATCGGGGAGCCCTTCCAGAGAGACCCCACTCGACCTAAAGAAGCTCAACACCTCGGGGGAGAAATTGGCCTGCGTGAACTCTGGGTTGCAAATAGATTTTAGGTAGTTATAAAAAGGCGACAAAAGATAGAATCGAGAAAATTCAAATTCAAGTACAAGACTCACCCTTTCATCAAATCCTCGTCCCAACCCATCTAGGAGTCATCCTCCGGATGACGACCTCCAGTAGGGGCAGACGTTGGCTGCGAGGCTGCGCGGGAGGGCGACCTCCCAAGTCCCCAGTTTATCTCAGACTGATAGGCACCAGTCTCCTCCCTCGCCCTCTTTCGTGGTCGCTCGGTGGCTAGCGGAGTAGAATCCAAAGTTTTATTCTTCCCCTTATCGACGGTGGAAGAGCCAGTGGAAGTCGATGCTAGAGGAGGAGTGCTCGTACCTGATGCCCGCCTCATCGTGCCGAGCACATACTTCTTCTGGGATGCCATCACAGAAGCTGATGGTTTGCATCAGTAAACTAGAAAGTCGGGAGCGGCCACAAAACAACACAAAGACTTGTAAGTCACAAATCGCAAGTCGCTATCAACGAAAGTGATTGCGAGAGAGAAAATTACAGGGAATGTTGAGATGGCGGGGATATGTGTACAATCAAGCCCGAAGTCGCTCGAGCTCGGAATTCAAAGAATTTACGTCTTGGTGGTTGGGAGGAGTATCTCGAACCAGCTTGAAAGCCTCGGTGAAATCCCAATACAGCTAGGAAGGTCGGGGCAGGAACACTGCAAAATAAATAGAGAATTAGATTAGTACGACTTCAAGCATAAAGATAAAAGACTTACCATGTTCAGTTCGGATTGCGCAATCCGTTGGGACATGTATGGGCAATGGGCTTGCAGGATCTACAGACTCCAACGCCCCTCCGACGAACCACCACTTTTGGTGCCACCCATCAACCTTATTCGGGATCCCGCTCATGAGTTCCTGACCTTTACGAAGTCGCACGACGTTATAGCCACCCACCTGAGCAACAGAATGCAGCACATACGAAAGCTCACCCGGGTTGGGCATCCGATACTATCCGGCCTGCCCCAACACAGTCATGGTGGAGATAATGTAACTCCATCCATTCGGCTTGATTTGCGTGAGGCTCTGATTCCAAGCCGCGAGCAGATGAGAAATGGCTGGGTGCAATGAAAACCCAATCCCGGCCTCCATAGAGTGCTCATTCATTGCTATCATCCCCGGTGGTGGCTGGTCGACACTTTCGTTAGAGGTCGCACCGTAGAAGTGTACATCTCTAGGTACCTTGTATTGGCGATGAAGCGAGCGTACATATCGATCAGACAACACTGACATAAATTTCTTATCAGACGCCTCAAAGTCTGACTTGACCGACTTCCAGAACTCGTGCACAGGTCACTTATAGGGGCCCTGTGCTGTATAGGCATCATAATCAAAAACCCGCTCTTAAGCCTCAATGTCACGGACCGGGGCAGAGGGCCCCGCAACCTCTTTCTTCTCCGGCAGGAAAGTACGGATGGGACTAGCATCCACCGGAGAAAGATGAGTAATTTCATCCAGCTTCTCCAGGAAGACCTCATCAATCTCTTCATCATTGTCGTCGTCCTCCCATTACCCCCGGGGGCATCGACCGAGGATGTAGGATTTGCAGAACTTCCCCCCATGATGCCAGTGGTGGAAGATGATCCATGGCGGCGATGACATTGAGATAGAAAAACCTCATCCTCGGAGGAAGACGGCAACACCATTAGTTGAGAGACGACGAGAGTCATAGGAGGATTGGTACGTAGCCATTGAAAAGAATTTGAGAAGGAAAGAGCAAATAATTTACCTGAACCAATTGTCGCCGGATTCTCAAAAATTTGCAGAAACTTTGAATGCTCAAGAATTTGTAAGTGAAGAAAGGTTTTGGCCACTAAACCCTCATCTATTTATAAGAGAAGGGGAGGGCCAAAGTGTAATTAAATCAAACCTCAAGCCTATCCTGATAAGAAACATACAAGAATCGTGCGTGGTTCTTACCGTGGCTTCCCATTGGAATGACTCGCGGTGCCCCGCATCATCAATCCTGTCACAAATAACGTCAATTCACAAAATCGAGGGTAGTCTGTCATGCTGACTCATATAATCGAGGTAACTTTTTGCCTGCATGAGGATGACGACATGCCAAGAACAACTCCATAGGTTAAGAGGTCACTATTCGGAAGAATAATAATCAAGTCAAGGCCCAGAAGCGAAGCTCAAGACCTCGACTTGAGGGGCAATTATTGTGATATGGATAAACCTGACCTGTGGATAAGTCGTGAAGCTACCAAGTTGCCCACCGGCGACCGGATGAAATGGCTTGGGGGCAAGACCCCAGAAACCAGAAGTCTAAAGATCGAATGTCCTCAAGGTCAGATGATCAAAAGGCCATATAGTCACCGCCCTACCATGCACGAGCACGACTTACTCGGAAGTCGTAAGGACGACAGGTCATGATCAGCGACTAGTAAAGGCAACTAGGAACAAGATCTCCGCAAGCCAGAGGTCGTGTAGTCGCAGATTCTTTCAGTTAAGAGAAACGCCCGACACGACGCAAGATCCGCCCCTGAAGTTTGGTCCGCGAATGGTGCATATTAACTACAACGACCATTGACCCGGCGAAGTGGAATTCTCAGCCAGCAGGATTGAAGCCTCATTTACTACATTTCCTTATATAATTTCCCACCCACGAGGCAGGAATCGTTGTATAAATAGGCCATCACGGCCTCACTAGAAAATGGTTGGCATATCTTAGCTTTCTAGGCATAACCTATAGGGAAATACTCCTGGCTTGGCTGCCCCCAGACGTAGTCTTATTCATAGACGAACTGGGTTATCAAATTCAGCATTTTTACTTGTTTTGATCGTCTGAATTTCTATCCTATCCTTTATTTATTGTTTGTTGGCCGGAATTGCAAACCGGGCACAACAAATGGCATGGGTCTTTGACTTGTCAAGGCCCAAAGGATCGTCCTTCTTAAGATGTAATTTTGTAGCTTCATCTCCATCATTCTCGCCGTCATTGAGATGATTCGCCCTTGAATCGGAATCAGCTTCATTTCCAGAAGAATTATCACCCTCGAAAGGAACCAAGTGCTTCACATTAAAGACATCGACAGTGCGAATGTGACTAGAAGATGAAGGCGATAGGCATTCAAGTAATCTTCTTAATAATCTTGACCGAACCAATCTTCCTCGAAGCCAGTCTATTGTACTCATGGAGTGGAAACCTCACTTTCTTCAAAACTGCCCAAACGTAATCCCACACAGCGAATTGGACATCCCGGTGATGTGCATCAGTAGCGCGCTTATACCGTGCATTAGCTTCCTCGAGGTGCTACTTCCTGGAGCGGTGCAACTCCTGGATGTCAGTGATGAGCTCGGTTGCACGTAGGTCTTGAGGCTTAGGCGAAGGCAGCGTCAACAAATCAATGGGAGCACGAGGTATAACGCCATAAACCACCAAGAAATGATAGAACCCCATACTTCTATTCACTGCTAGGTTGTGTGCGAACCCCATGTTGTGACATGGATAAGTCCGACCACAGGATAAGTCGCGAAGGCGGTAATTCGCCCGCCGACGACTAGGTAAAGCGACCTGGGGGAAAGATGTCCCCAAGGCCAGATGATCAAAAGACCAAAGCAGAAGGTTGCATAGTCACTACTATGCCATGCACGAGTACAACCTACTCAGAAGTTGTAAAGACGAAAGGTCGCGATCAGGTTCCAAGAGAGGCGACTTAATACAAGAACTCCATAGGCCAGAGTTCGTGAAGTCGCTGACTCCTTCAAAGTGAAACACCCGGCAAGCCACAAGATCCACCCTTGGAATCCGCCCCGCGAATGGCGCGCATTAACTACAGCAACCACTGACCCGGCGAGGCAAAATTCTCGACCAACGAGATTGAATCCTCATTTACTGCTTTTCCTTATGTAAATTCCCGCCCATGAGGCGGGAATCCTTGTATAAATAGGCCACCTTGGCCTCACTAGAAAAAGGTTGGAAAATCTTAGCAATCTAGGAAAATATAATAGCAAAGTACTCCTGGACGCCCCCAGACGTAGTCTTATACACAGACGATCTGGGTCACCAATATTCATGTTTTTATCTATTTTTAATCGTCTGTTTTGTCATACTTATAATCATTCATTGTTTGTTGGCCGGAATCATAAACCGGGAACAACAATTGGCATCGTCTATGGGAAACTCTGTCTACTGATTGCTCAAGCGTTCTTGGAAAACCCACTCCCAGTCCAGTTTTCAACAATGGCTATCAACCAAAATGATGCTACCAGGCACGAAATTGACGTCCGTGATGGTGTCGAAGCTTCACAAAGTTCCCACCGCACTCGCTAGGTGACCCCGACGGCCACCCCCGATTGGTGGAACCTCGTCCAGACACCAGAGGATGAGAGGGCCATTCTGGTTATCCTCAACAAGAAGCGTCTCTCCTTCGATGGCCCGGAGGGGCAACCTCCGGTCAAGAGGACTGCCCATGACGTTGGAACCTCCAAGGGCAAGGGCCCCTTAATTGGAGAATGATCGGCAGGCCAACTGGCCTACCCGGCGACGAGGCACGCTAACACCCAGAACTACCGGGTCCCCCAAATTGAATGACCCATGGTTTCGAACAACGTGTTCGACCGCCTCAGAAATTTGGAGACACATAAAGATCCGGTAGGGGTCGAGGATGAGGCTCATTCCCAGCCTCGGCATGAAGAACAAGTGGAATGCGACCTTGCTACGTACTGAACTTGCACCATGATGAGGTGCCGAGAGGTTCAGTTGTCCATCATGGCGATGAGGAAGATGCTTTCAAAACCAATGATACTCGCGATGCTCAATTCGCAGCATTAGCCTGAACCGTCCAACAATCGATGGAACGAATGGAGAATTAGAATGGGCCGATGGGGACAGACACTAAACTCGTCGTCCCAGATTCTCTGCTTGGCACCATGGTCACTCTGGCACCTACCTAGAGAAAAATCAACACGGTGGCCATAGACCGCTACAATGGGAGCTCGGACCCAAGGGTCCATATAGTGAAATACAACTCCTACAGGGCTTCCATGGGTTCAATCGATGTGACCAACTGCAGGTTGTTCTCACTAACATTGAGCGACCAGGCTCATATGTGGTTCACCTCACTACCACCTCTCTCGGTAGATATTTTCGAGCAGCTCGCCAGGCTGTTCCAAAGCCATTTCTCGGTAATAGCCCCCGATCTGCGACCAGGCAGCGCCTCATGAACACTTAACAAGGTGAAAATGAGTCAGATTGATCCTACATTGAAAGGATCGACATGCTCATCCTTGAAGGAGATCCTTTAGGGGATGAGGCAAAACTGCTTGGGGCTGTTAGTAGCCTCAGAAAGGGGACCAAATTATGGCGGTGCATGACCGCCGACTATCCGACTAGCTACGTCGACTTCTGAAGGCTGGCTAATGACCTGATTCACACTTCGGAGCTACTGGAGTCCCGACTCTCCAAGATAAAGGAAGTCGCGGAACCAAAGAAGAGTTCCAAGAAAACCAGGGGTCACTACAAGGCACCCGACAGCTTCAAGCCATTCGAAGACACTATTCCGGTGAAGCTGATGGAAGCGTTGGGCATGACACCTGGTCATGTCTACGCCCAGATCCGAAGGGCGAGAACTGCTACAACCACCTCGCCTAATCAAGGATAAGAGCAAGCAGAACCCCGATAAGTTCTGCCAGTACCACGCACAAACAGGTCACTACACTAGCAAGTGTAGGGATTTACTGAAGCAGCTCTGGAGGCTGTATGATGGTCTGCTGGACGAGTTTATCAAGCGGCCTCAAGGGGGTAATGAGCAAAAATTGAGAGGTTGCCAGCAAGGCTACCATCCCAGGCAGGGAGAACAAGCCCCGAGAAACCCCCATCCAGGGACCGATGAGGGCAAGCGACCAGTCCCACCTATGCCCGAGGGTGCAGGAGGTCGCATCATATATACCCTCTCTCCACTTGGGGCGGTAGGAGGTCTTTTTTGACCCCCTCATCAAAATGGCTCATGAAGGCCGAAGTCAGAGAAATGGAGAATGCCAGGAAAATGGTATTACCTGTTTTCACTGTGGCCGAGGAGACTAACAAGATCGAGTTCGGCGAGAAAGATAAGGCTGGAATTATCTACCCGAACATCGACGGGTCTTCAAGGCTAATATCATGGGGACTACCGTGTGTCGACTGCTAGTGGATGGATGGGCTTTCTGCAATATCCTCTTCAAGAAGACCTTAGACCAGCTCGGGGACTTCGATGCTTACATCACCCCTTGCGACCATATCGTAAAAGGCTTTGGGGATACAACTGTGAAGCCATTTGGCATAATCCGTGTTATTGTTGAGTTAGTATCAACCCTAGATGACAAGGTTAGGGTGACTAGACTTTTAGATTTCCTTGCAATCGACCTCCCGAGTTCCTATAATGGGTTTCTTGGGAGGCCTTTTGAGCATGAGTTTGAGGCTGCGTCCTCAACTTATTATTTCTGTGTAAAATTCCCCACTAAAAGTGGGCTAGTCGGCACTTAGGTGGATGCAAGAGGTTGTTTGGTTTATTCTTCGTCTCATTTCAATTCAACATTAATATCTAGCAAACAAATACTTTAAAAGATAGTGAAATACAATGTAATGAATTGAACACTAAAAAGACAAACAATAAGAGAAGCTGCGACGACCTTGATCCAAGAATGGGTCCCGAACCTGAAGAGTTTTGCTCGAGGCTAAAATCGACGATCCCCATCAAGACGGTCCAAGAGCCATCGCGGGTGAAGAACTCGATAAGGTCAAGGTAGACCCGACTCGGCTGGATCTGGAGGTCATTATGGGCTCCAAGATACCTGGCGACCTGAAGGGGGAAGTCGTCGACTTCCTCAAAAAGAATTTGGATGTGTTCGCATGGTCACACAAAGATATGGTCAGCATCGACCCAGAAGTTGCGTGTCACTGATTACATATCGATCCAACTCAAAGGTCGATAGCCCAGAAAAGGCAAAAATTTGGCCCAGAGAAATATGCGGCACTTGCCGAAGAAGTGAAGAAGTTGCTAGACAATGACCTGATTATTCTGGCCGACCAACCACAATGAGTTACCAATGCAGTCTTGGTGAAGAAGTCGAATGGTACCTAGCGACTTTGCATCAACTTCACTGACCTCAATGAGGCATGCCCAAAGGACTTTTTTCCTATGCCACACATCGACCACTTGATAGACAACATAGCGGGCCACGAGATGATGTCATTCATGGATGCCTTCGCAGGCTATCATCAGATAGCAATGCATGAACCAGACCGATAGAATACTTCCTTCCTGACGGAGAAAAAACCTCTACTACTGGAAAAGAATGGCTTTCGGTTTGAAGAAAGCAGGGGCAACTTATCAGAGGTTGGTTAACCACATGTTTGCAAATCAAATCGGTAAATTTGTAAGTCTATGTGGACGACATAGTTTTCAAAAGCCTAAGAAAGGAAGACCACCTCGCCCACCTTGCCCAAGCTTTTGAAATCCTGAGGAAGTTCAACATGAGGCTTGATTAGAGGTGAAATTGAGTGAGTTACGAGCGAGTTTTAGCCATGTTTTGAGTGTTTTTGGTGATATTCTTGTGGTGATTGAGAATAATCCATATAAAATCACTAATTTGTTTCTTTGGTTTGTATAACAGGAAAGAGGGCTGAAAATGGAGCTCGTGAGACTTCGCTGTGCATGAATCGGACTCCCGGTTGAAAAGATATGAAAGAAATACTGAAAAGTATTAGTTGGAGTGAAGAAAGGTGATAGAAGAATGAGTTCGAGCACTTAGAGCTCGACCAATGCGGTCGAGCGAATGGAAATACAAGCATGAGGAGGCGCTCGACCAAGTGTGGTCGAGCGAAATTGCTCGACCAAGCGCAGTGCTCAAGCGAAACCAATTCCAGCGATTTATAAACGCTCAATCAAACTAAGTGGTCGAGCAATACTGCTCGACCAAAGGACATGCTCGAGCAGTCTGATGAGGCGGAGTATATAAGGCCAGATGAGAAAAATAAGAAGAAGAGGATTAGAGGGGGATTTTGATCAGGAAAGGGACGAAAATTAGATAGAGGAAAAGAGGAAAAAAGTACCTAGGGTTCAGGAAAGAAGGATAGAAATTCAACCACGAGAAACACGATCCGGTTATCAAACTTACTGTTTTAAATTCTAGTTTTCCTGATTTTGTTTTGTAGAATTTCTGAGTGTTCTTATTTTCTTGAAGAGTAATTCTAGGGTTTATGTGATTATTTCATTCATACTTTAATTGCAATTTCTTATTCGATTGATTGATCATTGATTTACTTTACATATTCTGGCATGATGATTTCTATTCTTAACTTGATTATTTGTGATTTGATGATCAAGATGGTAGGCTAAACCTTTGATTGCTTTGGATAGGATGATCGCGTAGAAATAGTGAATTGGTTAGGCGATTAGGAGGATTCGAGGTGTAAATTGGACAATCTTCTTAAATTGCTAATTTGAATAACTAATCCAATAAAAACCATTGAATTGAGTACGAAAGTTGTTAGAGAGAGGACGACCGAATCACTCTTTTCCAACGAATAGGCTTTAGGAGAGGGTTTGTGAAGGGGTTGGTAATATACCGGCTCAATTAGGGAGGACGACCGAATCACCCAACTTGAATAAGGGCTTTAGTAATTAAGCGCAATCTAAATAACTTGGTTATTTAGTAAGTGAGGTAAAGAGGGTATTAGTTGAGTAATCGGGAATAAAAACCGAGCTTTTGCTGTACCTTATTTAGTGTGGGATTAGGGAAGTTGATTGCTTAGTTTCTGTACACTTAGGATTACTCTTTTGTACACCACGATAGTCCTCGTCGCCAAACCAATTCTGATAGTATACGTAGGGATTCCTGTCCAAAGCAATATTCTCCAATATTTGCACTTCATCTGAAGTCATTTGCTTATTTTCTGTTGATTCAATAGTAGTGAAATAGACCTATCAAATCGCATCCATATTAGTTACGAAGCAAAGATTTCCAGGGATTTACACGCATACGAAACTTTCTTTGGGTTCGATACTACTTGGTTTAAATACTTACCCTTGCTACAGTGATCCCATACTCTTGTGGGGTAACTGCTAGTTAAGAATATAGCATTATACAACCAAGTCAATGGCGCCGTTGCCGGGAAAGTGACGTATGCGCTTTATGTAAAACTTGGAAATAGATTAGTAGCTAGTAGTGGATGTTTTCTTTTCTGTTTTTACTATATTCTTGTGCTAGTTGCATTTGATTTCTTTGCTTGAGTTTTCAGGTTTATGAGAACACGCTCAAAAGGAGAAACGAGCATTGATCGAACTGAACTAGACCCTAAAGTTGTAGCAAGAAGGAATCGAGCTTTTCAGAGGAGAATGGCTGCGGTAGGGAATGACGGGTTGAATGTGGATGGAAATGGAGGAAACAGAGAGATCAGTTGCAACCAGAAGAGATTAATAACCCGAATCCTCAGCCAAACCAACCATACCCCCAAAACCAACCGCAGTATCCCAACCAACCAAACCAGCAAAACCAATTCCCTAACCAAAATCCAAACTTCCAAAACCTTAACCAACCGTATAACAACCAACCTTACCAAAATCAACCTTACCAAAACCAGCCGAACCAAAACTACCAACCAAACCCGAACTATAACCCACACTACAACCCTCTTTACCAAAACCAACAAAACCACCCCAGGGGAGGGAATCCTGAGATGGCTATTCGAGGGATGTTTGAGGCTCAACCTCAAAGACACTATGATGGAGTGGCTTTGCCAAGGGTGGAAACTAACAACTTCTCAATTTCACCGGGGATCCTTAAGATGCTCCTTGATTCTCAGTTCCAAGGAGAGGTAGGGAGAGACAATCCAAACACTCATCTACATAATTTCTTGATGACTGCTTCGACATTTGACTAGAATGGGATGTCGGAGGATGCAAAGAAGCTCAGATTGTTTCCGTTTTCACTGATCGGGATATCTAAGGATTGGTTTGATAATACAATTCCCCGAGGAAGTATCACCACTTGGGCTCAAATGGAGTGAGCATTTTTGGAGCGTTTTTACCCTCCATCCAGAACAATGAAGGCAAGAACCGAGATATCTACATTCCGTTAAAAACCGAATGAGGGTCTCGGTCAAGCATGGGAGCGATACTGTAATTTGTTGATTGAGTGTCCGCAGCATGGGTTCAGTGAGCAAGATACAGTGGCCTATTTTTACTGTGGAATCCATTACAATGAGCAAAAGCACCTCGATGCTTGTGCAAGTGGTGGTTTTCTGAATAAGAGTGCCCGGGAGTGTAGAGAAATTGTTGAAGGAGTTAAAAATGCTGTGGAATGGACTGCTGATCAATCACGTCAGAGTGTGAATCAGATGGAAGACATCATTCGAACTCAGAAGCTGTTGATGGCTATGATGGAGAAAATCAGTGATCTTCAGGTTAGCCAACAGTTTGGGGGAGGAAGCAACGAGGCGAATGAGTTTATGGACCAGTCAGTATTTCAGCAGGAAGAAGCCAACTATATGGGGAAGCCGAATTACAACCAGCAGGGGTACCAACAGGGAAATTATCAGCAAGGGCGACCTACCTCTGGTCAACCTTTTATGCCTCAGGGTCCACCACCTTCACAGAACCAATGGCAAAACAATTTAAACTATCAAGGGGGTTCTACATCTTATCTGAATCAGTGGAGAAAGAACGAGAATTTTTCCTATGGAAACCCAAAGGCTGGAATCACTGTTCCACCAGGTGTTGATCAGGGTTCAAAGCCTCCTGGTGGAGAAGGCAAAACATCAGTTGCTGAGATGTTGCAACTACTTGTGCAACAAGGTGAGGAGGTGAAAAAGAGATTATCTTCTCTTGAATTTGATCAGAAAGAGGCGACTAAGAAGAACGAGAGGAGAGAGCAAGATTTCCAGAGGATGCAACAAGAAAACAACAGGCGATTTAATGCGCTTGAATATCAAATGGGACAGATAGCGAAGTCACTAGGTAGAGAGACGGTCAAATTCCCATCTATGCCCGAGGTGAATCCGAAGGAACATTGCAAAGCTATTGAGCTTAGAAGTGGGAAGAAGTATGATGTACCTCCATTACTGGCTGAGGTGGCGGAAAATCATAGGCAAGTTGAGGAGGATAGTGAGGGTAAAGAGGCGGAAGATGATGAGCCAGTTGAAGAGGTAGAAAGTGGAAAGCAAGAAAAAGAGAAAGAAAAAGTGGAAGAAGGGTGTGTTGATGAAGAAAGGGTACCAAAGTGGAAGACTTCGAGAGAAAAAAGGCTCAAGGTGAAAGAAACTGAACGGGATGAATGGGGGGTGCCTAAATATGTGGTTTCTGTTCCTTATCCTCAAAAGTTTATGAAGAAGAAGTTAGACGAGAAGTTTGCTAAGTTTTTGGAGGTGTTCAAGAAAATGCACATAAATATACCTTTTTATGTTGCATTGGAGCAGATGCCGAATTATGCAAAGTTCTTAAAAGACCTAATTGCCAAAAGGAGGAGAGTTGATGAACCTAAGCTCGTTCAGTTGAACCACTAAGTGAGTGCAATGGTGCACAAAGCCCTTCCTCCAAAGTTGAAGGATCCGGGCAGCTTTACGATTCTTTGTGATATTGGGAATGGAATCAAGAAGGGAGCTTTGTGTGATCTGGGGGCTAGTATCAACCTTATGCCCTTATCATTATTCAAGAAGCTGAACTGTGGAGAACTGGAACCAACTATGATGACTCTTCAACTAGCCGATAGGTTTATCACTCGACCTCAAGGCGTAGTGGAAGATGTTCTCGTGAAAGTGGATGGTCATGTCTTTCCAGCTGACTTTGTAGTCCTTGAAATGGAGGAGGATGAACATGTGCCCTTAATCTTGGGAAGACCTTTCTTGGCTACTACTGGGATGGTCTTAGATGTGGCAAATGGAAAAATCACGGTGAAGGTGGATGATCAAGAGATAAAAATCGCTCTTTATGAGGCAATGAAATATCCGATGGGGGATGAGAGTTGTCATTTTGTAGATATGATCAATCTTTGCACTGATGACACACTCCATAGTGAAGAATTGAAGCAGATGGAGGTGATACAAGTTGGAGAAAAAGAAGAATTGCACTTGGAGGAGAAGACTTTTGAGGCGATGTTCGACAAAACCCCACCATTGGAAGCTAAAAAGGAATTGAAGCCATTACCGGACCACCTTATGTACGCCTACTTGGAAGATAATGAAAGGTACCCTGTTATTGTTTCTTCTTCTTTATCTCATGATCAATTAAATAGACTCCTCAAAGTGCTACATAAGCACAAATCGGGCATCGGTTGGTCGGTTGAGGACAGAGGAGGTAACATGGTTTTCACTTCTTGAACGTAAGAAAGTTTGGTCCGACAATAGGACCTTAAAAATAGCGCTGAATGGGAGGCAACCCATTTGTTTTGGTGTAATTTTAGTTTGTTATGTGTTATATCGTGGTGTTTTGATCTCGGGTATTTGAGGATGTTGAGTGCAGGTACATTTTGAAACCCCAGGTGGTAAGAGGAGAGGATCACCCGATGTATCACCCTCCACCACCTCCAGAGCAATGACAGTAGATGGGGAACTCCCCAAATTTTAACTCTTGCTTTTTCCTTTTCTCTTTCATTTATTCTATTTGGGCATATACTTAAACTGGCTATCTCTTGGCACTTATGAAAGCGGGGTGTGAATTTGCTTAATTTCATTGTTGATTGATGTCCTACTTGCTTATATGTTGCTTTACTTTGAGTGTGAATGCTGAGTTGAGTAATTGTTGAATGGTTGAGTGCTTGAGAATGTGTGAAGTTGTGAGTAAGGTGGATTTGAAAGGGAAGTCATGCAGTTGCGATTTTTCTTTTTGAATATTTGTGTGGCATGATGCATAAGTTGCTAGGTCTAGGCATGGATGTGAATAACCGTGAGATTTGAGCCTTAAACGAGATTGAAATTCATTACATTCATCTCATTCATTGTGTGTGAATCATCACCTTTGATGTGCTAGAACTTGTGGATATTCTCTCTTCTTGATTGTGTCTTGTATTGCATGCCGGAAGTGATCATAGGCCATATTTCAATTTGTAAGTCACTTTAGCCCAAATTTCCCAACCGATGACATTTTTTCCTTGCTAGCCCGTTTGAGCCTGAGGCCTAATCGTTTGTTAGCAGATTTAAGCCCGATCCATTTTAAAACTCTTTTGTCCAAAAGTGAGTGGAGAATAGGAAAAGTCTTAAATGAGGGGGTGAAGTTGGTTGCTGTAAAGAATTGGTGGGTTGAGTGTATTCATGAACAGCTGAATGGGAAGCTTGTGGAAGGATGGGAAAGAAATAAGAGTGAGTTGAGCAACATAAAAGATACATTCTTGCTCGGGAAAAAAAATGGGAAAAAGAAAGGAAAGGTTGAAGTGTTTTAGTTTGGGGGAGGGAGAATTGAAAAGAAAAAAAAATGCAAATAACATTGCATATGATAACAACATTTTCATCCCTTAGATTGAAATAATTTGACTACGATTTTCTTATTCTCTGCTCACTTGAGTTGGTTTCCCATATACTTATCCCACCTGTCCAAAGAGCTTTCCGTTACAACCTAGTGTAAGTCCTTGTTGATCCGGTATGAATACATTGAACGTGATCGATGTTGAGAGTATTTACAAGCATATGGCCACTGATTTGTGTGATTGATTGTTTGAGTGTCCCTACTTTTTGCGAAAACACTTGTGAGGGAGTGAAACACACCGTCGAGAGCACATCCATGTTTGATTTGGTAAGTTATGTTGATTGTCCATGAGTAGGATAAAAGAAGATGAGTTTGTGTTCGGGTGACCGATCATTGAAAGTTGAAAGCGATTGAATGCATGATTTGGTATCACTGAAAAGTATTAGTTGGAGTGAAGAAAGGTGATAGAAGAATGAGGTCGAGCACTTAGAGCTCGACCAATGCGGTCGAGCGCGCGGAAATACAGTCATGAGAAGGCGCTCGACCAGGTGTGGTTGAGTGAAATCGCTCGACCAAGCGCAGTGCTCGAGCGAAACTAATTCCAGCAATTTATAAATGCTCGATCAAACTAAGTGGTCGAGCGATACTGCTCGACCAAAGGACATGCTCGAGCGGTCTGATGAGGTGGAGTATATAAGGCCAGCCGAGAAAAATAAGAAGAAGAGGTTTAGAGGGGGGATTTTGATCAGGAAAGGGACGAAAATTAGATAGAGGAAAAGAGGAAAAAGTACCTAGGGTTCAGGAAAGAAGGATAGAAATTCAACCACGAGAAAAACGATCTGGTTATCAAACTTACTGTTTTAAATTCTAGTTTTCCTGATTTTGTTTTGTAGAATTTCTGAGTGTTCTTATTTTCTTGAAAATAATTTTAGGGTTTATGTGATTATTTCATTCATACTTTAATTGCAATTTCTTATTCGATTGATTGATCATTGATTTGCGGCCGTCTACCCAAATAATTAATACGGTCTGACAACTATTGGGCACCGCCTACCTAAAAAATTATAATGCGGACTATAAATGCATTAACGTATTTAAATAAACAAGTTAACAAGTGAGATTTTAATAATCCTTTTAAAATCGAACTTTAAAATCTAATTTTAAATTCAATTTACGATTATTAAAATTAATAATTAATCCAATTAATTATAAAATAAAATCCAATTTTATTTCAAATCTTAAAATTAATCTTAAAATCAAATTTTAATTATTTTATTGTTAGGGGCTCAGATGCATTTCTAAAATTGCACTGGAGGGCCTGTTCCAAATAAAATTTGCAAAACAACCCTCCGCCATCAGCGCCCAAATCCGATAGCATCCAACCTGTAATTTGGGATAACCGTTTCCAAACACCAACCTAAATCATCAACAATTTTCAAAATCAATCCAATTAATTCATCAAATTTGTCCATCTGTAGCAATCGAAATCGAACCCAAAAGAATAAAACCGACTGAACAAGAAACAGGCAATCAATGGTATAAAATTGACACCCATAGTTCCAAACAATGAGGGATACAGTACCAAAACCAAGTTCAAAACCAAGGTAAAGGGACGACGATGGGCAACCAGTCGGCATTAGAGATGAAATGAGGCGGACCAATCGACGCCGCTAGAGGAGATGCGAAAATGGGTCAACCCCATTTCATAGCGAACGCAAACAACAGAGGGAAGCAGGCTACCGTTGTTGAATCCAGAGTGCGGGCGATTTCACTGCATCGCCCTAGGCGTGCAGGTGTATCGCCTCCGCCGCTCGGTTCACACAATTGGTGATTTGCTCCAAGCGATTCGAAGGAGGTCGAGCGCCGTCATTGCCAAGGTCTGAGTGAGAGGTCGACACGATGAAGACGATGACGATGAATCGCCATCGCTTCGGAAATCAAACCAGAGCACAAACATTGCGGCGAAGATGAAGATGATTCGGAAACAGAGAAATAAGAATCGATGCGCGCCACCGTCGCGCTGAGGCGAGTGGATCCGCGCAGCTGTCGCCCAGCGACACGCCACGGGTCTCTGCCCTTAGCCGAGTGGTGCGCGGTGGGGAATGGGATTTGGATTTTCGAAAAAACCCTAATCGGAGCATGTGATAAGACCGAAGAAGACAAGCAAAACAGGAATGTGAAAAATACCCCCAACAACCAAATAATTAAGGGTGCGGTTTGTTCAAAACAGCCGCACCCAACAATTAAAAAAAATTGTTTAAAAAAATCTTTTTCAATTCAATTTACGTAATTAAATCAAGAGCCTGAAGCTCTGATACCACTGTTGCAATAGAGAGGCACGTAAACACGTAATACATGCACAGTGGAATTAAACAGTTCACCAACAACGAACATATAATTATATAAACGATTACGAATAAACATGACAAGAAATCTTACAGTAATTCGAAAGCAGATTTCTCGACTATGGTATCCACGTAATCCCAGTTCACGAACTTGCACATATTTTCCATCTTTGAATCCCGAGATAAATTTGCTAGGAAAATTCTAACTCTAGATTTTATGGAGAAAATATGAATACTTGTATTAAGAATTCCCAAGAGCTCATATATTGGGGAGGCCCAGCTTAAATCTTAAGCTAACTTGATTAGGAAATAAGATCCCTAATCTTGTAAAATAAATCTCTCAGATTTAATTCCCATATATAAAATCTCTACGGATTTGATTCCATATATATTAAATCCTATAATAATATTCCATATATTATTATTGGGAATCCTATTCAATTAAATCCAATTTAATTAAACATTAATAATAATTAATTCCAAATTAATGTATTATTAATTAATTCTCCATAAATTAAATATTAAATCCAATTTAACATTTAATCAACCAACTATAATCCGTAAAAGGGAACTACTTGTTTTGTGGCCCATAGGCCCTCATATATCGAGCGATTAGTCAAACTAATGTTCTTAATTGAACTCTAGATAATAAATCAGACATTCTCAATATATGAGGTACGTTGCGAGAAACGTGCAACTACATGTAACTGAAACATTGGCTATTATGATTTTCTTCTTTCATTCACGAATACTCGATTAGCCTTGAACATGATGAAGTGTCTATTCAAATAACTTAATCATATTATCTCCAATCACTAATTGATCACTTATGTCACACTTGGCCACAAAGTCCAAGTTGACATGCATTGGTCAATGACTTTGATCCAATTATGATGAGAAGATGAGTATTCTCTCTAAATCCACTTTGAGGAATGAATCATATTTTTGGCTTAACTACAACGCACATGCACTTCGTGATGAACCCAATACAAGCCATATCTACCCATGGAAGGGTGCAAGCGTTGATCATGGTCAAAGTTCATCACTCCACACATGTCGTGCATATTGACCTCAAGTCAAAGGAGTATCGCATCGCTCCCACTAACCGAGACACCCGTAGACACATATAGTGGAACTACATCAAATGGTTTCTCGGATGGGTATACCAATACCCTCTAAGGTATTTGTGCATCCATCATGAGATACCTAGTATCTCGTAGTAAGTGAGATCTTACTACACTCTCTAAGAGTATGATGCAAATCGCACACCAATCTCCATTGCATCAATAATATCCCATTCTTGATGATCCTTGATCGGGGCTATTTGAGAATCATGTTTAAGTCATCTGAGTTCTCACACCCTCAATGATAGCACTGACTCATGGGAACACAGATAAGAACAAATGCAAACAATCAAACATAATATTCTAATAAGTGTAATGCCATACATTTAAATAAACAATAATATTAAACCAATACTAAATATTATCTGAGCATTATGTCCTTACAATGGATTATCTCTAGGACACTAACACTAACACAAATTGGTAGGGCCAAATTTTCTAGACTGGCACCGAAACGTGCGTTTAGTGCTTAGGCAAGAAAAGATTGAGTATGTATTGGACACGCCAATCCCAGTTGCCCCTGAGGGTGGTACTGAAGAGGCTGAAGCATTTGACGCTACAACTCAGAAGAAGCATCAAGAGGATGCTTCCCAGGCTCAGTGTGTTATGTTGCTCGGCATGACTCCCGAGTTGCAAAGGCAACATGAGAATATCCCTTCGAGATGCTCAAGCATCTGAAGGATCTCTTTGATTCTGAATCTTGTTCCGAGGTTTATGAAGTGATGAGAGATTTGTTCAGATATCGGCTAGCTGAAGGAGGGAAGGTCTCCCCTTATGTATTGAAGATGATTGGGCTAATCGAGAAACTTGGTCGTTTGGGCATTGAGCTCAAAACCAATATTGTTGTTTATGCCATCCTTCAGTCCTTCCCGATTCATATTCGAGTTTTATAGTAAACTTTAATATGAATAAGACAGAATCGACCATGCCCAAGCTTCATAACATGCTCAAGACTTTTGAGTCTTCCACTGCTAAGGAAAAGCCCATACTCATGGTGAGTGCTTCTACTTCTTCTGCTCCGAAAGGAAAGAAGAAGCGAAGAAGCAAGACTAAGAAAGGCTTTAAGCCTAATTTCCTCAAGCCCAAAGGTGGAATTCAAAAGAAGGAGCAGGTGGACAAGGATGTATGCCTCCACTGCAAGCAGAAGGGGCATTGAAAGAAGGACTGCAAGGTTCTAGCAGCTGAAAAGAAGACACAATGTGTCTCAGCTACAGGAACAGGTATGTTTGTTATTGAGATAAACATGTCCACAAATGATACTAACTGTTGGGCATTAGATACCGGTTGTAGCTCACACTTTTGTACTAATGTGTAGGGTCTCAAGGATAGCATGGCAGTTAGGCCGGGTGAAGTCGCTTTACACGTTGGGAATGGAGCAAGAGTTGTTGTTGAATGTGTTGGCACTTATGTTTTAGACTTACCCTCTGGTTTTAGATTATAACTGAATAATTGTTATTTTGTTCCATCTATTACTCGCAACATTATTTATATTCCCATGTTAGACATTTAAGGTTTTTCCTTCCATTTTGCAAACAATAATTGTTATTTTTCGCTTAATGGTGATGTTTATGAAAATGCTCCTTTATCGAATGGTTTATATTTGTTGCATTGTGGATATAATCTTCTTAATATACAAAATAAAAGACTTAAACTTAGTAATCATGAAAACCCAACTTACTTGTGGTGTTGTAGACTTGGTCACGCAAACGAGAAAAGAATTGCAAGTTTAAGAAAGTTAGACTACTTAACCCTATTCGACTTTGAGTCTTATGGCAATTGTGAATCTTGCTCAAGGGCAAAATAACCAACAAACCTTTTTTGGGAAAGGGGGTCGTGCCAAAGAAGTTCTAGAGTTGATCCAAGTGATGTATGTGGACCATTGCCCACTCTAGCTAGGGGTCACTTCGGCTACTTCATCACTTTTACTGATAATTTCTCAAGATATGGATACGTGTATCTTATGAAACACAAATCCGAATCTTTTGAGAAATTCAAAGAGTACAAAGCTGAAGTAGAGAAGCAACTTGGTAAGAGTATCAAGACTCTTCGATCAGATTGAGGAGGTGAATACCTTAGCCATGAATTCACTGATTACTTGAAGTTACATGGAATCCAATCACAGTGAACTCCTCCCGGAACACCACAAATGAACGGTGTGTCCAAGAGGAGAAACCAAACTTTGTTAAACATGGTGAGGTCCATGATAAACTTTTTCTCTCTTCCAACATTCTTATGGAGATACGCTTTACAAACCTCAATTTACATTCTGAATAAGATTCCATCAAAATCGGTTGAGCATACGCCATATGAACTATGGTGTGGCAAGAAGCCAACTTTTACACATATCAAAACGCGGGGTTACCTTGTGATTGTGAAAAAAATGCTTACCGACAAGTTGGAATCCAAAGGTGAAAAGGGTTACTTTGTGGGATATCCTAAGGAAACTAAGGGATATTACCTCTATCTACCTGAGAAACAAACATAAATTATTTCGAGGCAGACCAGGTTCCTCGAAGAAGACTATGTCTTTAAGGAACAAGGTCTTAAGATAATAGAACTTGAAGAAATTCAAGAACCATAGATTAACGTAGAGACTGATGATTTGTCAAAGAAACGTGACAAAGAATCAGTGGGACCATTCAACAACTCTCATGGTGGAAGTTTATCACTAAGTGATCCTCTTTCAGCCAGTGGGTTCGCAATGAACTCAAGTGGGCTGAATGAGAACAACATAGTTCAAACTCCCGTCCAAGAGGCATCTGAAAATGTAGCTCTTGAGGACTCTCCGGATATTGATGAGATCGATGCACCACAAAATTTTCACGATCAGAATGTACAGCCTGCACAACTACAGCTCCGTAAGTCTACTAGGACTCGTAATCCACCCACTAGATATTATGGCTTCCTCGTAGAGGAACATGATGATGTGGACATCCCGGATAAAGACGATCCTAGAACTTACACTGAGGCAACATTGGATGTTGACTCAGAGAAAGTGGCATGAAGCCATGAAATCCGAGATGGACTCGATGTACATCAATCAAGTCTGAGACTTGGTTGAATTGCCGAAAGGGGTTAGACCCATAGGTTGCAAATGGGTCTTCAAGCGTAAGACTAATACAAACGACAAAGTACAAACCTGCAAGGCTAGGTGGTGGCGAAAGGTTATAATCAACACAAAGGCATTGACTATGATGAGACTTTCTCAACAGTTGTTAAGATCAAGTCCATTGGAATTTTACTTGCGGTAGCACGACACCATGATTATGAAATTTGGCAGATGGACGTCAAAACAACTTTTCTCAATGGTAACATTGACAAAGAAGTGTTTATGACTCAACCGGAAGGTTTCATATCAAAGCCAAAATTTAATCTTGTGTGCAAGCTTAAACGGTCCATTTATGGATTGAAGCAAGCTTCTAGAAGTTGGAATATCCGATTTGATGAAGCTATCAAATCCTTTAACTTAATCAAAAATTCGGAAGATCCTTACTTTTATCGTAAACGCAGCAGGAGGAACATTGTCTTTATAGTCGTATATGTCGATGACATATTGATTATAGGAAACAATATCCCGCTTATGCAATCTATGAAAGATTGGTTATCAAAGACCTTCATGATGAAGGATCTTGGTGAAGTCTGCTACATCTTAGGGATCAAGATCTACAGGGATAGATCTAAGAAGATGTTGGGGCTGTCACAGTCCACCTACGTAGATAAGGTGCTGAAGCGATTTGCGATGGAGAACTCTAAGAGAGGTTCTCTACCGACATGTCATGGGATAAAGCTGTCTAAGAAGGATTGTCCTTCCACAGAAGCCGATATCCATCACATGAAGGACGTACCATATGCATCTGCAATTAGTTCCATCATGTACGCCATGACTAGACTAAGCCTGATGTGGCCTTCGCTGTCAGCATCACTGGTAGATACCAGCAAAACCCAGGTGAACCTCACTGGATTGTTGTCAAGAACATTTTGAAGTACCTAAGACGTACTAAAGATTGTTTTCTGGTCTACGGAGGACAGTCAGAGCTAGTTCCAGCTGGCTATGCTGACGCCAGTTTTCAATCCGACTGTGATGATTACAAGTCACAGTCAGGTTATGTTTTCACTCTCAATGGTGGGGCGGTTAGTTGGTGTTGGGAGATGAATTTAATAAAGATATGATTTTGATTAGATCCCAAAACCCCTGAGTATGACATGTTCAGGATAATCTTGATAGTTGAGTCAGGATTCAGTTTTAGAGTATTCAGGATGTTATCTGCAAAATGTATAGTCAGCAGATATAGATCAGGTTAGGATCTGAAGATTCTGAAGAACTCAGTAAGTTTCTGAAGAAACCGAAGTTTCAGTATGAAACTGAAGTTTCTGAAGACTCAGTGTGAAACTGAGATACTGAAGACTCAGTATGAAACTGAAGAACTGAAGACTCAGCATGAAGACTCAGTATATCAGTCAGTATATCTGTGAAGACTCAGAAGACGCTGAAGACTCAGAAGACCCTGAAGACTCAGAAGACTCTGAAGACTCAGAAGACAGAAGACTGAAGAACTGAAGATCAAGAATACTGAAGGCACAGTAATTACTGAAGACTCCGTAATGTACTGAATGCTCAGTATAAACCTGAATGTTCCGAGGCACTGAAAATATCTATCTGAAGGATTCAATACTGAGAAGATCGCGATTCCTTAGAAAAATAGATATTGCCCAAGACATTCAAATGCAGACAAAAGGAACTAAAACAAAGTGTTGTTAAGGTTATATCAACTCAGAGGTTGTAACCAAAAGAGCCGTTGAGTTGTCTACCTTTAAACTGGAGACAAAAGTCAAAAAGAGGAAGACATCATTGTACCATACTGACACTGACAGCGACATGTCACTGAAAAGATGTCAGAAGTACTAAAGTTCCAGACTACAAAAAGTGAAGACCGGCTACATGAAAGGCTATTGCCTAAAACGTGTTAGGGAGTGTCAAACCCTAAATATAACCATTTCTCACACACCATAAGAGGAAACTCACGAAGCTATCTCTCCAACGGATAGTTTTTCAAGAGTGACCTTGGTGTATGCCTATAAATACTTGTGACCTTCTACATTTAAAGGTTACGGGAAATTTGTAAGCAACTCAAGAGCTCAAACTTATTATTGCAAATTGAAGCACTCGAAAAACCGAGAATTTCCCAAGTGCTTTAAATCGAAGAGAGCTCATTCCACTAAGCCTAGCTTGATAAGATATATCCAAAGCTTAGTCGAGATATCCTAGCATTTGCATTGTTCTTTATTGTAAAGGATATCTCATCCTAGTTGGAAACCAACCAAGAAACCCCAAACCCTTTGTAAGGTTGTTTGAGTGTTGGTGAGATTGGAGTTGTAAAGAGTAAGTAAACTACATTGAGGTAGTCAGAAAGCTCTAGAGAAGAAGTGAGTAATCTATCTTGGATAGACAGAAAGCTTGTGTGAGTTTTGAGTTAGTAAACTACAGAGGTAGTCAGAAAGCTCAAAATTAGAAAGGTTAGTAAACTACAAGAGGTAGTCAGAAAGCCTTAGGAAGTGATTAGTGAATTTCTCTGAAAAGATCAGGGAGAGTGGACGTAGGAGCTTGAGTCTCTGAACCACTATAAGTTGCTGTGTTCTTTGCTTTCTGTTTTGCTTGATTTATCTGTTGCATTACTTTGTCTTGAAAGCATATTTTCACTGATATTTCAGTTGGAATCAATCCACTATTCCATTAAAGGATGTTTTTCAGCAAAAGCTTAAAACGAGTATAAACTAAGGGCCAACCATTCCGCACATCTGAGTAGCTAGAACAGATAGTTACCAAACTGAACTTACTCTTCTGAGGGTTCAGTAAGTTAGTTATCTGATCCAAGCAACTTAGGATCTCTGAAAACTCAGGACTCAGTTGGGATTATCTGAGGTATCTGAAAGCAGCTCAGGATCACTGTCTCAGATAGACTTTGACTCAGAGCGATTTGTGCTTCTCAGGACCAAATCATCAGGACAACCTGACCCAAGCTGACCTCAGTAAGAAAAGTTTTAAAAACACTGAACACGTCTATTCCCCCCCATACACGTGTAAGACTCGTTTGCACCGGGACCAACAGTTGGAATAGTTCCACTGAGATTGAGTACATTGTTGTGGCAGAAGCTGCCAAAGAAGCTGTCTGGATAAAACAGTTCTTAAATGAACTAGGGGTAGTTCTTAGTGCCAGCAGTCCAATAAAGTTATATTGTGACAACACTGGTGCGGTTGCGCAACTAAGGAACCGAGATCCAATAACATAAACAAGCATGTACCGAGATGTTATCACTTGATACGAGAGATAATTGCTAGAGGAGAAATAGAGTTAGAACGTGTTCCCACAGAAGATAATATGGCTGATACTTTCACCAAAACTTTGAGTGTTCATGTACACACTAGATATTTTAATGGTCTAGGGGTTAGACATGTAGGTGATTGACTCTATTCCAAGTGGGAGATTGTTAGTGTTAGTGTCCTAGAGACAATCCTGTTGGTCCCGGTGCAAACGAGTCTCACACGTGTATGGGGGGGAATACACGTGTTCAGTGATTTTTAAAACTTTTTCTTCACTGTGATCAGAAGGGTCAGGTTGTCCTGATAATTTTGCCCTGAGAAGCACAAATCGCCCTGAGTCAAAGTCTACTGAGACAATGATCCTGAGCAGCTTTCAGAAGCTTCAGATTAGCCCAACTGATCCTGAGTTTTATCAGAGATCCTGAGAAGCTTGGATCAGATAATTATCTTACTGAATACTAAGTAGATTTATTTCAATTTGGTAACTATCTGTTCTAGCTAATCAAGAGTGCAGAATGGTTGGCCCTAAGTTTATACTCGTTTTAACTTGCTGAAAATATCTTCCTTAATAAAATAGTGGTTAAGGTTGTGATCAATTTGATGCAAGTTCAGTGAATTGATTCCAACTGAATATCAGTAAAATATGCTTTCAGTGAAAAAATATGCAACAGATAAAATGTAGTACAGAAAGCAAACAACACAACAATTATAGTGGTTCAGAGACTCAAGCTCCTACATCCACTCTCTCTGGTCTTCAGAGAAATTCCTTAACACACTTCCTAAAGCTTTCATGCTGACTCACTGCAGCTTACTCACTTTTCTACCTTGAGTTTTCTGGCTGACTCACTGCAGCTTACTAACTCAACTCACACAAGTTTTCAGACTACCACAAGTAGCTTACTAACTTCTCCTCTAGAGTTTTCTGGCTGACTAATCTGCAGCTTACTCACTCTTTACAACTCTAACTCACCAACAAATCACACACACTCTAACTACCTTATCAAAGGGTTTGGGTTTAGATTGGTTTCCAACTAGGGTGATATATCCTTTACAATAAGAACAAATGCAAAGGCTAGGATATCTCTACTAAGCTTTGGATATATCTATCAAATCTAGGCTAAGTGAATGAGCTCTCTCCAATGTGAAACTGTTGGTCCCGGTGCAAACGAGTCTCACACGTGTATGGGGGGAATACACATGTTCAGTGATTTTTAAAACTTTTTCTTCACTGAGATCAGATGGGTCAGGTTGTCCTGAGAATTTTGCCCTGAGAAGCACAGATCGCCTTGAGTCAAAGTCTACTGAGACAATGATCCTGAGCAGCTTTCAGAAGCTTCAGATTAGCCCAACTGATCCTGAATTTTATCAGAGATCCTGAGAAGCTTGGATCAGATAATTATCTTACTGAATACTCAGTAGAGTCAGTTCAGTTTGGTAATTTTATGTTCTAGCTAATCAAGAGTGCGGAATGGTTGGCCCTAAATTTATACTCGTTTTTAGCTTGCTGAAAATCTCTTCCTCAGTAAAATAGTGGTTAAGGTTGTGATCAATTTGATGCAGTTTCAGTGGATTGATTCCAACTGAATATCAGGTAAATATGCTTTCAGTGAAAAACATGCAACAGATATAATGCAGTACAGAAAGCAAATAACACAGCAGTTATAGTGGTTCAAAGACTCAAGCTCCTACGTCCACTCTCTCTGATCTTTAGAGAAATTCTTTAACCACTTCCTAAAGATTTCAAGCTGACTCACTGCAGCTTACTCACTTTTCTACCTTGAGTTTTCTGGCTGACTCACTGCAGTTTACTAACTCAACACACACAAGTTTTCAGACTACCACAAGTAGCTTACTAACTTCTCCTCTAGAGTTTTTTGGTGGACTAACATGCAGCTTACTCACTCTTTACAACTCTAACTCACCAACAAAACACACACACTCAAACTACCTTATCACAGGGTTTGGGTTTGGGTTTGTTTCCAACTAGGGTGAGATATCCTTTACAATGAGAACAAATGCAAAGGCTAGGATGTCTCTACTAAGCTTTGGATATTTCTATCAAATCTAGGCTTAGTGAATGAGCTCTCTCCAATGTTAAACACTTGGGAAATTCTAGGGTTTTCGAGTGCTTCAATCTGCAAGAATACGAATGAGCTCTTGAGTTGCTGTAATTTCCCATAACCTCTCAATGGTGAAGGTCACTAGTAATTATAGGCAACTTCTCCAAGGTCACTCTTTGAAAAACTATCCGTTGGAAGAGATAGCATCAAGAGTTTCCTCTTCTGGTTATTGATGAACGACTATTCTTAGGGTTTCAACACTCCCTTGCATGTTTAGGAAATCTGCAACCATGTAGCCAATCACCAATTTTTGCAGTCTGGAACATAGTACTACTGACAAAATTCAGGTCTTCTTGTCGCTTTTTCGATTAATCGATGAAAGTCAAATGTTGTTGTCTTCCTCTGATTGGTTCTTGTCTTCAGTGAATGTAGACAGATAAAACAACTCTTTTTGGTCAATCCCTCTGAATGAGACAACCTTAAACAACACTTAGACTTAGTTCCTTTTGTCTGCACTTGAATGTTTTGGGCAATATCTATTCTTCTGAAAATGTGCGTTTTCCTCAGTTTTGTATGTATTCAGATAGATATTTCTTCAGTGCCTCTGAACATTCAGGTCATCTTGAGTCTTCAGTAACTTACAGAGTCTTCAATAACTTCTGAGTCTTCAGTTCTTCAATATCTTCAAAATTCCTTGATCTATATCTGCTGACTATACATTGTGCAGATATCTTCCTTAACAATCTATACTGAAACCTGACTTAGACTATCAAGATTATCCTGAACATGTCATACTCAGGGGTTTTTGGATCTAATCAAAATCTTATTTAAATCATCTCCCAACAGAAACACTTGGGAAATTCTAGGGTTTTCGAATGCTTCAATTTGCAATAATACGAATGAGCTCTTGAGTTGCTGAAATTTCCCGTAACCTCTTAATGGTGAAGGTTACTGGTATTTATAGGCAACATCTCCAAGGTATCTCTTTGAAAAACTATCCGTTGGAAGAGATAGCATCAAGAGTTTCCTCTTCTGATTATTGATGAACAACTATTTTTATGGTTTGAACACTCCCTTGCATGTTTTAGGTAATATGCAGCCATGTAGCCAATCACCAATTTTTGCAGTCTGGAACGTAGTACTACTGACAAAATTCAGTGTCCTGTCGCTTTTCGATTAAAGATAAAATCATGATGTTGTCTTCCTCTGATTGGTTCTTGTCTTCAGTTAATGTAGACAAACAAAACGGCTCTTTTAGGTCAATCTCTCTGAATGAGACAACCTTAAACAACACTTAGCTTTAGTTCCTTTTGTCTGCACTTGAATGTTTTGGGCAATATCTATTCTTCTGAAAATGTGTGTTTTCCTCAATTTTGTATGTATTCAGATAGATATTTCTTCAGTGCCTCTGAACATTCAGTCTTCCCCGAGTCTTCATAACTCAATGAGTCTTGATATCTTCTCGAGTCTTCATAACCACGAGTCTTGATATCTTCGAGTCTTGATAAACTTATGAGTCTTCAGTATCTTCTGAGTCTTTAGTATCTTCAGTATCTTCTGAGCATTCAGGTCTACCTGAGTCTAAAACCTGATTAATATCTGCTGACTATACATGGTGCGGATATCTTTCTTAACTATTCTATACTGAAACCTGACTCAGACTATCAAGATTATCCTGAACATGTCATACTCAGGGGTTTTGGGATCTAATCAAAACTTCTTTATTAAATTCATCTCCCAACAATTTCCCCCTTTTTGATGATGCCAAAATCATCTTGTTACATTTAAGAAAACCTAACCTATACTCCGGTTTCAGTTAACTATTACAATCCAAAATGGAATAACTCCCAATAATTTCAAACATAAAGGCATGTCAAATAGTTAAAGACATGTAAGAAGATAATGAGATATTATCTTTGAGCATAAAAGATAAACATTTCATTGATCAGTAGATAAGCATTACAGATTACAATGAACTTTCAAAAACAAAAGACATACACATAGAATAAAAGTCTTCAATCTTCTTCCACCTCATCATCAGGGACTTCAATATTGAACATCCCATAATATCTCTTCTTCAATTCATTCTTCTTCTTGATGATTTCAGGATTGCTTTACATCGATCCCAATCAACAAAGATACTCAAAGAACTTCTTTGGCAATAGCAGCTTCATTGATGACTCCAGTTTTGAATCTAGGTGCTGGGTACTTGTACTGACCAGGTGCTTTCAGAGATACATTTTGCTCATCAGCTAGATTTATCCACTATTGTAGATATTCAGGGTAAAAAGTCAACAGATATTCTAGGAATGCTTCATTGCGGTCAGGACATCCTCCTCTCCATTCCTGCAGAACATCATGATTGAACCAGAAGGTTCTCTTAACCTCTTCCCAAGAATCATTGATCTGGAGTGGCATCCATTTATCAATGTGTGGCCATTTTTGTACTCTTGTTGGTCCTTTGGTCTTGCCCCATCTTTTTACCATAAAGTTCCTGAAGCTTCCTCTTCTGCTCTGCTCTTCTTCTTTCTTTTTCCTGGTTAGCTCTGCTCCTGATACAGACATTGCTTGCCTTTTCTCTTTTTCAGCACGCAGGGCAATGAGCTTGTTGTGCCAATCAAAATCCTTGACTTGAGCACTTGTATCATAGGTTCCAAAACCTTCCTGGAGCAGTTTCTCTAATTCAGTTTCTGTCTCTTTCGGAGTTTCAAATTCTTCAGGTTCAGAGAAATCAGCAATCAGTCTTCTCTGAACTGGTTTGGTAGAGACTTTCTTCTTCTTTCTCTCAGCTTCTACAAATGCAACTGACTTCCTTTTTTTCAAATCTTTTTGGATCAAATTTGTCTCAACAACAAAGATGAGCAAAGAAATTTATTAAGCTTTGTTTCAGTTCTTCTCTTTTCTGATCTCCTCAGTATCATAGCTTCCTGAGTTGTCTCTCTGTCATTCTGGAAGAACTCAGTATCTTCAGGCTCAACTGATTTTAACTTTTCAGTTGCTTAGATTTCTTGTAGAGTCTTCAGCACATGCTTAGCTTTGAGTTCCTGCTGAGCTTTCTTCTCAAGGGTTTTCTTCAAATGCTCATCTAGCTTACCCTTTGTTGTATGAGGAGTCCTTTCCCCCTTTTTGGCATCATAAATTGGAAGGATCTGGGAAAGAGTAGCATCCATGTGGAATTGTTCCTTGTTAATAACTCTAATTTCTCCAGCTAGAACATCCAACTCATCATCCATATGCCTCAGGACATTCTTGCCAACTGAAACCTCTTCAGAAAGTGGAGCAAATTGTTGGGCAAGAACTCCTTGCATCAGATATGTCATCTTGTTCATGAGTAAAGAGCTCATGTCCTCAATAGCTAACTTGATCATCTCTTCATTTTTATCAGCTAACTTCTTCTCCAGATAAGTTGTCCTCTCATTGTATTTAGCAGTAAGCTCTTCAGACATTCTCTTGGACATTTCTCCCATCTGAGTATCCAGATCATAAATCTTAGCAGTCACTTCCCCTTGAACTACTTGAATTTCAGTAGATGTGCTCAGCTTAGCCATTTGTTGAGCTTGTTCATGTAAAGCAGCATCCATTTTCTTGGATTGATCAGCCATCATCAATTCCATCTGTGTAAGCTTGGCTGTCATTGGCTCAACCTTTTTCAGTTCATCCAAGATAGGAGTCAGATCAATCATCTGAGCATGAGATGTATAGCTTGATTGAACCTCAGTCTGCATACCAAAATCAACAAACTTAATGATAGGTTCTTCAGTAATTTTGGCATAATGAATAGTAGTGCCTATCTTCAGTCTGAGGAATTTCAGTAATAGCAGTTGGCATGACCTTCTCATCTTGAGTGTCCATCTTTTCAGGTTCAGGACCTTTTCCAGCTTGAGTGTCCTTTTCAGGTTCAGGACCTTTCTCAGCATCTCCATCCTTGTCCTTTTCAGGTTCAGCTTTCCCACTACTTTCTTCTGCCCCACTCGGTTTCCTCTCAGCAATCTTTCTTTTGACTAGGTCATCAAAGTCTGAGACCTTCATCCTGAGTTTTATCTTCCTGAATCCTGAAAATTCAGTAAGAATTGATGTTTCTTCAGACCACCATTCTTCTCCTTTGAATGCAGCAATATTCAGCATCTCTGGCAAGGTCTGATTCAGGATGTAAACTGTTGTCCTCAATCTGATGAATAGATCCTGAAGATCAGGGAATTCTGTGAGTTTAGGATATTTATCCAGGACAAATCTTTCACCTTTGCTTCTCCACTCAGCTTCCTCAGCTTCACCTTTCTGTAGTGGTGGAGGCACAATTTTCTCAGTGAGTTATATAATCTGTAGGGCAGATGGATCAAGGAATGGTTCAGAGAGTAAAGCATCAAGATTCAGAATATCCTAGGATTCATTTGACTCTGAGGGGTGTGAGGGTGGGATCTGTATTTGGCTATCTTTAACAGGTTGTTGGGAACCTGTAAAGATTTCTTGAGAGATCTTGTCTTTGGCAATGGATGTTTCCATTACTTTAGAAAACACATTCTCCTCCTCAGCAACCTCCTTTTCTTCAATATTTTTCACCACCTGGGCAAACACCTGGAGTGGTGATTTCAGACCTTGCTGAGTTTCAGTTTGGCTTCCTTCAATTTCACTAGCCTTTTCTCATCAATTGTCTGAAGCCTTTTCCTTTTCTGAGGGGCTAAGGTTTTTGTTTTCAATTTCTCTCCAGCCTCCCTCTTTGCTTTCAGTAGGGTCTTCCCCCTAGCTTGCTTGTCCTCCTCCATACTAGACTCAGTGGCTTGCTGAATTATTTTCCTTGTTTCCCTTACTGACTCAACCACTGGGGCCTCTTCCTCAGCTTCTTCTTCAGCAGTCTCCTCCTGAGACTCAGCAGGCTTTTCCTTTTTGCCTTTCATCCCTTTCTTGGTTGATCTGAACATTATTTTGGATGTAGGAAAAGCTTTTGAATTTGCAAAGATATCCTCCTCTTCTCTGCAAGTTTCCAAGATGAAAGCAATCTTGGTGGCGTGTAAGATCATTTTCTTGATCACAATAGTACCATATTTCTCTCTTTTTACATGATCAGCTTGATCACTGACTATTGTTATCAGATATTACAACCAATTAAATGCTCTGGAAGGAGAGTCTTCAATAGCAGCCATCAACCTCAACTTAGGCTTACTAATCTGTTCAAGATTTCCAGTTCCGCTCATGAGGCATCTGCTCACAATGTTAAGAAGTACCCGATACTTAGGTTTCAAATACTTCTTGTTCAATGTGGCCTCAAGTTTAACAGGGGCTTCCACAATCCCATCCAAAAATTCTTGCTCCCTACCCATCATGTACAAAGTAGGATTCTCCCCTCTATCATTCAACTCATAAACATCATTTAAATTTTTAGGAATAATATAGAGCTCTCTAACAAAATCCACATACTTCGTACCATGTTCCAAATGTGAGACGGTAATCCTAGAATTTATGTAATTATCATCATCAAGTTGCATATTTTCCACAAACTCGATTACCTCTCTTGGGTATTCTGCATCTGGGCGATTCGCGACCAGGCAGGTGAGCTTAGCCAATCGGATCATATGCAGCGCCTCATCTTCATGTGCTGCATTTGCTGTACCATCTAGAGAAACAACATTCTCATAGCATGGTTTGTTGGAGATAGCAAGTTTATCAAAGATTGTCAAAGTCATCTTTGGAAAATTTCTGTGAAGGGTTTTGATGTTTGAAGATAACTCTAGGTAATCGGAGGCTTTGAAGCAGAGTGTTTGTGAAGACGGAGATGTTTGAAATAGAGTATAAGGGAAGTTTAAATGGGTATATATTTGGAATCGGTTTTGATCCAAGAATAATCGTGCAGATTTGAAAGAATCAACGATTAGGATCAATTTAGGCTAAATCGGGTAGTTGAAAGGACAACTAGAGAGTACTAGCTGCCAATTTTTATCCTTATTGGTGATTAATGAACAGTGCATTTAATTAATGTTCATGCAGACTATTGACTTTCCTCGAGAATTTCAAACATCCCGCCCAATAATTTCCTCAGGTGTTTTATCATTTATTGCCAATAATTTATGAGATTCAGTTAGACAATAAATGTGGTGCATGAGTCAATAACTTCTTCAGACTAATTTTAACCGTCAGTCTTACTGAGTTTTGACCTTGATAAAATCTCAGTATAAAACTGAGTACTAAACTTCAGGATCACTGAGTTTCCCAAGACTCACTGTTCAGGACCTTCATTCTATCTTGAGTTTTTCAGTAGAACCTGAAAAACTTCATGCATCTGAAAACCTTCAATTTTTCAGATTTGCCTTATTCACCTGGATCCAACATACCAAATTCAACTGATAGTTCCTGAAATCTTGATTCAGTCAAAGGTTTAGTCAAGATATCAGCTCTCTATTTATCAGTATGAATTTTCTCCATTCTGATATCCTTCTTTTCAACATGATCTCTGATGAAGTGATGTCTGATATCAACATTCTTACATCTGGTGTGCAATACTGGATTTTGTGTAATAGCAATTGCACTATTATTATCACAAAATATAGGTACTTCATTTGCTATAATCTTATAATCCCTCAATTGTCGTCTGAGCCAAAGAATATGTGCACAACAGCTTCCAACAGCCATGTATTCAGCTTCAGTAGTAATGGTTGCTACTGAGGTATGTTTCTTTGAAAACCATGATATCAGTTTACTTCCAAGAAATTAACAAGTTCCTGTAGTAGACTTCCTGTCAATTCTACATCCTCCATAATCAGCATCTAAATAACCAGTTAATTCAAGGTTATCATCAGTTGGATACCATAATCTTCTATTCACAGTGCCTTTAAGATATTTCAGAATCTTTTTGGCAGCCTCCATGTGACAAGCCTTAGGATTAGCTTGATCTCTTGCACACATATTCCAACAGCAAATGTAATATCAGGCCTACTTGCTGTGAGATATAGCAATGATCCAATGATCCCTCTATAATCAGTGTGATTTGCTGATTTGCCTTCAGGATCAGGATCAATCTTGTAGTTAGTGTTCATGGGAATTCTAACTGCATTGCAATTCTGTACACCATACTTAGCAATCAGATCTCTGGTGTATTTTGCTTGATTGATGAAGATTCCTTCCTTAGTCTGTTTCACCTGAAGTCCAAGAAAGAAATTCATCTCCCCCATCATAGACATTTCAAACTTTCCTTTCATCAGAGCTGAGAACTTCTCACACATCTGATGGTTTGGAGATCCAAATATGATGTCATCCACATAAATCTGAACTAGTAAAATATCTTTCCCATCTTCTATCCTGAACAAAGTCCTATCAATAGTTCCTTTGATAAAACCATGATCAGTAAGAAATTGAGAGAGGGTATCACACCATGCTCTGGGTGCTTGTTTAAGACCATACAAGGCTTTCCTGAGCCTGTAAACTTGGTCATTCTGACAAAATTCTGGAGGTTGTTCCACATATACCTCTTCCTTAAGCACACCATTCAGAAATGCACTTTTCACATCCATTTGATAGACTGTGAATTTCATGTGTGCATCATATGCAAGAAACATTCTGATGGCTTCTAGTCTTGCAACAGGTGCAAAGGTTTCATCATAGTCCAAGCCTTCTTCTTGGGAATAACCTTGTGCAACTAGCCTTGCCTTGTTTTCTCATAAGTTGTTGTTTTCATCTCTCTTATTCTTGAACACCCACTTAGTTCCAATCACATTGTGCCTCTTAGGTCCATCCCACTAGCTCCCAAACTTCATTTCTTGTGAACCGATTCACTCTTCTTGCATAGCAAGAATCCGAATGAATCTTGAAGAGCTTCTTCAATCTCGATGAGGTTCTTTTTTCGGATAGGAAGCAATGAACAAAGCACTTTCTCCATGGAACCTTCTTGTTTTAACTCCTTCGATAGATCACCTACAATCGACTTGTAGGATGACTATCCAACCATCTTCTCTGGATGTTCCCCTTCAAGAGTATCCTCAACATCGAAATGTTAGGTTCAGGTAATTCATCAAATTCAGGGAACAACAGAAAAGGAGAGAGAGAATCATCTTCCTCAAGGAAATTCTATTCAGAACATTGTCAGAGACATTTGTTCCCCTTGGATGATAGATTCGAGTTTGCGCTGATTGTGACCACATCTTCATCAAAGATTACATACCGAGTCCGAACTAGTGTATGTTCAGGTTGGCTACCTTCAAAGCAGGTTGGCTTTCCTTCAGTGGAGAATTTCCATCCTGAGTCTCACCATCCTGAGTATTTCCATCCTGAACTTCTTTGTCTGAGTCTGATTCACTCCATTCATAGAAAGTGGTTGACTTCTTCTTTTCAGGTTCAGAGGATGTTTCATCATCATTCTTTTTCGTGCTAAGTCCGGTGATTCTCTTGGTCGGGCCTCCCGAAGTCATGTTCCCGCTTTTCTTCCGAACACAAGTAGATTCATCAAAAAACAACATGAGGTGTTTCTTCCACAATAAGAGTCCTACAAATTGTAAACTCAAAGGCTTTTACCGACTTGAAATATCCTAAGAATATCCCTTCATCGCCTTTGCTATCAAAAGTTTTCAACTAGTCTTTACCATTATTGTGTATGAAACACTTGCAACCAAACACACGAAAGAAAGAAACAAGAGGCTTCCTTTCATTCCACAAATTCATAAGGAGTTTTTCCTTGATTCTTTGTCAAGATGGATCCGCTTCCGAGAGTAGCATGCAAAGTGTTGATAGCTTCCCACCAAAATCTCTTAGGAATATCGGCCAAAGAATCATTGTTCTTGGCAAATTCTTTTCGTAGTCCTATTTCTTCTTTCAAAGAACACCATTCTTTGTGGGGTCCTTGCAAATTGATGTTTCATGAGCTATTCCATTTGTTTGCATAATAGTCGATATAATATGGTTGATAAATTCAAAGGCCTTTTATCCGATCCGATTTTGACCACACTTAGATTCTTTTTCAAGATCTTGAGTCTTTTCAAGAGTTCGATAGCTTTTTATTCGAGTCTATTTCTTCTTGAAAAGAATATGACCCATGTGTATCTAGAGTAGTCATCAACTACTACAAGTGTATATTTCCTGCCATTAGTGCTCACAGGTGTTACTGGACCAAAGAGATCCATATGTAACAGTTGTAGAATTCTATCAGTAGACACTTCTACTTTGCTTTTGAATGACGCTTTGATTTTTTTTCTTTTCTGACAAGCATCACATACATGATCTTTACTGAACACTTCATTGGGTAACCCTCTCACAAGTGCTAATCTTGCAAGTTTGTTCAGGGTTTTGAAGTTTAAGTGATTCAGCCTTTTATGCCACAACCAACTGGTATTAGTAGAACTTTTTGCAACCAAACATGTATCTTTAGGAGATAATTTCCAACCAGCAAGATACATATTTCCTTTTCTAGTACCAGTCAGTAATATTTGTTGTGAGGTATTGTCTTTCACATAACATAAGTTCTTTGAGAACTCAACACTGAATCCTTTATCACAGAATTGGCTGATAGAAAGCAAATTATGCTTTAAACCAGACACATATGAAACATCATGGATATGAACAGAATCAATTTTAAGAGTTCCATATCCTTCAGTCTGTCCTTTGGAATTGTCTCCAAATGTAATCTGAGGGCCTTTTTGCTCAACATAGTCAATGAATAATTGCTTATATCCCGTCATATGTCTTGAACATCCACCGTCCCGGATACCATGCAAAGAGAGTCAATTCATTTCCACTCATCGTATTATATTGTTTTTTATTCAAATTCGGTTTCCCTTTTCCTTTACCTGAAAAACAGATCAGGTCTTAGGTACCCATTTGGTGTAGGGTCTTACCAGGTTAGCTGTACCTTTTGGAACCCAAATCTGCCTAATAACTCTAATTACTTTAGAGTGGCTGATTTATCTCCCATAAACATCTACATACACATTCACCACCCTAGGTGCCTTAGCAGTACCCTGTGTATGAGTGCCAGCCTTAGCATGAACATGAGTCTTAGGCCTCTTGTTCAAGTGCTTTGGCTTTGGTGCAGCTGGTCTCTGTCTCTGCTGACTTGGGTTCAGGAAACCTTTACCCTTAGGCAAGTGGGGTTTAGGTTGCCTGTACTGAAATTGTGGTCTTTCAGTAATCTGAGGACTTGGTCTTTTCAGTTGAGAATATCTCTGGTGAGTGTTTCTCTTCTGAAAATTCCTCTGATGGTCTTAGCCTGAGGCTTTGAAGTACTCGCCTGGAAATTTCCTACTGAGTGTCCAGGTTTTCTAGCCTTTTCCTGAGGTTTGGGCTTTCTTCCCTGGACCTTCAGCTTTTCTGAAACCATAGGTCCTTTACCCTTGTCTAAAACTCTAGGTTGTTCTTCAGTAAGAAGACTAGTACATGCCACTGGTTTAACAAAGACAATCTTAGTGCTACTAGAAGCATCATTCAGAAGATCTTGTGAGGCTCCCCCTGGATTATATCCCAATCCAAATTTTTTATAGTTCTTGGTGTCTTTGATAACTCAATTTCATCTATTACTTTAGATGCGAAATTCAATAGAAATGACTTTCTCTGCAAGACTATCCTCACTTTTCTTTAGAGTTTCATGCTTCTCAAAGAGGTCATTGAACTCAGTTCTGATAAGCTGAATCTCCTCAGTGGATTTCCCTAATTTTCCATTCAGGATCTCTATCACTTTTTCTTTTTTTGAGAGTTGTACTTTCAGAACATCTAGTTCATCAGTAGTTCCCATTAATTGAGAAGTGATTTCAAAGAAGATAGAGTCTTTCCACTTCGCATTCTCAAATTTGTCCGGTTCCTTGTTACGCTCTTGAGTTTCTATGAGCGATTCTTGAATACGTAATAGTCCTTCATAAGATTCTCAAAAGAATCCATCAGGTCAAAGTTACTGGTTACAGATGAACTTGAAAACTCAGGTGCTTATGTAGGAGCAACAACAGAGATAGAAGAATGTACCTCCTCCATAGCAACAAGGCAGACATCATCACTGTCACTATCTGAGAATATCTCATCTGAAGAACTGGATCCTTCTTCAGATTGTTCTTCTTCTTCTGCAATCATAGCCTTCTTGCTAGAGATCTTTTCTGTCTCTCTTGGTCCGTCTCTCCTTTCTTTCTTTGCACTTCACCAGATACCATCTTTGAAGTGACCCTTCTTTTTACAGTTATAGCATATGTTGGTATCATCATCCTGATCACTTTCCTCCTTGGTCTTGGAGTCCTTCTTCCTGGATGAGGAACCTTCAGCTTTGTGGTCCTTCCTTCTCTCAGTGGATCTGTCCTCGACCTCTCGAAGTTATTCCCTTCTTGTACTGATTCCCGTAATATTTCTTATATTTTCCATATCTGCTATTGAGTCTTTCAAACCTCCTTGCCATCAGTACTAGCTTATCCTCTTGCTCATCCTGATTTTTGGCAAGTGAGTACTCAGACTCTCTAGATTTACAGGATTTCTCTTTGGGTTTGAAAGCCACATTTTTGCTAGATGAAGAATCATCTTTGCTATCAGATTTCTTAGTTTTCTTGTCAATCACAAACTCATAAGCTTTCAGCTCAGAGAAAACTTGTTGGTATGGCATAGAATCAATATTTTTGGTGTTTTCAATCACCACAGCATGTATATCCCATTTCTTAGACAATCCTCTAAGAATTTTTAGTGCCACTTCTCTCTGTGGGTATCTTTTCCCAAGAGCATTCAGATCATTCATAATGCCAGTGAATCTGACTTCAAGTTTGTCAATGGATTCACCATCTTCCATTTCAAAGCTATCAAACTTTCCAATAGCAACAGAAATCTTGTTCTCTTTAATATGATCTGTGCCTTGACACATAATAGCAAGTGTGTCCCATATTTCTTTGGCAGTTTCACAGTGAGAAATCATCCCCATAACACCATCATCAATAGTGCTATATAGAATATCCTTAGCAATGTAGTCCAAATTGACTAACTTTCTCTCATCAGGAGTAAAATGATCATCAGGTTATGGGAATTCATCTCTGGGATCATTCCTCTCAGTATCAGTAATTTTGGGATTCACAACAGTGTATTTGAATGGTCCTTCAGAAACCACTCTCCACATTCTCTCATGTTTGGAATACAGATGAGCCTGCATTCTCAGTCTCCATACGTCATAGCTCTCAACATAGAACATAGGAAGTTTCTTAGAAGGCATGATGAATGAGCCTTGTAAGATATCAGCAGTAAGATCTATTCGGTATACCACCAAAGTCTTTTAGTAAATAAGACTATGGCTACCAAAGCGAGTGGTCAAAATGAACCACTGCTCTGATACCACTTGTTGGTCCCGGTGCAAATGAGTCTCACACGTGTATGGGGGGGAATACACGTGTTCAGTGATTTTTAAAACTTTTTCTTCACTGTGATCAGAAGGGTCAAGTTGTCCTGATAATTTGCCCTGAGAAGCACAAATCGCCCCGAGTCAAAGTCTACTGAGACAATGATCCTGAGCAGCTTTCAGAAGCTTCAGATTAGCCCAACTGATCCTGAGTTTTATCAGAGATCCTGAGAAGCTTGGATCAGATAATTATCTTACTGAATACTCAGTAGAGTTAGTTCAGTTTGGTAACTATATGTTCTAGCTAATCAAGAGTGCAGAATGGTTGGCCCTAAGTTTATACTCGTTTTAACTTGCTGAAAATCTATTCCTTAATAAAACAGTGGTTAAGGTTGTGATCAATTTGATGCAAGTTCAGTGTGTTGGTCCCGGTGCTAATGAGTCTCACACGTGTATGGGGGGGAATACACGTGTTTAGTGATTTTTAACACTTTTCTTTCACAGAGGTCAGATGGGTCAGGTTATCCTGATGATTTGGCCCTGAGAAGCACAGATTGCCCTGAGTCAAAGTCTACTGAGACAATGATCCTGAGCTGCTTTCGGAAGCTTCAGATTAGCCCAACTGAGCCTGAGTTTATCAGAGATCCTGAGCCACTTGGATCAGATAATTATCTTACTGAACCCTCAGTAGAGTTAGTTCAGTTTGGTAACTATCTGTTCTAGCTACTCAAGTGTGCGGAATGGTTGGCCCTATGTTTATACTCGTTTTAGCTTTGCTGAAAATCTTCCCTTCAGTAAAACAGTGATTAAGGTTGTGATCAGTTTGATGCAAGTTCAGTGGATTGGTTCCAACTGAATATCAGTGAATTATGCTTTCAGTGAAAAAACATGCAACAGTTAATAATGTAGTACAGAAAGTAAAACAACACAGCAATTATAGTGGTTCAGAGAAATTCCTTAACCACTTCCTAAAGCTTTCTGGCTAACTCACTGTTGCTTACACACTTTTCTACCTTGAGTTTTCTGGCTGACTCACTACAGCTTACTAACTCAAACACACACAAGTGTTCAGACTACCACAAGTAGCTTACTAACTTCTTCTCTAGAGTTTTCTGGCTAACTCACTATAGCTTACTAACTCTTTACAACTTCAACTCACCAACAAAACACACACAAACTACCTTAACAAAGGGTTTGGGTTTCTGGTTGGTTTCCAACTAGGATGAGATATCCTTTACAATAAGAACAATGCAAAGGTTAGGATATCTCTACTAAGCTTTGGATATTTCTTATCAATCTAGGCTTAGTGAATGAGCTCTCTCCAATGTGAAACACATGGGAAATTCTAGGGTTTTCGAGTGCTTCAATTTGCAATAATACGAATGAGCTCTTGAGTTGCTTTCAAATTTCCCGTGACCTCTTAATGTAAAGGGTCACTAGTATTTATAGGCAACTTCACCAAGGTCACTCTTGAAAACCTATCTGTTGGAGGATATAGCTTCATGAGTTTCCTCTTATGGTTGTTGATGAAAGGCTATTTTTAGGGTTTGAATACTCCCTTGCATGTTTTAGGAAATATGCATTCATGTAGCCAATCAACAATTTTTGCGATCAAACATAGTAATATCTTGACATGATTCAAAGGTCCTCGTAGCTTTCGAAGGTCATGAAAGCACAAGTGTTGTCTTCCTCGATTTCTTTCTTGTCTTGATGAAATGTAGACAAACATAATGGCTCTTTTTGGTCAATCTCTCTGAATGAGATAACCTTAAACAACACTTAGACTTAGTTCCTTTTGTCTGCATATGAATGTCTTGGGCAATATCTATTTTTCTTAATATTCACGTTTTTCTCAGTTTTGTAGTCTTCAGATAGATATTATTCAGTGCCTCGGAACATTCAGGTTATACTGAGTATTTAGTATCTTACTTACTCTTGAAGAATTCTCGGGTCTTGATATCTTCCGAGTCATCATCATGATATCTTACGAGTCTTGATATCTTCTCGAGTCTTGATGTCTTCTCGAGTCTTGATGTCTTGAGTCTTGATGACTTCTCGAGTCTTGATGTCTTGATGACATCTTGAGTCTTGATGTCTTCATGACATCTTTGAGTCTTGATGTCTTAAGTGACATACTGAGTCTTCAGTGTCTTTAGTGACATACCTTGAGTCTTGATGTCTTGATGCATCTAGAGTCTTGATGTCTTGATGACATACTGATTTTTAGTGTCTTGATGACATCTTGAGTCTTGATGTCATCTTGAGTCTTGATGTCTTGATAACTTCTTGAGTCTTGATATCTTGAAAAAACCTTCGAGCCTTGATTTATTTAATGAGTCTTGGTTTATTCAGAAACTTCTTTGAGTCTTGAATCTAACCCGATCTATATCTGGCTTGACTATACATGGTGTAGATAACTTCCTGAACACTCTATATTGAATCCTGACTCAGTCTATCAAGATTATCCTGAAAATGTCATACTCAGGGGTTTTGGGATCTAATCAAAACTTCTTTATTAAATTCATCTCCCAACACAGTGGATTGATTCCAACTGAATATCAGTAAAATATGCTTTCAGTGAAAAAACATGCAATAGATAAAATGTAGTACAGAAAGCAAACAACACAGCAATTATAGTGGTTCAGAGACTCAAGCTCGTACGTCCACTCTCTCTGATCTTCAGAGAAATTCCTTAACACACTTCCTAAATCTTTCAGGCCGACTCACTATAGCTTACTCACTTTTCTACCTTGAGTTTTCTGGTTGACTCACTGCAGCTTACTAACTCAACTCACACAAGTTTTCAGACTACCACAAGTAGCTTACTAACTTCTCCTCTATAATTTTCTGGCTGACTAATCTGCAGCTTACTCACTCTTTACAACTCTAACTCACCAACAAATCACACACACTCAAACTACCTTATCAAAGGGTTTGGGTTTGGGTTGGTTTCCAACTAGGGTGAGATATCCTTTACAATAAGAACAAATGCAAAGGCTAGGATATCTCTACTAAGCTTTGGATATTTCTATCAAATCTAGGCTTAGTGAATGAGCTCTCTCCAATGTGAAACACTTGGAAAATTCTAGGGTTTTCGAGTGCTTCAATTTTCAAGAATACGAATGAGCTCTTGAGTTGCTGAAATTTCCCGTAACCTCTTAATGGTGAAGGTCACTGGTATTTATAGGCAACTTCTCCAAGGTCACTCTTTGAAAAACTATCCGTTTGATGAAATAGCATCAAGAGTTTCCTCTTCTGGTTATTTATGAACGACTATTTTTAGGGTTTGAACACTCCCTTGCATGTTTTAGGTAATATGCAACCATGTAGCCAATCACCAATTTTTGCAATCTGGAACGTAGTACTACTGACAAAATTCAAAGGTCCCGTCGCTTTCAAAGGTCGATGAAAGTCTGATGTTGTCTTCCTCTGATTGGTTCTTGTCTTCAGTTAATGTAGACAAACAAAACGGCTCTTTTAGGTCAATCTCTCTGAATGAGACAACCTTAAACAACACTTAGGTTTAGTTCCTTTTGTCTGCACTTGAATGTTTTGAGCAATATCTATTCTTCTGAAAATGTGTGTTTTCCTCAATTTTGTATGTATTCAGATAGATATTTCTTCAAATACCTCTGAACATTCAGTCTTCCCCGAGTCTTCATAATCATTGAGTCTTCATATCTTCCGAGTCTTGATAACTTCGAAGTCTTCAAGATCTTCTTCGAGTCTTGATAACCCTCGAGTCTTCAGTATCTTCTGAGTCTTTAGTATCTTCAGTATCTTCTGAGCATTCAGGTCTACCTGAGTCTAAAACCTGATTAATATCTGCTGACTGTACATGGTGCGGATATCTTTCTTAACTATTCTATACTGAAACCTGACTCAGACTATCAAGATTATCATGAACATGTCATACTCAGGGGTTTTGGGATCTAATCAAAACTTCTTTATTAAATTCATCTCCCAACAAATCCTATTGTAAGGACATAATACTAAGATAATATTCAGTATTGGTTTTAATATTACTGTTTATTTAATATTAAATGTATGACATTACACTTGTTTGAATATTATGTTTAGTTGTTTGCATTTATTCTTATTTATGTTCTCATTAGTCATTGTTGTCATTGAGGTGGTGGGAACTCAGATGACTTAAGCATGATTCTCAAATAACCCCGACCAAGGATCATCAAGAATGGGATATTACAATGATAAATAAAGGAGCATAAATAAATGCACATCTATCGCAACCCCTTGAAAAACTATAAAAAACAGCCTATTCTAAGCTATTACAATGATAAATAAAGGGCGCGGATGGATGCCTCGCATCGGCCTCTCACGCAAGGCAAACGGCTCGATTTCACGTCCACCGACTTAAACTGGCAGAAAACTTCATCAAGGAAATTGAATTATCTCTCGCCACAGGCAGTGATAGCGTAGCATTAGCTTTTAGAGGACCTCACGACGTTTCCGAAACATGGTTATAATAGGAAAATGGACAACCTAGTCAAAAGTTATGGCCAAAACGGTTTTACCTGACCAATGGCCATAACCCTAACCCTAATCGCCCGTTTTCCATATTATCCTCCAACCCCCATCCCGTTTTCCATATTTCCATATTTTTCATATTAACCCTAATCATCCGTTTTCCATATTACAGTGATCTATAAAAAAAACTTACATCTACCCACACTTCTTATCTGGTGGGAAAAAACCGATTACAAACTCACTTAGGGTTGCGATAGAAAAACTGATTCGAACATGATAAAAACATAAAAGAAATCAACAAACAAAGATGTTTTAGGCAGAGCCAATAATCCACGAATCCAGGCTCTGATACCAATTGATGGAACACGCCGGTGAGGGCGGTCCGTTGCCAGGATCGATATTGGATGCCAAACGAATATGTAACAGATAATAAAACCAAAACGCATCTAAAGCAAAAGGTCATATTTTGTTACCCTTGAAGATCGAGGTATTGATTCCACTGCAGATCTTCTAATCTGTTTCCCAACCTCGTTCGAATGCTGGGTGGACAGCAGTCTATCGAACGTGGAGAATGGCCTGCAATTTCGTCTCCCAAAACCCTAGTTCGTTGGCTGCTACGTTTTTCAAATCTGATTTGGTATGCATTAGGGTTCTGGACGAAACAAGGCCCTTTTTATATACTCCATAGGTTTTCGTGGGCCAGACTAGGGATCCACTAGAAGGTATAGGGTTTGGGCTTCATCCGGACCCAAATATTCTTATGTTCAGCCCAGAACATTAATTTGGCCCGAGAACATTAATTCAACCCACTAGAGAACTAATGCTGCACTCCCGTCCTATCCCGAACCAAATCAGGACTTCTATTAGACTTTATAATTCCCCGTGTTGAAGATATCGTACGTCCATTAATTATTAAAGCTTTTGACTGCTTTAATTAATTAATATCTATTATTCCTTGAGTAATACCACTCAACCTTATTGTCGTACGGATTAAATCCACCTGCAGGATTTAATACGACATTCCTTTATGAGTTTCCTCAAGGGGACGTCATCATCCTGGATGTCCAGGATACGGTGCCCCAATGACAATAAATAGATATCATGTGAGCGATGTCACTACCCAAAATACGAAGTGTGAGAGATCTACCAAGATTCTCACCTATAGTAAATCAAAGCAGTGAACAAGCACCCCACATATCTAAATACTACAGTTAGGTTTGAGAATTACAAAAATTACCAAGACCTCTAGTTCTTCATTATAATCAGAATAGAAGAACATGTCTTATCTGTGACCCATTCAATACGACATAGCGCACAAGTATAAACTAATGGCCAAGACAAGCGACCAACAAGTTTATACTACAACTTAAACCAATAGTTATGTCCAGAACTATCTCAGTTGTGAATACCGTTTATATCTTATAAGGAACTTGACGATGTGATCTTCTGTGTGACTACTAACCCACCACATTGTCTACAATATAAGATAATCAGACACATAAGCAATTTATAAGAATGCAATAATGTGAAAAACCATTTATTTAAGATAATAAGGAAATTGAATATACATCCACAAAAGCTCACTAAAAGTTTACTTTATAGTATACACCAACAATCTCCCACTTATACTAAAGCTAATCTTTTAGTATACTCATGAAGCCATAACAATTCTCCCACTTATACTAAAGTCTAGCTGTAATACATCGTAAACCAAGACACTCTACATGTTTCTCAAAGACTTTTATTGCCAGAGTCTTTGTGAAAGGATCAGCCAGGTTGTCCAACGATGCAATCTTAGCCACAACCATGTCTCCTCGATTTACGATGTCTCGTATAATATGGTACTTCCGCTCTATGTGTTTACTAGCTTTGTGGGCTCTAGGTTCTTTCGAGTTTGCCACTGCACCCGCGTTATCACAATAAATGGTGATACACCCCTCGGATACTCTTAGAAACCCCTAAGTCCAAAAAGAAGAAACTACGTGAGCAGACAAATTCCTTATGCCTTTCCGAGGCGCCTACGTGCTCTGGCTCCCATAGTGGAGTCCGCAATGCATTTCCTTTACACTTCTCCAAGATATGGCTCCGCCTCCCAAAGATAAAACACATAACCCAAGGTAGACTTCCGCTCATCTCGATCACCTTTGAAAATCAATCGGTATAACCCAAAGGAATCATGTTTGTTTAACCGGTATACCAAATAAGATAATCTCGAGTCCTTTTCAAGTACTTGAGAATGTGCTTGATAAATATCCAATGCCCTTGACCCGTTTAGACTGATATCTCGCTAACATGCCAACTGCATAGCAAATATCAGGCCTCGTACACAGCATTGCATACATAAGGCTTCCTACAGCTGAATCATAAGGAACCTTAGCCATTTCCTCAATCTCCTTCTGTGTCTCAAGACAAATATCCTTAGATAGGGGAACTCCATGTCTGAAAGGTAGTAAGCCCTTCTTGGAGTTTTGCATGATGAAACGAGCAACCACAGTATCAATGTAAGACGCTTGAGATAAACACAACATTCTCTTTTTTCGATCACGAATGACCTTAATACCAAGAATGTACGATGCTTCTCCCATATCCTTCATTTGAAATTGCTCTGAAAGCCACACCTTTACGTCTGATAATACTTTCACATTGTTGCCAATAAGAAGAATATCATCTACGACAAAGACCAAGAATACCACTACGCTTTAGTTACTTCTTCTTGTACACAAACTTCATTTTGACATTGTTCGAATCCAAAACATTTGATCACCTCGTCAAAATGAATATTCCAAGACTGAAAGCTTGCTTCAAATTTCATAAAGAGACTTTTTTCAAACTTCGGACTAGATGATCTTGGCCTTTCTTCACATAACCCTCGGGTTGCTGCATATAGATGTCCTTATCCAACTCTCCATTAAAGAAAGTTGTCTTGACATCCATTTGCCAAATCTCATAGTTCATGTGATTAGCTATGGATAACAGAATCCGGATCGACTTTAGCATGGCTACTGGTGAAAAGGTCTCGTCATAGTCGATTCCTTCTTTCTAGGTAAAACCCTTTGCCACCAACCGTGCTTTAAAAGCAACAATCTGCCCATCAGACCCTCTCTTACTTCTGTAGACCCACTTGCACCCAACGACTTTCTTGTCGTGGGGAAGTTCACTTAGGTCATACACTTCCATAGCATCCATAGATTCAATCTCCGAATCCATAGATTTGTGTCAAGACTCTGCATCTTTGTCTTGAATTGCCTCTTTGTAAGTCCAGGGATCGTTATCATCATGTTCATCATCTGGAATCAAGTCCTCAGACTCTCCCAAAAAAAATGAAACGATCAGGTTGAAGAACAACCCTCCCACTACGACGAGGCAATATATACAAGGGTTCATCAGAGTAACCACGTTGTGCAGTCTCTTGTGGTATTTCCTCTTGCACATTTGGTGTGCCATTGTCTCCCCTCAACTCATTTAGAATGATTTCACTGTTGGACTTATGCTCATTCATATAGTCTTCCTCTAAAAACCGGGCATTGGTACTCACCATCACCCTTTGATCATTAGGACTATAAAAATAACCACATTTCGTTCCTTTAGGGTATCCTACAAACAGCCATACTTCAGTTCTAGGTGCCAACTTATCAGCTTCCTTATTCAAAGACATGTCGACAACCCCAAATCCGAATGTGGTTTAGACTAGGCTTTCGCCCAGACCACAAATTGATTGGAGTTTTTGGAACTGCTTTAGAAGGTACGTAATTTTGAAGGTATGCTGCCGTTTCCAAGGCATGTGTAGGTCCCGAACGGGTTTTGTGAGGGTGGAAGTCTAGAGGGGAGGGGTGAATAGACTTCCAAAAACTTTTTCGTCTTGGATCGGTGTGAACTATGATTACCCGTCCAGTGCTAGTGTATCGATTTAGGCCCGATGTTCAATCTTCTTGAGTGCTGAAAGCGGTCGACGATATCTGTCGGTTTAACGAATGGTCGCGGAAGCTTGTTTTTACCCGTCGCGAAAAACCAGTTTTTTTTAATCGATTAAAGTCGGTTTTCAACCGGTTGACTAAGGTGTCAATCCCGATCGGATCGGTTACTTGGTGCATCGAGCTTAACTTAGAATATGTATGTTTGTTTAAAACTTCGGTTATGTGACCTGTGTAAAGCAATAAGAAAGGTGTAAATGCACACAAGACTTTTTTATAGTGGTTCGATTTAAACCCGGCCCCACGTCCACTCTTCCCTTAACACAGGGGAACCTTAACCTACTTTAACCTGTGGGACTTATATCCTTTTCAGGATGGCCGAGATGTTTACCGAGTTCTCACTCTTACAAACTTAACCTGCGGGACTTATATCCTTTTCAGGATGGCCGAGATATTTAATGAGTTCGCACTCTACAGACTTAACCTAACTTGCATTTGGGTAAAGAATGATTGAGGGTTCCAACTGGAAATCTATCCTGATGCTTTAGGTAGCCAAAATGCTAGTGGATAGGATTTCTTGCTAAGAACTAATGGGATGAACACTCTAAGAATAGTCTTCAAATGTAGTGTTCTTTGAACAGAGATTTTACTGTAGCTTTAGCTTCTTTTGCTTGTTCTCACTCGTTGGTTCTTGTGTTTTATCTCTGTTGGTCTTGTTCTTCAAAATGAAGATCGATCCCATTTTATAGACCTCGAAATCAAAGAGCCGTTGGAGAGCAATTTGAATTTTGGGCTATATTAGGTAGGTTGTAGGATATGATTGTGATGTGCTCCAATTATCGGCGTGGCCGTAGGCATCATTAGTGTCGTTTTTGTCCGCAGCGTCGTATCCCACAATGTCAGCTCTTTTTGTACACGTGTCGTTTTCTTCTTGGCTTCGTGAGGCGGTACTTAAGGAATTTATCCGTTAGACGATTGATATTCCTTTTGTAGAAGATTCGCTTGTCTGGTGTATCATTTTGATTGTCACGGTGTGGTGACTTGATCGTAATGGCGATCGATCTACCTTGATTGAGTCTTCAGATGCACATTGTCTTAGCTTCAATATGCAGACTCTGCTGAATGTAGGTCTTCAGGTCTTTTGATCTTCAGGTGTCTCTGAGCCTCAGTGTATTCAGTCGTACTGAGTCTTCATGGTTGTTACTGAGTCTTCAGGATTATCTGAGTCTTCAGGTTCATCTGAGTCTTCAGTGTTTAGCTGAGTCTTCAGCTTCATCTGAGTCTTCAGGTTCATCTGAGTCTTCAGTGTCTTCTTGTCTTCACCTGATCTTCTGACTTCTTGTCTTCTAATTTGCGCTTAGTCTTCTGATCATCTTACCTTATCTGGGTCATCTAATACATCGACCTGACATATACATATTGAGTTCCCCCTCAATATGTGACCTATCTTTTACTTCAGCTATCTATACATTTCAGTTGGTCATCTTAATCTGATTATAAGTCATCAGTCAGCTAACAGGTCTGACTGGTCCTATTACAACATGTTTTGGAACTTCCATCAAAACTAAGTTACATATTTCCCAACAATTTCCCCCTTTTTGATGGAACCAAAACACTTAAACAAACTTAATCAGAAAAACAGATACCATGAATGGAAATGTAGATGATGCAAATGGTACATACCTCAGAAGACAATGAGATGTTGTCTTAGAATCAGTGAGATGTAAAATTTCATTCAGATAGTTGTGTGCATTGTAGTATACATGAAAAGCGTACCTATCATCTGATTCCAAGTTGTCTTTTTCAGGTGTATTTGAACATTTGCAGTTCTTTGGGGATGCCAAACATCTTGTACATCCTTTGCATTAGCTTGTCCAGCTCTTCTTTTCTATGGATTCCTCCTTTTTCAGCAAGTCCATAGTAGATATTCTTGAATTTAACAGGATCTAGTTTGTTGTCTGGACGCAAAGGTGGAAGAAGTGGTTCAAAGGGTGGAGCTTCTGGTATAAGTGACATGATCTTGCCTTCTTTCATCACTGTCTGGTAGAAGTCTGGATACTTTGTTTCTAACCAGTTCCGAAATTCATCATCATTTTCTGTCTGATCTTGATGAATTGGAATCTTCTCCAGGATGTAGACGTCACATAACCATTCTCCTCTGATTTGATCCCATTCTGGAAGCAAATCTTGTCGTGCACAGAGAATGCCTTTAACAGGTGCCGGAAGGGCATTCTTCTCCCATGCAATCTCCTCTGCTGCAGCTTCGTTCTTCCTTTTCCTTCGGATGTAAGCGATGTTCAGTCCCTTTGCCTCTGCTAACCTCTGCTTCTTGATTGTGGCCTCTCTTATTCTCAGTCTTGTCTGCTCTTGAACTTGTTCAGGAGTCATCTGGCTTTTGGTTGAGAATAGCTGGCCTTGTCTCTGATCTTCCGCATTTGCTTTCATCATCTTGCCTTTGCCTTTCTTCCTCCTCAGAGTTTGCTCAGGTTCATCTTGTTCGTCTTCTTCAGCTAATTTCTTAGCGAGTTCAAGGCTCTAGGCCTAATCATTAGTTTCCATTCTTTTCTAGACGAACGAGGAAAAGTCTTCAATCTTGTCGACTCTGGTAGTAACCTCTGAAAGAGCATTTTTCTGCTCAGCGATCTCTTTACTGTGTTGTTCCACAGTTTCTTTCATTTCAACAACGAGATCGGTAGATGGAGTGCCTGGAAAGTCAGATACAGTGGTTTTTGGTAGAGATTAAAATTTTACCCACTGTGACTGAGTCTGTTTTTCTTTCTTCTCTTTTTCTTGAGTCTATTTTTCTGTAATCTCTTTTTCTTCAGACTCTTTTCCAGACTCTTTTCCTTCCCCCTTTTTGGTTGCATCAAAGAGGTTGGACATCTTGCAGTTCATAGCTGTTAAATGTCGTGAGATCTCCTCTCTGAGTTCCTCGACTACAAGAGGAGTGATCTGAACGGTAGCAGAAGGTGCAGGCGTGAAGAAGCGTCTGAGAGCAGTTTCGATCTCCTGTCTTGCTCGTTCTGTAGAAGCTAGAAAATGTTTCCAACCCATATCTAAGTGGTTGTTGGTCTTGTCCAAGGATGCCCAGACACTCTCCAAAAGTACCTGTGTCTGATTGAGCATCTCTGTCTGAACTGTGAGTTTGTCAGACTGGAGCTTGAGCTTCTCAGCAAGAGGATATACTAGTTGCATTACTTCAGTAAGGATGGCATTGTGCATCCCAACTGTGTGACTTCGTTCCTTATCAACTAGTTTCGCTTGCTCATCTTCAAACCGCTTCATCAGATCTGCTGTGAGCACTGCGAATTTGTCTTCAAATGCAGTCTTGATCCCATCCTGAATCTTCTGAGAGTGACGATCTAGGGTATCAGAGCTCATCGTAGCAGTTTGTTCAGATGTTGAAGCCTTGCCAAATTGGGTCTCATCTGCAACACCCATTCTTGGTTCATCGGCAGCTTCCTCATGATCTGTAGGAGGTTGAACGGTTTCCTCCCTATTATCAGCAATTCCGAACCTTTCGTGAATCAGCCATCTGATATCATCGTCAGATGTTAATTCAACAGCACTTTCAATCCCAGCATTGTGTAGACATTTCAACTCCAAGTCTACAAAGAAATCTGATCCCAGAGTTGTCATTAGAATCAGAAATTCTTCAATGCTCTTCAGTCTAATATCCCTCCAGAACACTATCTCCTCTATCTGTTGCTGGATGCCAAGATGTTGATCCAATTCAGGGCATAGATCCAGCAGATACTATGTTGGGAAATTTATAGTTTTGATAAAAGTTCCAGAAACACATGTAATAGGACCAATCGGACACATTAGGTTGATCGATGTTTATATTACCGTTTATAGAATACCGATTGATAATTATCAGATAGAACAACCGATGTAATAGATAGGTCACATATTGAGGGGGAACCTCAATATGTATAAGTCGATCCGAAAATCCAAAGAACAAATGATATCCCACAGCCGCGGAATCTTTAGAGAAGAACGAAGATCGATCGATCCGATCTAGTCGATATCTCAAATTTGAAGTCATAAAGCTCAAACTCGTAATACTTGAAGATCGATGACTTCCGGAAGATCGGACCGTAAGACCTACATCACCGAAAATCCGCTAGTTGAAGCTAAGTCAACCGCACCAGAAGACTCCCATCGGTAGATCGATCGATTCGACCGATCGGTCGTCACTCTCCGTGAAAAAACCGATGTTTCACCTAATCATACGCCTATGATCCGAACAAGAAGAATGTCAACCTTAGTTGGAAGAACAAACACCGGAAAAGTCGCGCTCATAACCAATAAGAACAAGACACGATGATCGGAGCCGACAATTAAGGATTTGATCTTTGTTCTCTAACGGCTATAAAATACAAGTTCACGCTTTTTGGCCATGCTGCCTTCAAGACGCCACATCAATCCTCGCAAACTCATTTAATATAGCCCGAAATTCAAATTGCTCTCCAACGGCTCTTTGATTTCAAGGTCTATAAATATGGGATCACACTTCGAGTGAAACATCAAAAACACCAACATTCAAGAAGCTCAAGCAATTATCGATTTCCACACGAAGAACACGATCAAGAAGATTATTTTATTAAGTGTTCATCCCATAAGTTCTTAGCATAGAAATCTTTTCATCTAAATTGATAGGCTACCTTAAACACTAGAAAATATTTCATAGTTGGAACCAAAACAATCTTATCCAAACCCAAGTTAGGTTAAGTTGTTTAGCAAGATTTCGCATCAGGGTTTCTAGTTCTCGATTTTAAGGATCGGTTGAGTGAGAACTCCTTAAATATATGTCGGTTGTCTTGGTTGAACTAACACATAAAACTAAGTTCGATTGGTTAAGTTGGTGCCCCTTGTGATAGGGAAGAGTGGGACGTAGGACCGGGTTTGTCCTAACCACTATAAATCTTGTGTGCCTTTACCGCTTTGATTAACCTGCTACACAATTGCACACAACCTTTAAAAGCAAGATACATATTCTAAGTTGAGATCGGCTAGCACCAAGCTTCGATCCGATCAAGCTTGACACTTCACCAACCGTTGGTTAAAACAATAACTTTGGAATCGATTTATAAAAACCGGTTTTTCACGGGTAAAACTTAAGCTTCCGACACATCGGTTAAACGATAGTTCTTCAAACTAATCTCGCCACAGCGATTAGTAAGTTGGTTATCACCCAAACCGATTCACTTTCGCGACTGATCAAAGCTAATCGCCCACACACCGATCAAGACACAAAAAGTTTTCGTAAGTCTATTCACCCTCCCTCTAGACTTCGCCCTCACTAAACCCGCTCGGGACCTACAAGTGGTATCGAGCAGCTTGGTTCTACGCACCAATCGACTTTTGTGTATCATCGATTCTTGAGGAAGAATCTTTGTGGTCGAATCGAATCGATCTTGAAAAACCTTCTTAAAACTTATTCATTTTCCAAAACACTTTCGGATGGATAACACCTCGGTATGTATCATGATCTGCCGAAGTTCTCAATCGATGAGTATGCAGATTGGGCCATATATATGTCCAACCATCTAGGTTCGATCGATGGCGTAATGATGGAAGTCATCGAAAGAGGACCCATCATCATATATTACGACAACCCCAGAAGTTGGAGGAGATCCAGACTTTTGCCCCGGAAGTCTTGTACGAAAAAAGCCCAAAATTTGATGGATGCAAGAGGAAAGGAAATCGCATACTCTAGATACTATTGCAAGGCATATTATCATGAAAACAATGGATAAGGTCACCAAGGAAAAGATTAAGTATCTCAAATCGCTAAAGCAATGTGGGATACTCGCGTTTGAAATATCTTGAGGAAATGACCAGATAAAAGACACCCGTCCGTAGGCGAACTGGTAAAGTTTGAAAAATTGAAGATGTTTGCTAAACGAAACCATCAACGAACTCGATGGAAGGATTACTATGTCAATAAACAAGCTTCGAGAACTTGGTAGAGAGATGTCTGATAAAGATATCAACTACAAAATTTTAAGGTCTCTCACCAAGAAATGGGACATGAAGGTCACGTAATCAAGGATTGCCAAGACATTTAAAAAATGAAGCCAAGTAGCTTGTTCTTGAGCCTTAAAGCTCACGAGTTCGATTTAATTGAGAGAGACAAGCGGATGAAGATGAGGTACCCACCAAGCCTCAACTTCCAAATCGGGCTTGCTTTTAAGGCAACCAAGAGCAGATTGAAGACCAATGAGCCCATTGAAACATCATAAGTCGCGTAATGACGCTTCCGCTTACCAGGAAACTAGAGAAATCAAACATAACCGAGGAAGAGATAGGAGATCAGACAATAGATCTCCAGAAAGAACCAGATCTGATGATCGGAGAGATCACAGAGATGAAAGGAAAAGAGATAATCTAAATGATGAGAGAAGAGATAACCAATCGATGTAAGAAGCTCGACTACTATCGTAAAGGAAAATCACCCGATAGATCATACAGACGGAGTGATTCACCGAAGAAAAAATTCCGTGGATCAAGAGCGTGCTTCAATTGTGGAGAAGTCAGTCACTACAAATACAGACGCCTGCACTGACGCCAAGAGAAAGGGAAGAAAAGAGGAAATGTAAGAGAGCAACGATACAAGGACGTAAAAGCCATGGTTGGGTTGACACGTCCAGAATTGACGATTCAGATTCCGCCCTCCGAGGACTCGGATACCCTCAGAGAAGATTTTTGTCCGACAAGAAGGGCCGTTGACTTCTATGGAAATGAAGATCCGATATTCTCTTCGATGATGATGAGATCTGCTCGATGGCCAAGGAGGACCAATCTGAGGTAACCTCCAAACCTCTTTGTTCGCTTTACACTGCTATCATTAGCACACCCGCCGGAGATTGACCGCAATTTCTACTCGAAAGCAATTGCTTGAGGATCTCTCCAATGCAAGAGACACTTATGCTATAATGAAGTAAAAATGATAAGTCGAGGACCGTAAATAATCACCTTGCTAAAGAGAATGATCTCAAGAAAAGCCTCCCGAACTTAAATCGGCTAAACTCGCCGAAGGCAACCGAGAATTTAAAATTCGAAAGTTAAAGCTTCGATCGATGACAAGCGATCAAAGATCACCGGCAATTAACAAACAAAGAAGTTCGATGACTTCAAAATCCTCGCAAGCAAAATTCGATGAGTCAGTTCGGAAGCATGAAAGTCTAAAATCATCTCGAGGATAATCTGCGTAAGAAAATAGAGGTTTTTACAAAATCATCTAAAATCGCTCAAGACATGAACACCTATTTTCAACAACGATTAACAAGAAGGGACTTGGGTATGAGAACCCTTCCACATCCTCAAAAGCCCCTACCGATTCATCTCAAAAAGGTGTAATCGACGAGTTTCAAAAAAGATACACCAAAAGCCAAACATGTATCTAATAAGGAAAAAGACCAGTTGAAAGGTAAAGGCGGTGTGCCTAACCGTATGGGGAACGAAAATGGACCCCAATCGGTAAAAGCATCGATCGAGAATCAACGAAAGAACCCAGTTCTTCCAAAGAGACCTCAACCCGATCAACATATCAAGAATCGTAAAAGACAACCCGTAAAAGGAAGTCCAATCTGAGACCCAATCAAGGTCGGTTGCCTAATATGTATGCTTGTAAACCGCAAAAACCACCTATGCCGAAAAAGATATGAATCTTTTGATGGTAGCGAAATTACCTACCCCTATAATCAGAAATCTAGGGTTGTTGCACCAGAACCACACTGGATGAAAAGAAGACAAACAGAAAAGATAAATCCCAAGTCTTCTAAGTCACCCAAGGTTCACACTAATAATCATACTAATCGAAAAGCATATAAAGAGACGATGATTATGTTGATAGGTATGGGAGACAAATCAGCCTTCGATCTAACCGGGTCACAATAGAAGTGCTCGCTTTTTGTATGGATCCCCAAAACTAATCCTAACCCCTCGGGACCCAATCCAAAAGGGGTACCTAAAGCCCGATTTGGGTCAGCAGGATCGCGTGGGTCCGCCAACAAAGGAGGTGTGCAAGCAACTATCCGGTACATCGATAGTGGATGCTCGAGGCACATGATTTGAAGCAAACATCTCCTCGGCTCTTACATAGAAAATGAAAAGGCCAGCGTGTACTCTTTTGTGATGATAAACTTTGGTTATACCAAAGGATTCTAACCTTAGAGAATGATGATGTACAAATAATCGGAGTCTCAGATGTCGAAGGTCCGAGCACAACCTATTATCGGTTTCACAATTCTGCGACAACGGATTCAAGAGTTGAGTTCTCGATCGACCAATGCACTATCAAGAATCGAGCCACTCAACAGATTTTGCTAATCGGTTCAAGGAAAAGGACGATCTACACAAATTGATTGGAACAGTTGCACAAGAAATGCATGCTCGATTGTCAAGAGTTCCAAAAGTAGCGATTGGCTCGCACAAAAAGAATGAGCCGTCTCAACTTTAAAACTCTTAATAAGATAGCAAGGATGTCTCTAGTGGAAGGACTTCCTAATGAAGTATTTTCAAAGGATCGGATATGTAATTGCATGTCGGAAGGAAAAACAGTCAAAGCTTCATTCAAGGGAATTCGGGACCGCATCCAAAGATACTAAACCGCTTCATATGGATCTATTTGGACCCGATTACACCATCGGTCTCAACGGACGAAAATATACTCGTAATCGTGGATGACTATTCCAAGTTTACGGGTTATATTCTTACATAAGAAGAATGAGACGACAAATCGAAGATACCCGAGCCTAAAAAAGATTACAAAATGAGAAGGGTGTCGATTGTAGTAAAAATCGATCGATAAAAAGGTACGAAATTCTCAACTCTTTTATTACTTGATTTTTGCTCTAAGTTTGGTATACAACCGCGAAAACATCACCGCAAGGACGCCTACAACAAAATGGAGTAGCGAACGAAGGAACAGAACTCTCAAAGAAGCTGCTCGCACGATGTTAGCTGAACATGCAATACCAAGCCGTTTCTGGGCAAAAGCAATCAACACTGCATGCCATACTCAGAACAGATGTCTTCTGACTAAGGCTCACTACAAAACACCCTATGAACTGTGGAAGGACAGAAAACCTCGTGTCTCTTACTTCTATGTTTTTTAGTGTAAGTGTTTCATACACAACAATGGGAAGAGTCGGGTTGAAGACGTTTGAGGCCAAGTCGATGAGGGTATATTCTTAGGATATTCCTCATCTAAAGCAAGGCTTTCGGGGTTTACAATGCATTTAACCCTACTTGTGGAAGAAACACCCCATGTAGTCTTTGATGAAGCATCTTCCGAACAAGAGAAATCGCCTCGAGAACAAGATGTACACGATCAACAAGTACCGATGCTCGTAAAAAATGGATCACCTAATGATCAAGGAAAAAGAATCGAAACCGTAATAAAGATACATTCCAGATCTAGGCGATTCACCGGATCATTCGGATCCTAAGGTACTAAAAACGTTTGTGAAGAAGTCGATCTACTAAAGGCGATAAGATCAATCGAACCATCCGGTTCGGGGGAACACTGAAGTTCCCACGAACGCAGACATCGACATGATGAGTCCAACATCACCGAGACATGTTCTTATCAAGTGGATCATAATTACACCACTCCCCAAATACTAGTAATGAACCTTTATCAAAAATGGATGATGTTCTCCAAACCGACGCAAATCGTAATTGGAAGGACCTCGGATAACCACCATCCAACTAATCGATCATCGGAGACCCATCGATAAAGTTAAAACTAGACATCGATTGGTGAAAGTGCCATGTATTGTTGTTATTTGTCTATGAAGGAACCAACAACAATAGAGGAAGCTCTACAAGACGCAAGCTGGATTCTAGCCATGCAGGAAGAGCTTGAACAGTTTCGACAAAATCAAGTTTGGGAACCGGTAGATGCACCAAATCATCAAGACGAATTGGCACGGCGGGTTTTCAAGAACAAGAGAGATGAGAAAAATGTCATCACCGAAATAAGGCAAGACTTGTTGCTAAGGGGTATTCACAATCGAAGGAATTGATTATGACGAGACCTTTGCACCATCCGCTCCACCTAGAAGCCATTCGGGCAAGCTTTTTACGCATATGCTTCCCACAAGAGGGTTCACTTTGTGTATCGATGGACGAAAAGAGTGCATTTTTAAACGGGGTACTAGAAGAGGAAGTTTATGTCGAACAACCTCCAGTGCTTCAAAAGAACAACCAAGTGTACCGCTTACTTAAAAGCTCTTTATGGTTCAAACAAGCTCCTCGAGCTTGGTATGATACACTCTCTCGCTTCTTGATCGATGGTGGGTTCACTAAAGGAACAAAGGAGAGAACCTTATTCAGAATAGAAGATGGAGAAGATATTCTCGATGGTTCAGATTCACGTGGATCTACATCATCTTCTGATCTCCTAACAAGAGTCTATGTGAAAGATTCAAAGAACCGATACAAGGGAAGTTCGAGATGTCCATGATGGGACATATGAATTACTTTATGGGTCTCCGGTGAAGCAAAGTGCGTATGAATATTCATCACCTGCCGAAGTACACTAGGAATTTATTGGCTAAGTTTGGAGTTCAAAATTGCAAGGAAGCCAAAATTCCTATGATGACCGGATTCAAGATGGATCCAGATGATGATGGTCGAAAACAAATCGAAAAGAATATAGGGCTCTCATTGATCTCTCATCGCACCGATCGCAGTTAGGCACTGGATATCACCTTTGCGAGAGGTGTATGTGCGATTTCGTGCAAATCCAATGCAAAGCCACCTAGAAAAAGCGACTAAGCGATTCTTAAGTATCTGAAGGGGACGAAAACCTTGGTTTATTTTACCCATCGATGATAATCTAGAGCTTAGTGGGTATTCGATTACGATTATGGAGGTTGCAAGATTGACAGAAGTCAACCTCGGAACATGTCGATTTTAGGAAGTAAAAAGCGATCTCGTGGTTTTCAAAAAGCGGACATCGGGCTTCGCGACATCTACTACCAAAGCGTAATATATGGGCTGCAGAAGTCGTTGTCCCCAACCGCTTCCGCTTAGTCGAAATGAGGGATTATAACATCGTAGCTAAGAATGTACCAATATTCTGTGATGATAATAGTCTTATTGCAATCACTCGTAATCTGTTCTACATACAAGATGCAAGCATGTGGATGTCGACACACCATTTTATAAGAGATCATGTTGAAAAGAAGAATATCAGAATGGAAAAGATTCACACTGATTTACAGAAAGCTGATATTCTAACCAAGCCACTAGCTGAGATTAGATTCAGAGAATTGTGTAATGAGCTAGGGCTTCTGGATCTTGGAGAAAAAACACCTAAAATGATTGATGGATTGTTCTCCAGAACCAGCTGGTTAAGAGACTAACCAGGCTGAAAGGAATCAGTTGAGTTTGGTATCTCAATCGATCGTAAGATCACCAAGGAACCGATGTGAGAAATCGATCGATTTACGAAGTTATCGATTAAAGGAATCGATCGATTTAAGGTTTATCGACAGCGGAAATGCACAATTTAAAAGGAATATCTGATTAAATCAATTGGGTTATTTTACATCTTTGTAAGTCGATTTAGCTGATATTCAACAAGCAAGATTCACAGATTAAAGCCTACAATCGCATAAGAAAGCAGAGAATTTACACAACAATGGAATAATAGAACTTTTCATTGATAAAGACCCGAAGGTCAGATTACATTACAAGTTACAAGTACAAAGGACCCGGAGGTCAGTACATAAGTCATAACCGAAAACCCTAAACCTATAACCCTAAACCCTCATCCTAACCCAAGAAGAGCAGGGGAGAGAGAGATTTTAAATCTGATGCTCTCATTTTCCCCCACTTAACAAGGGTGAGAGAGGCTTTAAAGAAATCCTAAAGCCGCTAGCTGAAGCTAAAACCAGTGGAGCGAGAGCGGCGTTGATAGGATTTCTAAGCCAGGAGCCCTTAGACCTGAAGTCAATGGACTCTCCAGCTGTTAAATGGAGCACATGTGCCAAGAAATTGGTTCAAAGACCTTATGGGCACATGTGTCGCGTGAAAAAAAAAATTGAGTTGATATACCGAAGATCACCGTTGTCCGATCAAGACCGTATATCAAACTCATGTTTTATATCGATCGAGTCCGTTGATGCCGGTTACGCTATAACGATAGACACACAAGGTGCATACGGTTAGGAGAAGTGTCTTCTTCGGGCCATGATGCCAGATCCGCCCGTGGTGGTAAAGGAGCTTAGCAACAATTGTATGTGAAATCTTTGATGACGAAAAACAAAGGATAAGGGACACACAGGTTGATTTGAGAAGTCAAATCATTGAAAAAGGGGTAAAGGTGTTTTGCCTAAGTTTCAATTTAAATAAGGGTTCACCGTAATGCATGTTTTACAAAGAAAGATAAGTATGGTGAATGGGTTATGTTGTGTAAAAAACATTGGTCCAATTTATAGAGACCAAGCAAGGGTGCAAATGCAAATTTGATTTCAAAAAGCCTCTTAGAGAAATTTGCATCACAAGGATAGCGTGTAGAAATCACGCGACCGATAATTGGATAAATTTACTTTAGATTGACATATCAAGATATGCGCATTTATAATTACAAGATGTCAAATCGCTAACTTAGGAAATAGAGACTACTATTCTAGACTAAGTTTTCATGGTAACACTTATCCCAAGAATTGGCTTGATCTCGAGAAGAATCGATTAGGTCAACCAAAATCGATTACATACTTAAACCGACGATAAGGAAGATCACTTGAACTTGAAACCTCAACAAATCGAGATATATCATCTATGATGAGAATAGAAATATCAAATGAAGGGGAACTTCAACCCGATCGAGGAGGATCGTAAGGAAATCGACACAAAATGAAACAGATCGGTTGAAAAGAACGGTTGGGAAATTATAAGGTTTAGGCGTAAAAACTAAGATCAACAAGTGGAATCAACTTCAAGTGGTATTGACCGATTACTATATCACCAATCGACACGCCTTTCTTTTCCTTGATATTTGCTTATTCATCGGATTTTATCTGTTTTTATTTACCTTACTGTATGCATTACCTGTGTGACGTATCCCCTGCAAATCATTTAATGCGGACGTGGGGTACATGTATTAATTGCTACAAACTGAGCTTTTAAATCCAAAAGGTTTTCGTACATACTTTTCCCAACCATTCGATCAAAACCGCTTAATCTGGATCGTCTAATCTTTTCAAACGGTTGATCTTCCAAATCTTATTTTTTTTCCCTCCTCATCTTTATAAGGTTCATCAAAAACCCTACCAGAGTTTTCCAAATCACAAACCTGCGTTTTATTTTCTGAAAACTCTCCAGATTACTTCTTTGCGATTCAAAATATTTTTCTTAAAGTCTCAAATCCGAAAAATAGAATCTGGTAATTTCTGATAATTTGATGAATCATTCTTTTAAAACCATTGATCTTAAAGATCTTGTCAATCGCTGATATCCTGTATTGTGTTTTATTATTTCTTGATTTCCGCTTATGTTATATTCTTAGTATCTATGCACAATTTTAACCGAATCTATCTTATCTGTAGATGATCACTCACGGTATGGGTAAAATAATGTGCAACTATGCGGAACTGACATTAAGGATTGTCGAGGACAAGTTCGTACAATTTGGGGTGACAAAGGATCCGGAATCAATGGAAGTAGAGGAAATTCTGAAGAAAGCAGGACTTGAGAAATATTGTGCTGCTCACTGCAATCCAGTGATGCAGTATGAAGCCCTCAAATTCGTAAGGAATTTAAGGGTGGATACAGATGCTCCAGGAGAAGAACTACTTTCGACAGTCACCGGAGAAGAGATCTGACTGACGAATGAGGATATAACTCGTCTGTTCAGCCTACCAAAAGGACAAATCTCGCCTGCTCACTACAGGGAGAATCAAGATGAGCTGATCAGAAATGAGCTCATCAGAGAGGCTGATAAACATCATACGTCAGGCTTTGTCAGGACAATGCTCAAGAGGAAATACCGATTGTTGTTTGATATTTTGTCAAAAACAATTATGGGTATTTCATTCAGCCCAGATGCTCTTACATCAGTCAAACTGTACAGCATGGCTGCAATAATTGATGAAGCCAAGAACATCAATTGGCATGGGTTCCTAAAGGCCATTCTACTCCAAGAACATGATAAATTTGGAGTTGATGAGTGGAGGCAGGTCTATCTGAAGAAGAGGATCAGCAATCTCAACAAGGTTGCAGTTATCCTACAAGACAAAATGCCAAATGCCAGATGGGAACAGAATGGACTGAAGCCCTACAAGGCATTCCTCTCCACCACTTTAGCCATATTTGGGCCACCAGACGATGATATGCGGCCAACTCCCTCAAAGACTAAGAAGGGAAAAAACAAGGAAGCAACTTCGTCTACACCAGAAGCCCCCCCGAAGAAGAAAAGAAAACTGGTGAAGGTCCAGGAAAAGAGGCTGAAGAAGGCGAAGCAAGCTCCATGACTATGATGCTAGAAGATGAGTCTGATGAAGAAAGAGCGCCAGATCAGTCTGTTGCACCACAAAAATCAGGTGAAAAAATCGACAGCAAAGCTTCAAGTCGAGAGCTCGCCACCATTCTGAGGAAGAAGAAGCACTAGATTTAACGATCTCCTTCACCTCCAAATGAAATGATTCACCACTTAGACTAATGGTCACCGAAAGCATGTCTCCCTACTTTTCCACCGCCCGCCAACTCCGAAACTACATCACCATGAACTCGAAACTACATCGGTTCGCGAACTCAAATCGCAATAGATTCGCAAACAAACCTTACTCATTATGGAACCCGAATCGCCTCCACAAAGAGAACCTCTGCAGTGTCGAGCCTATCGCATAACTTCCACCTACTCAAGCACCACCAGAACCCTCCACATCTCATCAACCTGAATCTGGACAGATAATTCCTGAGTCTAGATCATCAAAGACCATCACAGGGAAAATAGTCAGAATGCAAATCGAACGAGAAATTGATGAGATGTATCCAGAACTGGTCGCCCATCCTGCTATTAGAGAACAAGTTATGGAGATCCTCACCTGGAGAGATCTCAGATTAAAAAGCTTCTCAGATTTTATAATGATTATTGAGCAAATGGGCGGTGCTGATGAGTTTGCAGATTTTGATTTCGATATGAGGAAATTGCTAACGTAGGATCACCAAATGAGCCGATAACTATCAATCTATCAAAGCTCGATCCACAGAAGATTGATCAACAAGACGAACCGAGATCGCTTTCAAGAAGCTCTCAAGCAGATGCTACAATGAAGGATACAGAGTCGCCGATGATAGTGGAATTGGTGCTGCAGTTCATGACCAACCACTGGAGGCACAAACAACTGAGACTGATCAAGTGACGCAAAACATTCCAACATCACATATAACCGCTGATCAACTTCAGGAGATCAGATCATGTTTCAAAGATCTCCCGAAGAAGAAATTGAGGGAGTGATAGCCGATCGAGGCAGATATTGGCCACAAAGAAATAACAGATCAAAGGGAATTGGCTATTTCCCGATTGCAAAATGATCAAAGATCGGGTTCTCCCAAATCAGGACCACCGTGATCCGCCGATCTTATAAAATCCGTGGATGACAAGTCGATTCTGTGGATCAACAACAAGTTTCTTTTCCGATGCTCACCGAAAAGCTCGATTTTGAAGAAGAAAACTTGACAAACGATCTTTACATTTTCTTCGCCATCGAATCTGCCAAGACCGAACCGATCTCGAAGGTTCAACTTCTAACCGCTCCAGTTCGAGCTTATCTGCTGCGATCTCAATAGGCAATATCGGTCGATTTTGGTTCCCTAACTTCCCACCTCCACGGCGCTTTTTGATCAAACCAAAAAGGGGAAGGACGGATCGAGAAACCAATCGACATGATCGTAACAACGTAAGATCTAATTCGCATCACAGTTTTATGGACAAAGACTAGACCATCCGGATCTCTTTGCTAATGAAGTCTCTGAAAAGATTGAAAAATCAAAGGCAAGAAAGGTAGGCTGCTTTACTGGGTGCTTGGGACATTACAAAAGATAGCGGTCATGGTGCCGGGACATCACAACTGTATCAAATTTACTCGATTAAAATAGTCACAAGAAGACAAATAGCCAGATCTGAGCCGATAAAGAATCGCCGAGAAAATCGGCCCAAAGAGAAAGTTCTTTGGCCCGAAAAAGCCAAGAAGAAAGAAGGCGTAAAAATTGACAGAGGCGTAAAATCAAGAAAAAAAATTCAGATCGAGAGCGAAGAAAGGAAAGGCCGAAAAATCAGACTAGAACCTCACCGCCAAAGAAGAGTTGATGAGATCATTCCAAAAATCTACCGCACATGCTAAGAGGTTTGAGGAATGGAACAAGATCGAAGTGAATGGCTTCGGATGCTTTTGTCCTTAATCTTGTTCCACGAGAAGAATCTCCGGATGATGAATTCCTCAACCGGTTAGAAAATAAATATCCGTATTTTCAAGTATCCGGAAAATGAGGCCAAACTTATCAATGTAAAAATATCTCGCCAAGAGTATGATCTGTTGGATTACTCAAGAAGTCGATGGTTCATTTGACAGATCGGCATTTCAGAGATTCTACTTTGACATCCCGAGCAAAACGCATATAATCGATCCTCGGCAGACCAATGATGTCAAATGGAAACTATATCGGATCTTCAACGTACCTCAAGATCAAAGAGAGATGCCGAAGGATACAAGCCTAAAAAAGAAGTGAAGAATCGAAGACTTCTCGGATCACTGCTTTTAAATTCAAACTTTTCGATGTAACATGTAATCCATATATCTAATGAGAAAAGTTTATTTTATGATCCTAAGAAAAAATCTCATTGTCTTCCGATTATGTGCTCTTTCTTCGTTCTATATTTATCAATCTGTGTTTGGTTTCTCGGTGTTTTGGTTTTATCAAAAAGGGAAATTGTTGGGAAATTTATAGTTTTGATAAAAGTTCCGTAAACACATGTAATAGGACCAAATCGGACTGTTAGGTAATGATGTTTATATTACCATTTATAGAATACCGTTGATAATTATCAGATAGAACAACCGATGTAATAGATAGGTCACATATTGAGGGAACCTCAATATGTATAAGTCGATATGAAAATCCAAAGAACAAATGATATTCGACGGGCCGAATGCTAGAGAAGAACGAAAGATCGATCGATCCGATCTAGTCGATATCTCACCAAGTCATAAAGCTCAAAGTCTTAATACTTGAAGATCGATGACTTCCGGAAGATCGCACCGGAAAGACCTACATCACCGAGTCCGCTAGTTGAAGCTAAGTCAACCGGCACCAGAAGACTCCATCAGGTAGATCGATCGGATTCGACCGATCGGTCGCCTCTCCGTGAAAACGATGTTTCACCTAATCATACGCCTATGATCTAAACAAGAAGAATGTCAACCTTAGTTGGAAGAACAAACACCGAAAAGTCGCGCTCATAACCAATAAGAACAAGACACGATGATCGGAGCCCGACAATTAAGGGATTTGATGATGTTCTCTAACGGCTATAAAATACAAGTTCACGCTTTTCGGCCATGCCGCTCAAGACGCCACATCAATCCTCAAAACTCATTTAATATAGCCTCAAATTCAAATTGCTTTCTCCAACGGCTCTTTGATTTCAAGGTCTATAAATATGGGATCACACTTCAGAGTGAAACACGGAAACACTGAACAATCAAGAAGCTCAAGCAATTATCAGATTTCCGCACGAAGAACACGATCAAGAAGATTATTTTATTAAGTGTTCATCCCATAAGTTCTTAGCATAGAAATCTTTTCATCTAAATTGATAGGCTACCTTAAACACTAGAAAAGATTTCATAGTTGGAACCAAAACAATCTTATCCAAACCCAAGTTAGGTTAAGTTGTTTAGCAAGATTTCGACTAGGGTTTCTAGTTCTCGATTTCGATCGGTTGAGTGAGAACTCCTTAAATATCCTGTCGATTGTCTTGTGTTGAACTAACACATAAAACTAAGTTCAGTTGGTTAAGTTGGTGCCCCTTGGATAGGGAAGAGTGGACGTAGGGACCGGTTTGTCCTAACCACTATAAATCTTGTGTGCCTTTACCGCTTTGATTAACTGCCTACACAATTGCACACAACCTTTAAAAGCGCATACATATTCTAAGTTGAGATCGGCTAGCACCAAGCTTCGATCCGATCAAGCTTGACACTTCACCAACCGGTTAAAACACTAACTTTGGAATCGATTTATAAAAACTGGTTTTTCGGGTAAAACTTAAGCTTCGCGACACATCGCTTAAACCGATAGTTCTCGAACTAATCTGCCTTCAAAGCGATTAGTAAGTTGGTTATCGACCCAAACCGATTCACTCGCTTTTCGATCAAAGAAGCGCCTCACACCTGATCTGCACAAAAAGTTTTCAGAAGTCTATTCACCCCTCCCCTCTAGACTTCTGCCCTCACTAAACCCGTTCGGGACCTACATACTATTTGATATGTTGCTTCATTATCCTTATGATGGGGCTCTCTGGAGCAGGTGAAGCAAGTACTGTTCTGGTGTTGAAGGGATTATGAGAGATAGACACGCGTTAAATCGATCTCTCGGGTTCTTGAGATCGGATCGGGGATTTGGATATTTGTAGTTCAGGTTCGTTTTCAGCGTGTTGAGGGTGTTCAGTTTACTGAACGGGTTCATTGATTGGTGGTGTGGGAGATTTTGTTCTGAGAGGTGAGGGTGGGGTGAGAAGGTTTTGTGGGGAGAGGGTGGAGGTGATGATTTTTGAGGAGAGGGTGATGGTGATTTGGAAGTGGGCATTGGCGATCTTGCTCTCTGGAAGATCTGGGTTAGAGGCAGAGAATCAGATGGTGATTCTTCCTCAATTTGCTCCATTTCTGTCCCTCTGACAGATTTCTCTCCTTCTGCTGCGATCATCGGTTCTTCCCTTACTTCTCTGATAGTTGGCTCAGAGCGGAGTGCTATCTCCTCTTCTGATTCTTCTTGCATCAGATCCTCCGTTCTGCTGGCTGGCTTGGCAGAACTTGGAGCAGTCTTTAGAGGAGATGAGACTCTCTTCTGACGTTCCGCTGAGCATCTGGTTTCTTGGCCAGATCCTTCCTCTTCATCCTCTTCTCTGGAACGGCCTTTTCTCGCGACTTCGGATTTATCGATTGCCTTATCTTTTCCTTTCTTTTCTCCCTTGGGTTTGGGCACATAAGGTAGGGACTCATCCTTGCCCAGTATGGCCTTGTGCTTTTCTTGGTAAACCTTCGCTCCATTCTCGTTCCATTCATAATTCTGTGGCAGCTTATCTGACAGAATGATAGAGATTTTGTGTATGAATGAGCATTTTGAAGATAAGCACACTTCATTGTTCTGGGTTAGCTCGAACTTCCCGGAGTCTTTTCTCAGTCTAGTTTTGACCATACCCAACCAATCGATGTCTGAAGCCTTCTTGATTATTGCAGCCATGACACTTATCTTGTAAGAAGTGACCGCATCAAGGTCAGAAGTTGAGCACATGATCACCTTCCGAACAATTTCAAGAAGACGGCGATATTTTTCTTCAGATAGGAGGCTTTGACGTTAAATCGTGTTCTCCTTATTTGCTGGTCTCAACAGTTCGGCTTCAAGAAACTCCTTTTCTCCTACAGTAGTCGTGTAGGTCTCTGGATTGATGCTTCCTCGAGTTAGGCCGAATATCCTCTGTAGTTCGTCATTCGTCACTCGAACTTCCATTCCGCCAACGGAAGAAATCAGGTCAGCATCATTGTCTTCATCCCTCTGCAGATTGTAAAGAAACTCCAGGGCTTCATGGGTGTGAACGATGTTCTGATGAGTAGAGCAATATCGTTCCAGTCCACACTCTCGAAGGCACTCCAGAATTTCCAGCGATTCCGGATCTGAGGTGATGTTGAAGACGACGTACTTTTCATCAATGATGTCTTTCTTCATCGATGCAAAGTTGCAGTACTTTTTCCCTTGGCTCGGTCTTGAAACAAGGTGTGCCATTTCTGTACGATATGCAAATTGATGTTTAGTTTGAGTAAGATAATTCATAAAATTCAGTCAAACTCGTAATTTCAGCATCAATTTAGCAAGTAAGCGTTTAGATCAGTAAAAATAGAATCACAATTTAAAAACCTAGGTACCATAGAGAGATTGAGATCATATAATGAATTAAAACAGGAAATTACCAATAATTGATTCTAAAGATTTTGAAATCGAAAGAGTAGAATCAAATAATTTCGAAGGTAATTCTCTGAGGATTAAAAAAATGATCTTTTAAGAGCTTTTGAGAAGACGAAGTAGTGGAAAGCGGTTTTCTGAGAAAAAATTTGGATTTTGTAGAATACGAGGGAAAACCTTTTTGCACAACTTTCCAAAATACTCAAGTATCCGTGTTTTGAAATCGGTGGCTGAGATTAATCGGTCAAAAGGTATTTTGATCGCATGGTTGAGAAAAGTAGTCTTCTCATTTTCCGGACTCGAAAAATCGCAATAAAACGTTTTGAAAACATTTTCCCAAGTCCGCATTAAAAGCTTTGCAGGGCATGCGTCATGAACAGTATAAAATCAATTAAAATAAATAACGCATATAAGGTATTCAGAAAGAGATAAATAAGAGAGCGTATCTGACTGATCGATATTGTAATCAATCAGTTACCACGGTGATCTGATCTGGTACTTTATTGACTTATCTGATGGTTGCCTTATGCATTTCCCAATATCTCACTTATCTGATCAGATTCTTGCTTCAAACACTTCGCCACTTATCTGATCCTCTTTTCTGATACTCTATATCCTTCAGTCTTCTTCTAAACATTCTTCTAAACAACCCGCATTTACTGAAGTCAACTCCCGCCAAAACTTTTACTTCGGGGAGTCCAAAAGTCGCCTCGATTCCCAAATCGGCGCGATTTGACATACGTAATAATGGCATAGATACGCTGTGATTTAATCACACCGTTAACTCATCCAACCATTAGCCGCGTGTACCTAACGCGTTGTCGATGCAAATTTCTCTTAAGATTTTCTGAGAAGATAAAATTTGCATTTATACCCCTAATTTCCTTCTATAAATTAGCCTGGGGTGTTAGGCAAACAACACAATCATAAACCATTTCATCTTCTTTAGCATATCCTTCATGCTTTTCCGATGAGTTCCTTATTTCCGGTGAAACTTCCGGTGGGAACCTTTAGCCCTTTTCCAATGAATTCAGCTTCTCAGATCAACCCTGTGTGTTCCTTCACACTGCTTTCGTCGTCATCTAAGATTTCACATACGATCAATGCTAAGCTTCTTTACCACCGTGGAGGCGGATCTGCTAAAGCAAATGAGAAGGCACTTCTCCTAACCGTATGCACCTTGTGCGCCTATCGAGATGACGGAATTAGCATCAACAGACTTAGTCTGAAACAAAACATGAGTTTGGTATATGGTCTGCATCAGTCAACAGCTGATCTCCATATATCAAACTCTATTTTTGCATGCGACACAAGTGTCTGTTTGGTCCTTGTGACCAAACCTTTGGCACTGTGTCCCATTTAACAGCTGGAAGTCCAGTTGATTTTACGTCTGAGGGCTTCCGGCTTAGACATCCTTCAAAGCCTCTCTTGCTCCTCCTTCCGAAGCTTTGAGATTGGCTCAGGATTCTCGAAGCCTCTCTGACGTCCCTTCTCAGGATCGAGGGAAAATGAGAGCATCATACCTTGAACTCTCTCTCGAGTTCCCTGCCTAAGGTTGTCTTAGGGCTGATGGTTTATGCTTTGACCTCCGGGTCTTCTTGTACTTGTAATACCACTTGAAGATAGTTGTAGCATTTGTAGCTTGTGATATCACTTGTAACTTGTAAATCTGATCTCCGGGTCTTTATCAATGAAAAACTATGTTATTCCATTGTTGTGTTGTTTCTTCTGACTTATGCGATCTGTAGCTTTAATCTTGATTTGCTTGTTGACTGTAGCTTTAATCGACTTATAAAGTAATCTTCCAACTGATCGCCTCCCCTAACTCGATATGTCTTGAATCGATCCCCCTTTGTCCGAACTTCGGATCGGGTCGCTTATCCGACTTTCTCGACCGCTTTTATCCGAACTTCAGATCGGGTTCTCGTCGTCAGTCGTCGATCGGTTGAGATTCTGCCTTTAAATCGATTCTACTTAACTCGTTAGTCTTTTAACCAACCGGTTCTCGAGATCATTCCTTCAACCATATCTCGTGCATTTTCCAAGATCCGTGTTTCCCTAGCTCGTTGCCTAACTCTCTGAATCGATCTCGGCTAAGCGGCTTGGTTAAGATATCGACTTTTCGCTTTGTCAAGATGGATCTTTTCCATCCCGATATTCTACTTTTCAACATGATCTCGATAAAATGGTGTCCGACATCCACATGCTTGCATCTTGTATGTAGAACGAGATTCTCGAGTGATTGCAATAAGACTATTATCACCACGGAATATAGGTACGTTCTTAGCTACGATGTTGTAATCCTCACCGCCGATTTCTTAGCCCGAAAGCGAATTAGGGAACAACAAACTTCCTCGCAGCCCATATATTTTGCTTCAAGATGGCGAGATGTCGAATCGATGTCCGCTTCTTCGAAAACCATGAGATCACTTATTTCCCGTAAATCGACATGAACCCGAGGTTGACTTTCTGTCGATTCTCGCAACCTCTCATGAATCAATCGTAATACCCACTAAGCTCTAGATTGTCATCGATGGGTAAAATAAACCAAGGTTTACAGTCCCCTTCAGATACTTGAGAATCCGCTTAGCTGCTTCTAGGTGGCTTTGCATTGGATTTGCTTGAAATATGGCACATACACCTACTGCAAACGTAATGTCTAGTCTGCTGGCAGTCAGGTATAGTAGTGATCCAATTAGAGCTCTATACTCCTTCTGATTCGTTTTTTGACCATCTTCATCTGGATCCATCTTGAACCCGGTCATCATGGAAATTCTGGCTTCCTTGCAATGTTGAACTCCAAACTTTGCCAGTAGATTCCTTGTGTATTTCGCCTGGCAGATGAATATCCCTTTTGTACTCTGCTTGACTTGTAAACCCAGAAAGTAATTCATCTGACCCATCATGGACATCTCGAACTTCCCTTGCATCAACTTGCTGAACTTCTCACACAGCTTCTTGTTGGGAGATCCGAAGATGATGTCGTCCACATAGATCTGAACCACCAGAATATCTTCTCCATCTTCTATTCTGAATAAGGTTATGTCCACTATTCCTTTAGTGAACCCGCTGTCTATCAAGAACTGAGAGAGTGTATCATACCAAGCTCGAGGAGCTTGTTTTAATCCGTAAAGAGCTTTCCTTAAATGGTACACTTGGTTGCCCTTTTCAAAGCCTGGAGATTGTTCGACATAAACTTCCTCTGCTAGTACCCCATTTAAGAATGCACTCTTTACATCCATCTGATACACAGTGAACCCTCTTTGGGAAGCATATGCCAGAAACAGTTGAATGGCTTCTAGGCGAGCGACTGGTGCAAAGGTCTCATCACAATCAATTCCTTCTGATTGTGAATACCCCTTAGCAACAAGTCTTGCCTTATTCCTGGTTATGACATTTTTCTCATCTCTCTTGTTCTTGAATACCCACTTCGTGCCAATTACGTCTTGATGAGTTGGTCTGTCCACCAATTCCCAAACTTGATTTCTCTCAAACTGTTCCAGCTCCTCCTGCATGGCTAGAATCCAAATTAAGGCCTTGTAGAGCTTCCTCTCAGTAGTTGGTTCCTTCATAGACGGATAACAACAAGATGCATGGCACTTTCACCAACTCGATGTCTAGTTTTGACTCTATCGATGGGTCTCCGATAATCAGATCAGTTGGATGACTGGTAATCCAGGTCCTTCTGTTCTGATGTGCGTTTGTTTGGAGAACATCATCCATATCTGATAGTTCATTACTAGTGATTGGGAGTGGTGCGGAGTTATGATCCACTTGATAAGAACATGTCTCAGCTGATGTTGGAGTCATCATGTGTCGATGTCCGTTCAGGAACTTCAGAGTTCCCCGAACCGGATGGTTCGGTTGATATTGCCTCACCAGAACGGCTTCTTCATCGGCAACAGGTGCGAACCTTAGATTCTGATTGACCTATTGAATCAGCAAGATCAAGTTCTGGGATGTACACTTTTATGTGTTCAGCTTCTTTCTCCTTGATGCTTAGCTGATCCATTTTCTCAAGGTCGCATCGATTGATCCGCACGGCTTGTTCTCGAGGCAAATTTTTCTCTTGTTCAGAAGATGTCTCATCAAAGACCACATGCGGTGTTTCTTCCACAACTAGGGTTCGTTTGTTGTAAACCCTGAAAGCTTTACTGGATGAGGAATATCCTAAGAATATACCTTCATCTGACTTGGCCTCAAAAGTCTTCAACCCGAACCGACTTTTCCCCATTGTTGTGAATAAAACACTTGCACCCAAAAAACATGGAAGTATGAAACACGAGGTTTTCTTTTTCCTTCCACAGTTCATAAGGTGTTTTGAAGTGAGTCTTAGTCGAGAACATCTGCTTTACGAGTATGGCATGTCAGGTTGTTGATTATACCTTGTAAACGGTTTGGTGTAGCATGTTCAGCTAACATAGTGCAAGCAGCTTCCTTGAGAGTTTTGTTTCTCCGTTCTGCTACTCCATTTTGTTGTGGTGTTCTTGCAGCTGACGTTTCATGTTGTATACCAAACTCAGTGCAAAAATCAGTAATAATGGAATTCAGGAACTCTGTACCTTTATCTGATCTGATTTTTACTATGCTGACACCTTCTCGTTTTGTAGCTTCTTGAGCAGCTCGGGTATCTTTATCGTTGTCTCATTCTTCTTGTATAAGAATACAACCCAAGTAAACTTGGAATAATCATCCACGATTACAAGAGTATATTTGCGTCCACTGAGACTGATTGGTGTAACTGGTCCGAATAGATCCATATGGAGCAGTTGCAATACTCTACTGGATGCTGGTCCTGGTATTCCCTTGAATGAGGCTTTAACTTGTTTTCCCTTCTGACATGCGGCACATGTCTGATCTTTGGAGAATATCTCATTCGGAAGTCCCTCAACCAAAGACATCCTAGCGATCTTGTTAAGAGTCTTGAAGTTCAGATGACTCATTCTTTTATGCCAGAGCCAACTGCTACTTTTAGAACTCTTAACAATTAAGCATGTATTCTTTGGGCAACTGTTCCAATCTGCTGTGTAGATTGTGCCTTTCCTTGAACCAGTTAGCAAGATTTGTTGAGTGGCTCGATTCCTTATCGTACACTTGTCGCTCGAGAACTCAACGCTGAATCTGTTGTCGCAGAATTGTGATACTGATAGTAGATTGTGCTTCAATCCTTCGACATACGAGACTCCAGTTACTTGTACATCATCATTCTCTAAGGTTCTGAATCCTTTGGTAAAACCAAAGTTATCATCACCGAAGAGTACACGTGGGCCTTCTTGTTCTTTGTAAGAGCTAAGGAGATGTTTGCTTCCAGTCATGTGCCTTGAGCATCCACTATCGATGTACCAGATAGTTGCTTGTGCACCTCCTTTGTTGGCTAGTCCCACGCGAACCTGCAATCAAATCAGGCTTTAGGTACCCCTTTGGAATTGGGTCCTAGGGGTTAGTGGTGGATTTAGGGATCCACACAAACAGAGCACTTCTATGAAAATCTGATAGATTAGAAGGTCTGATTTGTCTCCCATACATATCAACATAATCATACGTCTCTTTATATGCTTTCTGATTAGTATGATTATTCGTGTGAGCCTTGGGTGACTTAGAAGAATTGGGATTTTTCTTTATATTTTGTCTTCTTTTAATCCAGTGTGGCTTAGGTGCAGTAGCCCTAGATCTCTGGTTATAAGGGTAGGTACGACTGGTACCATCAAAATATTCATATCTTTTTGGCATAGGTGGTCTTTGCAGTTTACCTATAGCTTGCTTATTAGGCAGCTGACCTTGATTGGGTCTCAGATTAGATTTCCTTCTTACAGGTTGTCTCTTCTGATACCTAATCTGCTGATCAGGTTGAGGTTTCTTGATCAGGTTGAGGTTTCTTGATCAGGTTGAGGTTTCTTCAGAAGAACTGGGTTCTTCTGTTGATTCCTCAACTGATGCTTTATCAGTTGGGGTTCATTTCTGTTCCCTTTCTGATTAGGCACTTGCCTTACTTGTTCAGCAGGTCTTTTTCCCTTATTAGATACAAGTTTAGCTTTTAGTGTATCTTTGTCAGAGACTCGTTTGATTACACCCTTCTGAAGTGAATCAAACGGGGCTTTTGAGGATGTAGAAGGGTTCTCATACCCAATTCCCTTCTTGTTAGTCGGCATTCAAAAATAGGTGTTTATTTCTTGAACGGTTTTAGATGACTTCGTGAAAACCTCTATTTTCTTGCGCAAACTATCCTCAGTAGTTTTTAGACTCTCATGTAGTCGGAATAGCTCATCAAATTTAGCTTGAAGGATTTTGAAAATATCAGCTTGCTGTTTATTGATTGCTAGCTTATCTTTGATATGCTTCTCCTGATCAAAAGATTTAACTTTCAGAATGTTAAGTTCCTCAGTTACCTTCTGAGCAGTTTCAGCGGATTTCAGTTCAGTAGCTTTACTGAGAGTGTTCTCTTTAACAAGTTGATTATTCCTGATCCTTAGCTTGTCATTTTCAGCTTCCACTATTGTATAAGTGTCTACTGCATCAGAGAGGTCATCAAGCAATTGCTCAGAGTAGAGCTGCAAGTCAATCTCTCCAAGGTGTGCTAATAATAGCAGGTGTGGAATTTGAAAAAGCGAAAGGTTTGGAGGTTACCTCAGTTGGTCCTCCTTGGCCATCGGCCGACTTCATCGTCATCGAAGAGAATATCGATCTTCATGCTCGTGGAAGTCAACAAGACCTTTTTATCGAGCGAAGTCTTCTCTGAAGAAGTAGCCAGAGTCCTCAGAAGGCAGATAGGAATCATCAATTCCAGATGTGTCAGCTACCAGGGCTTTCCTATCTCTGAGGCGTTGCTCCCTTTTGTTCCGTTTTTCTTCTCTTTCTCTGAGTCGGTCAGGCGTCGGTCTTTGTAGTGACTGGATTCTCGCCGATTGAAGCATGATCCTCGATCTCACGGAACTTCCTCTGCCGGTGAAGTCACCCATTGCAGGGATCTGTCGGTGACTTTCCTTTTTCGATAATATCTGAGCTCCTTCATCGGATCTGTTATCTCTTCTCTCATCTGTCAGATCATCTTTTTTCTTTTCTTCTCTGTGATCTCTTCGATCATCAGATCTGGTTCTTTCTCATGATCTGTCAGTTGGCCTCCTGTTTCTTTGATAGTCACTATAGAATCTCCGATACTTACCAAGCTGAGTATTTGTTCTTTCAAGTTTCCTGGTAAGTAGAGCGATCTATTCTGCTTGACTCATTATGTTTCCAACAGGTTCAGTGGCCTTCGATCTGCTGCTGGTTGCTTTAAACGCAACTGATTTAGACGTTGAGGCTTCAGCAGGCATTTCGTCTTCATCTGCTTGTCCTCTTTCGATTAAATCGAACTCGTGAGCTTTAAGGCTTAGGAACAAGCTACTCGGCTTCATCTTTGAAATGTCTTGGCAATCCTTGATTACCGTGACTTTCATGTCCCATTTTTTGGTGAGAGATCTTAAGATCTTGTAGTTGATATATTTGTCTGACTTCTCTCTACCAAGTTCTCGTAGCTTATTTACTGACATGGTGATCCTCCCATCGAGCTCGTTGATTGTCTCGTTGGGCAACATCTTTAACTTTTCGAACTTCACCAGTTCAGCTTGTAGGCGGCTGTCTTTGATCTGATCATTTCCTTCGCATATCTTAGCAAGAGTATCCCACATTGCTTTTGCGGTTTTTAGATACTTTATCTTCTCCTTGGTGACTTTATCCATTGTCTTCATGATTATATGCCTGGTGATTGTATCTAGAGTATACAGCTTTCTTTCTTCTGCATCCATCAAGGCTGGGCTTTTTCGCACAAGACTTCCCGTGGCAAAATCTGGATCTCCTCCAACTGCTGGGTTGTCGTGATATATGATGATGGGTCCTCGTTCGATGACTTCCATCATTCTGCTGCTTATCGATCCTAGATGGTTGCACATATATATAGCCCAATCTGCATACTCATCAATTGAAAACTTAGGAAAATCATGATACACACCAGAGGTATTATCCATGCTGAGCGATTTTGAAAACGAATGAGTTTTTAAAAACGGTTTTTCAAGATCTGTTCAAATGACCACAAAGATTCTTCCTCAAGAATCGATGATATTCAAAGCCAGTGGTCTGTAGAACCACTGCTCTGATACCACTTGTAAGTCCCAAACGGGTTTTGTGAGGGTGGAAGTCTAGAGGGGAGGGGTAAATAGACTTCCAAAAACTTTTCGTGCGGATCAGGTGTGAACTGCAGATTACCCGATCAGAGTTCTAGTGTATCAGTTTAGACTGATGTTCAATCTTACTGAGTGTCTGAAGGCAGATCAGCTTGATATCTGTCAGTTTAACTGAATGGTGCGGAAGCTTGTTTTTACCCGTGTGAAAAACCAGTTTTATCAATCTGTTTCTGAAGTCAGTTTTCAACCAGATGACTAAGGTGTCAATCTGATAAGATCAGTTGCTTGGTGCAGACTGAGCTTAACTTAGAATATGTATGCTGTTTAAAACTCAGTTGTGTGACCTGTGTAAAGCAATAGGAAAGCAGGTAAATGCACACAAGACTTTTTATAGTGGTTCAGACGAAACCCGTCCTACGTCCACTCTTCCCTTAACACAGGGGAACCTTAACCTACTTTAACCTGCGGGACTTATATCCTTTTCAGGATGGCCGAGATGTTTACCGAGTTCTCACTCTTACAAACTTAACCTGCGGGACTTATATCCTTTCCAGGTTGGCCGAGATGTTTAATGAGTTCACACTCTACAGACTTAACCTAACTTGCGTTTGGGTAAAGAATGATTGAGGGTTCCAACTGGAAATCTATCCTGGTGCTTTAGGTAGCCAAAATGCTAGTGGATAGGATTTCTTGCTAAGAACTAATGGGATGAACACTCTAAGAATAGTCTTCAAATGTAGTGTTCTTTGAACGGAGATTTTGCTGTAGCTTTAGCTTCTTTTGCTTGTTCTCACTCGTTGGTTCTTGCGGTTTATCTCTGTTGGTCCTGTTCTTCAAAATGAAGATCGATCCCATTTTATAGACCTCGAAATCAAAGAGCCGTTGGAGAGCAATTTGAATTTTGGGCTATATTAGGTAGGTTGTAGGATATGATTGTGACGTGCTCCGATTATCGGCGTGGCCGTAGGCATCATTAGCTTTGTTTTTGTCCGCAGCGTCGTATCCCGCAATGTCAGCTCTTTTTGTACACGTGTCGCATTCTTCTTGGTTTCGCGAGTTTGTACTTAAGGAATTTGTCCGTTAGACGATTGATATTCCTTTTGTAGAAGATTCGCTTGTCTGGTGTATCATTTTGATTGTCACCAGGTGTGAGCTGACTTGATCAGGTAACTGATCAGTCTACCTTAATTGAGTCTTCAGATGCACATTGTCTTAGCTTCAATATGCAGACTCTGCTGAATGTAGGTCTTCAGGTGTCTCTGAGCCTCAGTGTATTCAGTCTTACTGAGTCTTCAGGATTATCTGAGTCTTCAGGTTCATCTGAGTCTTCAGTGTTTAGCTGAGTCTTCAGCTTCATCTGAGTCTTCAGCTTCATCTGAGTCTTCAGTGTCTTCTTGTCTTCACCTGATCTTCTGATTTCTTGTCTTCTGATTTGCGCTTAGTCTTCTGATCATTTGACCTTATCTGGGTCATCTGATACATCGACCTGACCTATACATATTGAGTTCCCCCTCAATATCTGATCTATCTTTTACTTCAGCTATCTATACATTTCAGCTGGTCATCTTAATCTGATTATAAGTCATCAGTCAGCTAACAGGTCTGACTGGTCCTATTACAACCTGTTTTGGAACTTCCATCAAAACTAAGTTACATATTTCCCAACAGCATATCCTCAAAAAGGAGGTGGGTAATGAAGCATAACTCATCATCGATCTCACCATCTCCAATAAAGTTCTATTCATTCTCTTAGCCACTCCATTCTGTTGGGGAGTACCAGGCGCGGTGAGCTGGAATGTAATCCCGTTCTCTAGTAAGTGTTGCCTAAATTCATTGCTAAGGTATTCGCCACCACGATCAGATCGTAGTGACTTGATACTCTTACCATGACGGTTCTCCACTTCTGCCCTGAATTCTTTGAACTTGCCAAAGCATTCAGACTTGTGGCGCATCAGGTAGATATATCCATATCTTGAGTAATCGTCAATGAAAGTGATGAAATACTCAAAACCTCCTCTAGCTTGAATAGACATGGGCCCACACAAATCAGAGTGAATCAATTCCAACACACCATTGGCCCTATTCCCCTTGGCCTTAAAAGGCCTCAAGGTCATCTTGCCTTCCAGACAGGATTCGCAGACTGAGAATGGTTCCACTTGGAGAGACTCCAAAAACCCACTACTTACCAGTCTTTGAATCCTTCTCAGATTGGCATGACCCAACCTTAGGTGCCAAAGATATGTTTGATTCAACTTAGAAGGTTCTTTTCTCTTATTTGACGATGACGATGAATGAGCTTCAGTCACAGTATGGTATGCACAAGTAATAGTATAAAGATTATTTTCTAACGTGCCAGAATAGATTAAAGAGTTATTTCTCATAATAACAACTTTGTCATTAAAAACAACTGAGCATCCATCCATAAATAACTTCGAAACTGAAATTAAATTCTTCCGAAAACTCGGCACGTATAAAACGTTCTTTAATACTAAAATAGAATTAGAAAAACACTTGCACATCTCCCACTGCGACCACTGCTATTGTCGTAGCATTTCCCAAACTGATAGTAATCTCGCCCTCACTCAGTTGCCTTGTCTGTAGAACCCCCTGCAAGGTATAACAAACATGATCAGTGGCTCCTGTATCTACTACCCAAGAAAAGGCAGAACAAGCCGTGAAACATGTTTCAACAACCAGAGCAAGAGACATACCAGAGTTGTTCTTTTTCAGGAGAGGACAATCAGACTTCCAGTGTCCTGTCTTGTTGCATTTGAAGCATTTGCCTTTCGACTTTTTCACGCCACCAGAAGGCGCCACTTTCTTGCTCCCACTGCTTCCATTACCCTTTTTATGTAAAGGCTTTTTCTTCTTCCCGCCCTTAGACGAAGAAGGTCCAGCTTGAACAGAAACATGAGCATGTGGTCCCTTACCCTTACCCATGAGACCCTCTGCCGCGACCAATTCCGCAAGAAGCTCAGCTATGGTATAGTCCTTCTTACTCATGATCACGTTTAAACGGAAGTTTTCAAAGGACTTTGGGAGCGAGTTCAGGATCATATCGATCTTGGTATTACCATCGATTTCTCCTCCGAGGACCTCTATCTCATTAAGATATTCCATCATCTTGAGACAGTGGTCCCTCACGGACGCTCCCTCTGGCATAGAGGTTGACATAATGCTCCTCATAGCCTCAAAACGGGCAGCCCTATCTTTCTCACCAAAAAGCTCTTTTAAGCTCAACATCATATCTGTGGCATTAGGCATGTTTTGATGCTGCTGTTGTAAAACATTTTGACATCGAGGCCAAAATGTAACAACGAGCCATCTCATTAGCCTTGTGCCACTTCTTATGAGCCTCATTTTGCTCTTCAGTGGAATCGGGTTCCAATGGGGCAGGAGCAGGTGTATTGAGCACAAATTTGTACTCACTTGCAATTAGGACAATGTCCAGATTTCTTTTCCAATCCAAATAATTCGGACCAGTAAGCTTATTTTGGTTTAAAATAATCGAAAGCGGGTTGAGTGACATCATCATAATTATCTGAAATAAATAAAATGCAAGCAAGCATTAAAACACATGAATTGAAGCATAAAATATTGGAAACCTTCAAAACCAACATTCAATGCAACCTCCACCAGCCCAACAAACACACACGCAAGCCACATTAGGGTGGTCATTTACGTATATGTTTGTCAACCAGACACCCAGTCTTTGATTTCGATATCACGTCAACCTATCCTTATGACGAACGAAATCAACAGTCGGACCTTAACTGGCCATGTGAATTAGAACAGGGACCTCGTTTGGGGGTTATATTAAAATTCACATCTAATTGATGACCACAATTTAACTGTAAGAACCACTTTTCACAATTGACGAGCTCATCAAAAGAACACATCTCTAGCAAATAATTTCCTACAGTTATCTTGAATTATTCTTTACCGATGAACTCATGTGTGATACATCCGTTGGGGAGGACCACACACTTCATCTAAAGATTAAAACATTTTTATTAGAAGTCTTAACTAGTAAGCTCGTGAATGCTGCATCCTTTAGGGGGAGACTCCAAGGTCCCTCGAGCAACAGACACCTTACTTAAAGACCAATTGTGGAGGCCATATGAGTTAATTAAAATTCACATCTATAGCACTTAGTCATTTATAACATGAATATTATTCAAAGGCATAGCACATCAGGAATAGAAACGAAACGCAAGCATGCCACAACAAGGTAAAAAATGATAAACAAAAGCATAAATAAATGCACATCTATCGCAACCCCTTGAAAAACTATAAAAAAACAGCCTATTCTAAGCTATTACAATGATAAATAAAGGGCGCGGATGGATGCCTCGCATCGGCCTCTCACGCAAGGCAAACGGCTCGATTTCACGTCCACCGACTTAAACTGGCAGAAAACTTCATCAAGGAAATTGAATTATATCTCGCCACAGGCAGTGATAGCGTAGCATTAGCTTTTAGAGGACCTCACGACGTTTCCGAAACATGGTTATAATAGGAAAATGGACAACCTAGTCAAAAGTTATGGCCAAAACGGTTTTACCTGACCAATGGCCATAACCCTAACCCTAATCGCCCGTTTTCCATATTATCCTCCAACCCCCATCCCGTTTTCCATATTTCCATATTTTTCATATTAACCCTAATCGTCCGTTTTCCATATTACAGTGATCTATAAAAAAAACTTACATCTACCCACACTTCTTATCTGGTGGGAAAAAACCGATTACAAACTCACTTAGGGTTGCGATAGAAAAACTGATTCGAACACGATAAAAACATAAAAGAAATCAACAAACAAAGATGTTTTAGGCAGAGCCAATAATCCACGAATCCAGGCTCTGATACCAATTGATGGAACACGCCGGTGAGGGCGGTCCGTTGCCAGGATCGATATTGGATGCCAAACGAATACGTAACAGATAATAAAACCAAAATGCATCTAAAGCAAAAGGTTAGATTTTGTTACCCTTGAAGATCGAGGTATTGATTCCACTGCAGATCTTCTAATCTGTTTCCCAACCTCGTTTGAATGCCGGGTGGACAGCAGTCTATCGAACGTGGAGAATTGCCTGCAATTTCGCCTCCCAAAACCCTAGTTCGCTGGCTGCTATGTTTTTCAGATCTGATTTCGTATGCATTAGGGTTCTGGATGAAACAAGACCCTTTTTTTATACTTTATAGGTTTTCGTGGGCCAGACTAGGGATCCACTAGAAGGTATAGGGTTTGGGCTTCTTCCGGACCCAAATATTCTTATGTTCAGCCCAGAACATTAATTTGGCCCAAGAACATTAATTCATCCCACTAGAGAACTAATGTTGCACTCCCATCCTATCCCGAACCGAATCAGGACTTCTATTAGACTTTATAATTCCCCGTGTTGAAGATGTCGTACGTCCATTAATTATTAAAGCTTCTGATTGCTTTAATTAATTAATATCTATTATTCCTTGAGTAGTACCACTCAACCTTATTGTCGTACGGATTAAATCCACCTGCAGGGTTTAATACGACAATCCTTTATGATTTTTCTCAAGGGGATGTCATCATCCTGGATGTCCAGGACACAGTGCCCCAATGACAATAAATAGATATCATGCGAGCGATGTCACTACCCAAAATACGAAGTGTAAGAGATCTACCAAGATTCTCACCTATAGTAAATCAAAGCAGTGAACAAGCACCCCACATATCTAAATACTACACTTAGGGTTGAGAATTACAAAAATCACCAAGACCTCTAGTTCTTCATTATAATCAGAATAGAATAACATGTCTTATATGTGACCCATTCAATACGACATAGTGCACCAGTATAAACTAATGGCCAAGGCAAGCCACCAACAAGTTTATACTACAACTTAAACCAATAGTTATGTCCAGAACTATCTCAGTTGTGAATACTGTTTATATCCTATAAGGAACTTGACGATGTGATCTTCTGTGTGACTACTAACCCACCACATTGTCTACAATATAAGATAATCAGACACATAAGCAATTTATAAGAATGCAATAATGTGAAAAACCATTTATTTCAGATAATAAGGAAATTGAATATACATCCACAAAAGCTCACTAAAAGTTTGCTTTACAGTATACACCAACAGGATGCACAGATACCTTAGAGAGTATTGGTATACCCATCTGAGAAACCGTTTGATGTAATTCCACAATATGTGTCTACGGGTGTCTCGGTTAGTGGGAGTGATGTGATACTCCTTTGACTTGAGGTCAATACGCACGACATTTGTAGAGTGATGAACTTGTTAGTGTTAGTGTCCTAATGACAATCCATTGTAAGGACATAATACTCAGATAATATTCAGTATTGGTTTAATATTATTATTTATTTAATATTAAATGTATGACATTACACTTGTTGGAATATTATGTTTGATTATTTGCATTTGTTCTTATCTGTGTTCCCTTGAGTCACTGTTGTCATTGAGTGTGTGAGAACACAGATGACTTAAGCATGATTCTCAAATAGCCCCAATCGAGGATCATCAAGAATGGGATATTGTTGATGCAATGGAGATTGGTGTGCGATCTGCATCATACTCTTAGAGAGTGTAGTAAGATCTCACTTACTACGAGATACTAGGTATCTCATGATGGATGCACAAAAACCTTAGAGGGTATTAGTATACCCATCAGAGAAACCGTTTGATGTAGTTCCACTATATGTGTCTACGGGTGTCTCGGTTAGTGGGAGCGATGCGATACTCCTTATGACTTGAGGTCAATATGCACGACATGTGTGGAGTGATGAACTTTGACCATGACCGACGCTTGTACCCTTCCATGGGTAGATATGGCTTGGATTGGGTTCATCACGAAGTGCATGTGCGTGGTAGTTAAGCCAAGAATAGGATTCATTCCTCAAAGTGGATTTAGAGATAATACTCATCTTCTCATCATAATTGGATCAAAGTCATTGGCCAATGCACGTCAACTTGGACTTTGTGGCCAAGTGTGACATAAGTGATCAATTAGTGATTGGAGATAATATGATTAAGTTATTTGAATAGACACTTCATCATGTTCAAGGCTAATCGAGTATTCATGAATGAAATGAGAAAATCGTAATAGTCCATGTTTCAGTTACAGGTAGTTGCACGTTTCTCGCAACGTACCTCATATATTGAGAATGTCTGATTTATTGTCTAGAGTTCAATTAAGACCGTTAGCTTGACTAATCGCTTGATATATGAGGGTATATGGGTCATACAACAAGTAGTTCCCTTTTACGGATTATAGTTGGTTGATTAAATGTTAAATTGGATTTAATATTTAATTTATGGAGAATTAATTAATAATAGATTAATTTGGAATTAATTATTATTAATGTTTAATTAAATTGGATTTAATTGAATAGGATTCCCAATAATAATATATGGAATATTATTATAGGATTTAATATATATGGAATCAAATCCGTGGAGATTTGATATACATGGGAATTAAATCCGTAGAGATTTTATATATGGGAATTAAATCTGAGAGATAAATTGATTAAGTTATTTGAATAGACACTTCATCATGTTCAAGACTAATCGAGTATTCGTGAATGAAATGAGGAAATCATAATAGCCCATGTTACAGTTACAGGTAGTTGCACATTTCTCGCAAGGTACCTCATATATTGAGAATGTCTGATTTATTGTCTAGGGTTCAATTAAGACCATTAGTTTGACTAATCGCTCGATATATGAGGGCCTATGGGTCACACAACAAGTGGTTCCCTTTTACGGATTATAGTTGGTTGATTAAATGTTAAATTGGATTTAATATTTAATTTATGGAGAATTAATTAATAATATATTAATTTGGAATTAATTATTGTTAGTGTTTAATTAAATTGGATTTAATTAAATAGGAATTCCCAATAATAATATGGAATATTATTATAGGATTTAATATATTTGGAATCAAATCGTAGAGATTTGACATATATTGGAATTAAATCCGTAGAGATTTTATATGTGGGAAATAAATCTAACAGATTTATTTAAATAAATATTAGGGATTTTATTTCCCAATCAGGTCAGCTTAGGGTTTTAAGCTGAGCCTCCCTATATATATGAGTTCTTGGGAATTCATAAACAACGTTAATTCATATTTTCTCCATAAGATCTAGAGTTAGAATTTTCCTAGCAAATTCATCTCGGGATTCGACGCTAGCAAATCCGTGCAAGTCCGTGATTGAGGATTACGTGGATACCATAGTTCATAAATCTGCTTTCGAATTACTGTAAGATTTCTTGTTATGATCATTATAATCGTTTATGCAATTATATGTTCGTTGTTGGTGAACTATTTAATTTTGTTGCGCATGTATTACATGTTTACGTGCCTCTATATTCCAACAGAACTTTGACCATGACCGATGCTTGCACCCTTCCATGGGTAGATATGGCTTGGATTGAGTTCATCACGAAATGCATGTGCGTGGTAGTTGAGCCAAGAATAAGATTCATTCCTCAATGTGGATTTAGAGAGAATACTCGTCTTCCCATTATAATTGGATCTAAGACATCGACCGATGCACGTCAACTTGGACTTTGTGGCCAAGTGTGACATAAGTGATCAATTAGTGATTAGAGTTAATATGATTAAGTTATTTGAATAGACACTTTATCATATTCAAGATTTAATCGGATATTCGCGAATGAAAGGAAGTTATCGTAATAGCCCATGTTTCAGTTAAAGGTAGTTGCACATTTTCTCGCAATGTACCTCATATATTGAGAATGTCTTATTTATTGTCTAGGGTTCAATTAAGACCGTTAGTTTGACTAATCGCTCGATATATGAGGGTCTATGGGTCACACAACAAGTAACAGTTGTTTACTGATTATAGTTGGTTGATTAAATATTATATTGGATATTAATATTTAATTTATGGAGAATATAATAATAATTATATTTAGAATTAATTATTATTAATATTTAATTAAATTATATTTAATGAAATAGGATTCCCAATAATAATAGATGGAATATTATTATAGGATTTGATATATATGGAAATCGAATCCGTAGAGATTTGATATTCATGGAAATCAAATCCGTAGAGATTTATGTATATGAAAATTAAATCAATGGGATTTAATTTACAAGATTAGGAATTTTATTTCCTAATCAGGTTAGCTTAAAATTTAAGTTGGGTCTCCCCTATATATATGAGCCCTTGGGAATTCATAATACAAGACTTCATATTTTCTCCATAAAATCTCTAAGTTAGAATTTTCCAAGTAAATTCATCTCGGGGATTCAACGCTGGCAAATCCGAGCGTGGTAAATGACTGTTATGTGGATACCGTAGATGAGGAATCCATGTACGAATTGCTGTAAGAATTCTGTTTACGTTTACCCGTTATTTAATTATGCAATTAAATGTTCGTTGTTGGTGAACTGTTTAATTTCGTTGCGCATGTACGTGTCTCTATATTCCAACAGGTGGTTGGGTAAGTGAGCACCCAGAATCAAGTCAATGTGTTGTTGGATTTCACGGAGCGGAGGTAAACCCGATGGAAGTTCGTCAGGAAAAACCTCAGAGAATTCATGCACAAAAGATTCAACAGCAGGTGGTAACTCAGATGGGGTATTAACATCATGGGCCAACAATAGCAACACAAAAGAAGCATCAGCCATCTCCCGAAGAAAAGCTTGCTGAGAAATAAAGAGAACACTGCCACTAGAAGTCGGAGGGGGCAGTGATGGGGCCAAAGGCAGCAGGGTGATTTTCATACCCAAATACAGAAAAGAATAAGTGTTATGACGTCCATCGTGCATCACGCTTCTATCAAATTGCCAAAGACGACCGAAAAGCATATGGCATGCGTCCATGGGGACAATATCGCACCAAATAGAGTCAATATATTTATCACCAATTGAGAACTTAACCAACACACGACGATCGATTGTAACAGAGGTGCCCTTTTGAAGCCAAGAGAGATTATACAGGTGAGGGTGCGACTCAGTACGGAGAGACAATTTACTAACATCATCTGCAGCAATAACATTCTCACATGCACCAGAATCGATAATAAATCGACATACGTTGCCATTGATGGTACAAGAAGATTCAAACAGACTGTGGCATTGTATGTCTTCGTCAGAATGACGGGGAGCGAAGCATGCTCGATGAATGACGAGGGTTGTACCCGAATCACCAGGAAGGATGGCTTCAGGAGGCTATTGATCATCGTACTCGTCAAACTCGGGAGGGCCATTGTAATCATGATCGGTAGCATCCTCGAGTAGGAGACCTCTTGTTCCCATATTTTTTCGGGCAATTAGTCATCCTATGGCCCGACTCGCTGCACTAGAAACACTGTATCGGGTGTGGAGCGGGTGGGGCCATGCGACCAGGGGCCGGGGTGGTGGGGCCTCGCACAGGAGGTCCACGAGCATCAGGGGCAGAGGCTGGATGTGAAGTACAACTTGACGAAGGAGTAAACGGGCCGGTCGGATGCCTCGTGAACTGGCATTCAAGGGATAGGGCATGTTGGTGCGCTTCCGAGATGGAGACTGGGGTCAAGAGATTGATAACATCCTGAAATTGTAGGCGTAACCCACCGACATAGCGGGAAATCAAATGATCATTAGATTCACCCAATTCCAAACGAGAGAGTAGCTGATAAAACTCCTCTGTATAAGCATCAACCGATCTTGAGCCCTGACGTAGGTTTTGCAATTTCTTGTATAGGGTTCGTGAGTAGTTGAATGGGAGAAATTCAGAGCGCATATGCTTCTTGAACTTATCCCAAGAGGTTACTTTTGGCTTGCCCAAACGGGCACGGGTATTCTTCGCCTGATGCCACCAGGCGGCGACTCTCCCACGGAAACGCGTCGCGATAAGGAAAATGCGACGATCATGCGGCACATCCTTAAAGTCCAAAACATCTTCAGTAGAGATCAACCAATTAATCAAGAAATTCCTCAAGTTCCAAACCTCCATTGAATTCCGGAAGTTCAATTTTGAAACTGGATTCCCAAGCACGGAGGTCGTCAACGCGACGAGCGGCGTTGGGTTGGAGCGGGGCAAACGGATTGTCGATTGTCGCCTCATCATCGGATGAACTAATCGGGTCATGCATGGGGTCCGGTGGCGGATCCCGTCTCACACGCTGGGCGTGCTGATGAGCAGGCATGTCACGGTTGGCGATTGCTTGGTCATGAAGCAACTGGACGATGGTGGCAAGTTGCTCTGTGATTGCGTCCAATCGAGTAGCAAGGGCGGCGTTGCGGTTGACTTGGTGAGGCGGCATCTCCGGAGCGTGCCTGGCAACTGAATACCAACTGATGCAGCGGGCGTATCGATTGAAGGACAAACACCTTCTACCTAACGTTGATTCATAGATGAATACCATAAAGATAGGAAATAAGGGAAACCCTAGTTTTGTTCATAAATCATTCAAGTCTCAAAAGACCCCCAAAACAGAGTATAAGTATGAACAGCAAAACAATAGTGCAAATAAAAACCCACAAACATGTCCAATAAGGAAAGCAATATTTAAAAGAACACAAAATTAATTAAAAGTGGCACGGGTCTTTGACCTGTCAAGACCCAAAGGATCGGCCTTCTTGAGATATAACGCCGCATCTTCATCTCCATCAATAGCCAACAATGTCTAACAAATTGCAACAAAACCATATCATTAGATCAAAATTAAGAGTACCACGTCTCATATGCGATACTTTTGAATATTTTTGTGATACTTTTGAAGTTTAAATATTGTCAGGGAAGATTAAAAGTGTATATGTCTATTATAATTTTTTGTGCAGAATCAATGAAGTTGCACCAACACTCTTAAGATAAAAAGTTTAGGCAATGTTTAGGGGAATTAAACCAAAATAGTCCCATAATTTTGCACCTTTATCGAAATAGTCTCATAATTATCAATTTTTTTTAATTTAATCTCATATATATTCAATTTGATCAAATTAGTCCCAAACCGCCGGAGGTCGCTCAAAATTGTCCAAAACTAGTACGTCGTTTTGGGCACGTGTAGTTGCCCGTTTTGGGCAAATGTCCTACACGCACCCCCAATTTTGACCGGAATATGTAAAACACGCGCAAATAACGACGTTGTTTTGGGCAATTTTGAACGACCTCCAGCGGATTGGGACTAAATTGGATTAAATTGAATACATATGAGACTAAAATGGAAAAGTTAATAATTATGAGACCATTTGAATAAAGGTGCAAAGTTATGAGATGGTTTTGGTTTAAATCCCCAATATTTAGTGCTTACCCACGACTCACTATTGCTTTTTCCCTTTTATTTTAATTCTTATTTTTTGAAATTGTTAATTTGGAAGCTTTACTTATATATCCATTGTATTTATACTTGTTCAACTTCACATACATATATATACACACACATATATGAGTAATACTTGTCTTGTGTGTAGAGTTTTGGAGCTAGCCTGATCCACTATTACACGTCCCTATTTTACGGTGACCTTTAAAACAATATTCTAGTTGAATGGACCTTTAGGGCTACGATTCAGTTTCAGGCTATAAACAACCCTCTAATTTATTGTATTTGTCATCATAAAAAACATTAGTAAATCTTTTGGTTTGGTAGTGCCTCAAGACTTAGTTATTCTTGACGAATTGGATCAACAAATTTGTGTTATTTATTTTCATTCCTATTAATTCTCCATAATTGTAGCCTAATTCATAACAGTGTGCACTGGTTGCATCGTGCAAGTGGTGCACTACTAATACTGTTAAATAGTAAGTGCACGTGTGGCCTTGGTGAACAGGTCCATGCTCGTGTTGATGAAGATCGGTTTCATGATTTTCTTTACGGAATTAATGAAGAACTGTACGGTAATATGAGATCAAATCTTTTGGCGCAAGATCCACTTCCGAGTCTTGATCGTATGTGACGACATTACTTCAAGAGGAGCGCCGATCTTCTTCTCGATCCAAGGCCGAAAGTGATGATGTGATGGCTCTTTGCGGTTAAAACCGCAATCTCGAGGTATGACTTCGTGTCGATACTCGTGATAAATCTGAATCGTATGTTCGTATTGTCATAGGATTCGGGTCATGAGGACGACAACTACTTCTCTAAGATCGGTTTTCCGATTGGTGGGGGGTGATAGGCCGCGTGGGTGGCGGTCGAGGAGCAAAGTCGTAGTAACACCCGGTGGGTGTGGCTCGTGGCAATGGTGGCGCTGGGTCACATCCAAATTCATAGCAAATCGTTAACAAAGGTCGATCGGTTGTCGGTCCGTGGTGTTATTGACACATTGCGTGGCCTAGTTCGACTTCGCTTATGATGTTGGGAGTGATACTAAGCTTCCAGAATAACGAAAGCACAAAGGGCAACAACTACTTGACATGCTTGGTAATACAAATATAAAAGCTTCTGATGACCGTTTGAGTGGTGAGTGCTCTAAATTTATTTGGATAATTGACACCGGAGTTTCAAATCATGTCACTGGTAATCTTGCCTTGTTGAGCCATGTTAAAGACATGGCAATATGTCCAGTTAGACTTCCTGATGGTAAAAAGACTAATTCATCAAAATGTGGCCAAGTTGTTTTAGCTCGTGGAGTGGTTCTTAAAAATGTCCTATATGTACCTGATTTAAACTGCAATTTAATTTCGGTTACTCATCTTGCCGGTGATTCAAATTGTGTTGTACAATTCACCAAGAGTTTATGTGTTATACAGGACCAAAATTTGAGGACCCTAATTGGAGTCGGTGAAAGAAGGGATGGACTTTATTACTTTCGTGGTGTTCCGAGGATTCAATCTTTGAATGTGGATGGGGCGATATCTCCGGAGTTGTGGCATAAGCGAATGGGACATCCTTCTGATAAAGTTGTTCAATCTCTTCCTTTTATTAGTAGTTCTACTAAGATTTTGAATAAAGCTTGTGATGTGTGCCATCAAGCTAAACAGACTAGAGATAAATTTTTTAGTAGTGATAATAAGGGTACAAGTTGTTTTGAATTGATTCATTGTGATCTTTGGGGGCCATATCATACACCCTCTTCTTGTGGAGCGAAATATTTTTTTACTCTTGTGGATGATTTTTCTAGAGCTGTTTGGGTGATTTTATTGATTGATAAGACTAAGGTTTTTAAAATGTTTAAGTCTTTTCTTGCAATGATTGAGAAGCAATTCAATGCTCAAGTTAAAATTGTTCGGAGTGATAACGGCACTGAGTTCTTTTGTATGAAGGAGTATCTTTCACAGGTTGGGATATTGTTTCAAACATCTTGTGTTGGTACTCCTCAGCAGAATGGGAGAGTTGAACGAAAACATCGTCATATTTTGAATGTGGGTAGAGCATTAAGGTTTCAAGGCAATTTGCCAATTGATTTTTGGGGTGAGTGTATTTTAGCTGCTGGTTATTTAATCAACCGTACACCTTCGAGTTTGCTTAATTACAAATCCCCGTATGAAGTATTGTTTGGTGCACCTCCTTCCTATGATGCTTTGCGTGTTTTTGGTTGCTTGTGTTATACTCATAATCAACGAGCAAAAGGTGATAAATTTCAAAGTCGAAGTAGGAAGTGTGTTTTTGTGGGATATCCTCATGAAAAAAAGGATGGAAATTTTTTGATATTGATACAAATGAGTACTTTGTTTCCAGAGATGTAAAATTTTATGAAAATGAGTTCCCTTATTTGGTAGTTTCGGGTGTCAATGAGGGTGTTTGTCCAGTTGCTCTTCCTCCGTTGAATTTGATTGAAGATGATTTGGCTTATGAGTATTTTGAGCAGACAAATGGAGAAGTTGAACAGCCCCCTCAACATGATGATAGTATTGTTCCGGCCATTGTTGAGGAGTTGGAGGTACCACTTGATAATGTGGTCAATGTTGAAGGCGACGCAAACAGTTTGAGGCAAGATGGAGATGTTGTTGATCACACGTTAGGCCGTGGAAGGCGTTCAAAAGTTCCATCTGTAAAGCTTCGTGATTCTGTTTTGAACACCGTACGAAAGTTGAGTCCATCCCACTCACATGGTATAAGAGCCAGCACGGCGGCTAGGGTTTTCTAATAGTCACCATGGCCAGTTCAAGAATTGATCCTACATCCCCGTATTTCCTTGGTTCACAAGATAATCCTGGAAATACAATTACGAACGTGGTGTTTCGTGGTGATAACTATGAGGAATGGTCTCGATCTTTGCGGCTTTCTCTTAAATCTAGACGCAAATTTGGTTTTGTTGAAGGCACTATCAATAAACCAACTGAATCAGAGAAGCTAGAGGACTGGTATTGTGTCCAATCTATGCTTGTTCAATGGATTTTGATGACGATCGACCCTTCTGTGCGGAAGACGATCCCTTTTTTTGAAGAAGCGAAGCCGTTGTGGAATGTGCTCAAGAAACGGTTCTACGTTGGCAACGGACCTCGAAAGCAACAAATAAAGGCGGCATTGGTTGAGTGTAGGCAGTCCAAAAATATGATAGTGGCGGAATATTTCGGAACTTTGCAGCCTCTTTGGGATGAATTGGCTACATATAATCCCAATAAATACTGACCAATTAATTATTATTCAATAAAAAAACTAATATTGTTTAATGAGAAAAACTAATACCATTAAAAAGTACTAGAATTTACCCATATATACTGTGTTTTTCCATAAATCCACAAGATCACAAATACTTTCAGTATGTGTGGATACATAAAACCGATACTCTTATTCTTGTACATTCAATTACATATGATATGTGCATATAGTGGCCATAAAAATAAAAGAGATAAAATAAAATTAGAAATAAAGATCATGCATATGGTGTGTAACCCCCCAAGGGTTGGCCACTTTTGGCAAACTGAGGTGTAGGTTTGAGAGTTATGAGTATATGCTCCTCTTTAGGTTTCAGGTTTAAAATTCTTTAAGTAAGATCAATTTTTAAGATGAATTAGTTCATGCAGAACTTTGTTTTAACTTAAAGTGAGGCCCCCGCTAATGAACGATGAATTTGGATCTCTCGGATTAACCAGGCTCTGGGCTGGATATCGAGTTATCAGAAAATCATGCATGTGGTGTGAGTGGTATGACATAAATGATACTATGAGTCGAAATTAATAATGGAGCTTTAAGTAGCGATTATTGTCCTATATATACGTGCCTCAAATACTCCACATTCACACACACTAATACTAATTAATACACCCACAAAATAAACTGTGAGAAAAATGGGCAGCTTTCTGAGTTTGTTTGCAACTGCTATTCTCATGTTGATGCGTCTATTCTCTACTGGTATATATAATCCCTCATTATTATTAATTTAAACTCTATTATATTTGTATATGTGTGTGAATATATAGATTCTACAATCATTAAGTATTACACACGATTGAGAAGACATTCATGAACTAGTCCATACTCACATTTCATGAATTTTAATTTTGGCAAAAACTTATACGCATCAATTGCATAATTTAAATTTTAACTCAATATTGACTAAAAAACTTGATACATATATTCATAATCTGACATATATGTGCCCATATAAATAACTTTTTTTTGGTCGACAAGCCCATATAAATAATTTGATTCAATTTAGTTTAAATTGAGTCAAATTGTACCGGCTGCACAGTGCAATTTTACTGTAAAAAAAATGGTCCACTTTGCTAACCAGATTATTCTAAACATTGAATAAATTTAATAAAAATTCTAAATTATGAATAAATTAAATAAAAATAAAAATTGAATACCTAGGCATCTGCAGCTCTATCAATCTTTTAAATTAACTTTATATACAATAATATCATGACAAAAAAAATTATTTTCTTTTATATCTTTAAAAAAAAATATCAGGAATGGTGGCAGAGGCAAGGATATGTGAGTCAAAAAGCCAGCGGTTCAAGGGCATATGTGGAAGAAAATTCAGCTGCGCGGCGGTTTGCCAGACTGAGAGCTTTCAAGGCGGCCACTGCCACGGCGGCCGCCGCCGCTGTTTTTTGCACTAAGCACTGCTAATTAATCCTTAATTCCTGCTGCTTATCGAATTAATTATTAATACACTATATAAGTGTTGTTGTCATCAATGAATGTTATTAATTTGGTGTTTTGAAATTAATGTTATGTGTGTTGTTTGGAATAATAAGAAAGACCTCCTATATGGAGTATGTCTTTTTCGTGATTTTTGATTTGATGTGATTTGTGGAAACTTGTTTTGTGCTTTAATTAATACTATATTCTGTTTCAGCAGAATTAATAATGAGTTCTTATAATTTATTTGCTTTTATTATCATGGTCATCTGTGATTCTGTATTATACTTTCCATTACACTTTTATTATCATGTTCATGTGTATTATATTGTTGTATAATGTTAAAGTTAACTCCTCTCCTTAAAAAAAAACACTTAGCAAGAAAAATCTCACTTGACGACTCAAAGGCCATTATTTATTATAAAGAAATTGTAAATTGAGTTTTTATTAGTTAGTTAGTAATATTAATTTAAGAGACACACTTACATGAGACGGTCTCACGATGAGACGTGATATAAGTTGGGCATTGACGTTTTAACACTTTGGAAGGGGTGGATGTAATTTGTGTTAAATTGTACCCCGTCTCATGCAAGAGATCATTTCATATGAGTTTTTGTCTTAAATTAATTTGAACCCGCTCCACATTTGGCTCTTCTAACATTACATCTTTGACAAAAACTTGTGTGAATCTGAGTTATCGAGAACTTGATTTTTTTAATATCACTATATGTATAAAAATTATTACTATCATGCATAAAAATTTTTACTGTTTAAAAAATATTTTATATTTTTAAATAGTGAATTTTTTTGTGCATAACAATAACAGTGATAAAATTCAGGTGAAGATATGATTCATAGGAGTGTCATTCTATATATGTTTAAAACAAGAACTAATTAAAAAGAAAAAGAAAACCATGGTTGGTATTATTTAGGCCCAACCCAAGTTTAATGAATGTCTTTAACTAATAAAAAAGGGTCCGGTTATTAACAATTCATAATTAATAGATTCACCCACTTAATTAATAAATTTTTAAATATACCCCTTCTTATGGACCTGCTTAATTAATAAGGTAAGATCTCATATGCACTTACACTCACACTCACCTTAACCCTACCCAAATTATAAATTTTGGATTCAATAAAAAATCCCCTTCTTCCTATATATACCCACTTCTTTCAAATCATCCACTTCATCTCTCAACGCTACGCCTTTCTTTCTTTTTTTCATCTCCTCAAGCCCTATTGCAAAAAGTGGATATACTTCTTGTTACTGATAAATTATCCTCAAGACCTATCGCAAGAGCCTCAACCTGATAGGTCAACTGATCCATCTTGGAGTAGATAGTTGCACGCTTCTATTATAAGTAGATAGTTGCACACTTCTGTTATAGATAGTTGCACGCTTCTGTCATAAGTAGTTGCACGCTTCTATTATAAGTAGTTGCACATTTTTATTATAAGTAGTTGGATGCTTCTATTATAAGTAATTGCATGTTTTTGTTGTAAGTAATTGCACGCTTCTATTAGTTGCACGCTACAATATTATCTAGTTGCATGCTTATGTGTTTTCTAGTTGCACGGTTTAGTATTAACTAATTGCATGTTTCTATATTATATAGTTGTATGTTTTTGAATTAATTATTTGCATTTTTGTGTTATCTAATAGTGTGTTTATATATAGGTATATTCCCGAAATTAAAATAAAAAATTACTAATTTTTTGCTACATGGGAATTGAACCCAACATCTATTGGTAGGAGAAAAAAAGTTCAGCCACTGGGCTGTAAGTTGTTATTAGAAAATATTCGAAATAATATTAGAAGGAAATGCGCGACCCATTTTTTAAAATGGATTCAAGTGCACGGTGCACCTTGGTGCGCAGGAGATCCACTCAATTAATAAACATTATTTTCCTGCACTGCTGCAGGAGAAAGAACACGAATATAACCGGAAAAAATTGTAAAAATGTCATTCAATATCGGCATTAAAATCTGTTGAGTACTCAAATATTAGTAGCAAACATAATCTATTTACTAATATCATATCTTTCGAACACAAAAAAAAAAAAAAAAACGTTGGTAGAGGGGAATTCTGCAGCATTGTGCAGAAGAAAGACCAGAATTACAAACACATTAATAATTAATTCTGCAGCAGGGGTGGGGATGGGGGTGGGGGTGTATATAACCGGACCCCTGAAACAACTATAACGGGCTTAAAGTGTAAAATGAGTCCAATTGAGGTTAGAATGAGGATTAAAAGGCACGGGTTATTAGCACCCCCATTTTTTGGAAATACACTACTTACATTAGTTCACCCCTCACCAAATTAATACACTACTAATTAGGGTTCGTTTGGTTGGGGGTAATGAAAGTGGGTAATGAAAATCACTTCTATTGATGTTGCTTGATAGTTTTGATACATAAGTAACGAGAATAGAAATAAGCAGTAGATTACCATCACTCACTCAACACACCTCACATGATACTCATTGTTGATGTTCTAACCAAGTAATAACAATGCAATCAATAACCCTTAGTGATTGACTATTCAGAATACCCATTATCATTATCATTCTCAAGTCATACCAAGCGGACCCTTAATTTCTTAAATTACCCTTCTTTCTCAAATCTCTTCATTCATTTGCAATTTGAAAAAATCAAAACACACAAATCCCTTCATTCATTTTGGATTTTTCATTAAAATGAATGAACCCACTTTACCAAATCACCGACTATACTGAAAAATTTTGCATTTTAAGAATTCGAGACTGGTTTACCGATGTTTTATTTTTTTCGAAAAAGCATGGAATTTTCGTGCTTTCTAGAAAAAACATTCTGAAATTTTCAAAAAATAAAAAAAATATATATTGAAAAAAATATTTTGAAATAATCTGAGAGTCTTCTGTACAAATTTTCGAAAAAAACACCAATTTTCGAAAAAAAAATAAAAATCAAACTCTACTAAATATTTCGAATTTTTCTCCCGAATTTTCAACTGAAGAATTTATTCAAATTCTATTGGAATAAGGGGTACATGTGGGTATAAGAGAGGAAAAAAAGGAAAAAAAAAAAGAAGATATAATTATAGCATTTTACTTGTGCTTTGAAATTAAAAAATTAGATGAGTGGTGCATTTCCTAATGTTTGGGGGTGCTAATAACATGCGTTGGAATTAAAAAAAAAAAAAAGGAAGGCCCAAGTCATATAATATGGGCCAAATAATCAAATTTAGAACATATTTTTGGTTTTTCATCAACTTTAAAATATATTTTTTTTCTCTCCAAATTTAACACATATTTTTTTTAATATTTAAAAATATCCCAGGTCATCATTTTCGGCAAGGTTTGTCTGATCTGGTCATCGGAGTTAACTTGTCTTGCTAATATGTATATATTAAAATTAAAAAATAAAAAATATCTCCACTTAAAATTAAAAAATAATGACCCGAGATGTTTTTTATCTTACGTTTTTTTAATCTTAGGGTGATGATATTTTTTATATTTTTTATTTTAATATTTACACGTCAACAAAACAGGTGAATTATGTCGACCATATCAGACGGACCTTGTCAAAAATAATGGATCAGAATGTTTTTAAATATTATGTGAAAATATATACTAATTTTGAAACGAGAAAAAAATATATACTAAAATTGATGAAAAATCAAGCTAAATTTAATGATATGGCCTATACTATGTAGTATGGATATATTATTTACATGTCCCAGGTTATTCGCTCAACAATCCTTAGGAAATACTTTCCCAAATATTCTTTTTATTTTAATACACGATTGAAATGTAAAAAAATTTACTTTTCGAAAACTGGTTAAAATCTTGGAAATTTCTTTGGAATATGTAAGACAATTTCAGTTATTTTTATCGAAAATGTATTTACGTTTAGGACAAAGCTTCGAAATTCGGACAAAAAGTCGAAAAATTAGATTCAAAATTTCTTGTTCGAGGTTTAATTAGTTTTTCGCAAAAAAAAATCTATCTAGTAATTTTCGTGCAATTAACCATACTTTATACATAAATCAGGTACTCCCTCCGTCCCTTAGCAACTTGCACACTTTTATTTTTTGTCCGTCCCTTACAATTTGCACGCCTTAAAATGATAAAGAATCTCACAATCTTCACCCTCACAATTTTCACCCTCCATCTCCTTTGAAAAGTCAACAAAATACTAAAAAAACTATTTTTTTTAATATGTGTGTCAAATCAAATGTGCAAGTTGCTGGGGGACGGAGGGAGTATTATGCAAGGATTTAACATCAAATGCACATTCAACAAATGTTTCACACTAATTCTCAAACCTAAAATTATCAAAACTTCAGCCTAAAATTATCAAACCTTTAACGGCGATGGACGGTGTTGTGGTGGTAGACGAGCTTTAGTGGTGGACAATTTCAAAATTTCGGAACTTGAAAGTGTATTATTTGATTTGAATGGAGAAAACAATTAAGAGAGATGGGTAGACGAAGTAGGATAACTCAAGTGTTAGAGGATCACTGTCAATGCCCAAAAGATCATGAATTCAAGTAGACCGATTAAGGAGAAAAAAAAGGGATGGGTAATTTAAGAAGTTCATTAAAGTGTACTACTCTTGGAAGGGGTGAACTCATTATAGGGGTGTATTTCCTAAAGATGAGAGTGCAAATAACCTGGGTCTAAAGATTAAGATTAATACACTCATCAATTTTGGTAATACATGAAATGTCAATTCAAGATCTGAAAGATAGTAAAATTATCAATTTAAGATCTAAAAAATAAAAAAAACTATTAATTCAGTGTCTGAAAGATAAAAACAGTCCAGTTAAACCCTATATGACATATTTTTGTGTCAATGTCACATAATAATATACTTCCTCCGTCCCAAATCAGTTTTCACAGTTGACTTTTATACACATTTTTTCGAGCGAGTTTTGTATTAGTAATTAAAATGTTAAAATGACTTTTAAGGAGGTGTATGATAGATGAAAACTGATTTGGGGCGGAAATAGTATATTTTTACATTTAATCATATATATTTTCTAAATTTTCTGATATTTGATTATATTTTTTATTCCAAAATTATTATAGATAAGCATAACAATCACAATCACAATCACAATCACAATTCTCAATTGTCAACATATTGATGAAGAATACATATATACATCATTTAAAAATACTTATAATTGTGGGGGTGGTTACATTCATACAACACATGGCCATGGAAATGGGCTTGTTTCTATAATTATTAATCATTGATGAGATTTTAAATCTCTTACCACTGCAACTACTCATCCTTAGCTGGGCTGCTGCTCCTGTTTTCGCGCTTTGACTATTCTTTGATACTCGATGCTTCCTTTCACTTGACAATTTTCTCGCAAAGCTGTAAATATAATTATAAATAAATTTCTCTGCAAATCCATTCTAATAGAAATTTAGTAAAAATGATATAAAATCTATATGTGTTTGGTAAGTTGAGAATAATATATTAAAATTGATGGCCTAATTAATTTATCAGTTCAAATATCAATTTCTCCCAAGTATATGTTTCGCGTTAAATTGGATTCACATGATTTTTTTTAGTGGTATCGTTATGCACATGAAATATTGGGAAATGATTTGGTGATGTACAGGACTATTGGGGTGTGTGTGATTCAATGGTGTATGTGTGTGCAGGTGAGTGTTGTACATCACAAAATCTGATTTTGGAGATATTAATCTTGTGTATACAAAATGTCACTGCTTAAATAATTAATGCTTGAATTTAAACAATGACATTTCATATGCAGAACATAATTAATTAACACTTCGTATCCACAACAGTGATACTTAAAGAGAAGAAGTTCATGTGAACTCGAGTTCAAAGAAGCTTTTATACACCGTACAACTCATGTGCATTTTTAAAAGACTAGGTCTTGTATGCACCCGGGTGCACCGTACACTCATAGTGCATTTTAGAAGCGTGCAACTTGTTATGCTGAAAAATATGACTTATTTACATAGACAAGTGCAAATGTTAATATGGGAACATAGTTGGATGCTTCTGATTGGAATAATTGCATATTTCTGTTTTGTATAATTGCAGCTTCTAAAATGCATTATGAGTGCACGGTGCACCGAGTGTACATGAGATCCACTCTTTTTAAAAAGTGCAGATATTTTTTCTTGCACTTTTCAATAAAAACAATTTTTATTTTATAAATGCATTTGAATTGGATTATGCACGTGGTGAATATAAGAATTTGTCTATGTTCATTACCTTATGAGCGCTTCCTCATTTGTGCCTCCATTTTCGACCGGTTCAGTTAGACCGGTTTCCAAATGCACTCGGGAAACCTGACTTTTCAACAACCTTTCACCAATTTCAACAAGTCTATCCAAGTTTTCTTTTGTCGCAATATCCAATGAATTTTCAAGCCCGTTTAGTTCATCGTCCTATACAAATTCAATTAAAACAAAAAAAATCAAGTCCAATCCTAAAATAATAGATACATTTCAATTGGACATGCCAAAAATTATACCATCTCATATATGAATTTAGACGCAGCCTCCCTTGAAACTTATTCAAAGTATAAAATATATATCATTACACATATAAACTAACATCGTAAAACTTATCAACTGATACCATAACATTTATATATGCGTAAACATTATGCACTAGTATGAATCCAATTTGATATGGTTAACAAGTTTCACTGAAAATTTTGTCATGAAGTTATCAAATTAAAAATATAAAGTGTTTGTCAATGTGTTACCTGGATTCTAAGATAATTGTGCTCAGAGTTGAGAGCTTGGAATAAAATAGAAGTGTGAATATCGACCATATCTGCACTTGCTTGACTGAATACTTCAAGTAAAGGGTTGGTGCCCCCATGAAACAGCCAACCAAAAATACCCCATTTGGATGCTCGTTTAATGTCGTATCTTTCCTCGAATTTTGCAGCTCCGGTGCCTATCGATATGGTTAGAATACGAGGGTAGTCGACTGGCCTCGTTCGGAAGAAGTCCACGTTCGAATCGAACATTTGTTTGATCACTTCTGTTATAGCCAACAATGTCTAACAAATTGCAACAAAACCATATCATTAGATCGAAATTAAGAGTATATTAGTAGACAATACACCACAAATTATATAGGACAAATGATTAAATCTAGTCCATATTTTTAATTTTTTATTAATTTTAACATATATTTTTTTCTTAATTTAAATTTAGCACATATTTTCACTTAAAATTTAAAAATATCTAGATTCACTATTTTCGACAAGATATGTCTGATATGGTTGTCGGAATTCATTTAAAATAAAAATATCACCGCCTAAGATTAAAAAATGCGGGATATAAAAACATTTCGGGTCACTATTTTCTAATTTTAAGTGATAATATTTCTTATTTTTTCCAATTTTAATATTTACACATCAGCAAGACAAGTTAACTCTGACGACCACATCGGATGAAACTTGCCGAAAATGGCGACCCAACATGTTTCTAAGTATTAAGTGAAAATATGTGTTAAATTTGGAGAGAGGAAAAAATATGTGCTAAATTGATGAAAAATCAAAAGTTTGTGCTAAATTTGATTATTTAGCTAATTATATATGTAGTTTGTTGAACACGAGACGAAACACTAAATTTTAATAGAAGATCTTTGTTGAAAGAATTCTGTCTCATCTAAAAGTCCGAACTTGAAGAGAGGTTCAAAATTAATTTGTTTATTTAATCTCCATAACAATTTTACTCACTTGTGGGCTTAAGTATCTTACTCTATCATTGGGAGAAGACAATCTAGTGAACCTGAAGACTCTGATACCATAAAAAAATTCCGTCTCATCTAAAAATCCGAACTTATAGAGAGATGTAGAATTAATTCGTTTGTTTAATTAATTTCCCCAACATTTGCCGCAAGAGAATTTATTGAACAAAATAACACTAGTTTCACATTTTCTCATCACTCTCAATATTTCTTGATTAAATGGGGATCCCTAATAAAACAACTAATGAGGCCAAGCCAAGCTATAAAAGTTATGGTAAAAAATAATATATAGTTTCAGAAAAATCATATATTGGAGTTTGAATTTGAATGTGTAATATTGTACCGGATTATTTGCAGCGACGCCCCCATCTATGAGATTATACTCTCTTACATTCCCATTCTCATCTTTTGTGATGAACTGGTGACCTGGAAAATAAATAGGAGCTGCTGATGTACTTATGCAGATGTCCGAAAATTTAGCATCTAACAATGCTGATCTTTTTGCCTGCACACAATCATTAATTGTGTATTATCGTTAGAGGGTGTTTGAAAAGAAATATATTTCGAGGAAGTAATTTAATTTAGTAATTATGAGATAAAATTGCTTGATATATAGTGCAAGTTATGAATACTTGCATTGATAAAAGATTTGAATAGAATAAACTATCATCGAGGAGCTATAATCAACTAGAAGCTCACTCTTCCCAACTTATAGATGATGGATTCTAAATTATTATTTTGAATAGAATTATAGAATTGAAAACATATCAAAATTAATATTTCTACGCACCATTCAAAGTGATTATAAGTATTTATAATTTTAAAAACACCCTCTTATTCTCAAATTGTATTAAGTTGATAATTGATACTCCCTCCGTCTCAAACTCGATTGCCACATTACTGTGTGCTCGAGTTTTAAGAAAAAGTGATAAAGTGTTGAGGTAGAAAGAGTTTTTTATTAGTATTTTATGTGATAAAATGATGGGTAGTTGAGGTTAAAAAGAGTTGTTTATTAGTATTTTATGTGATAAAGTGAGTATTTCCATTTAAGGAAAGTGATAATCAAGTATGGGACGCCCGAAACGGAAATGTGGCAATCGAATTTGGGATGAAGGGAGTATATAGTAGCTTAGCCGCATGACAACATATAGGTTTGGGACGAGTTAGGAAAATTGGATTGAGATTAACCTGTCAATTTACTCATCTTTTGTCGCGTTGATACTTAATTTTTTAATCTTGTTTTCAAAAATACGAATTTTTATATAAATTAAAGGCAAAATCTTGAATGCATGCACTTCAAGTATATTTTTGAACGTGCAATTTGTTTTTACTGAAACTTTGCATGTTTCTGTAATTAAAACTTGCATGTTTTAGTAAAAATAATTGTACATTTTATATACTCAAGCTGCGTAATGGGTTTCCTAAACTAGACATAAAATTTTATTCCAAACCCACCCCAAAGTCCAAACAGAACTACTTTACTCTGAGGTTGAAATATTTGAAGTTTTGAACACATCCAACTACCATGGTTGACCAAATAGAAACGCAAATTAAGATCCACAAATGTATAGTAAAATACATAAAGGGGTGTTGCATGCAGTGTCTGTATTGTTACTATTGTAAAACATCACAACGTGTTAGCTGTAGTCAAAATAGTACTAGTATTTTATATTTATAAATACAATAGGGCAAGACAAATATTTATATGAACTATTTACACAGCGTCATCTATGTGTTTTAAATAATATTAGTTGTTTTATTAAAAAAATATAAACAATATATACATTTTAACTCTTGAAAAAAAAAGCCAACCATTTGTTTATAACCTCTAATTAGAGAGCCAACGACCATATATTGTGGGTGGATCCTAATGTACAGGGCGGAGCCAGGATTTTGGTTGAGGGGGGTCAATATATTTTGTTCAATTTACATTAATATGTCCGATAAAATTTAAATATTTTTATTTGCAAAAAAAAATATTAATATTTATTATTAAAATGTCTCAAAATATAAATTTGTCTTTAACCTATTAGAACTTAGAACGTCTCTTTTACATATCGTGAAAATCATCTACTATAATTTAAATTATACTTTTTTATATTTATTTTACAATTTGCTTCTCAATACACACTAATTAATAGAAGTTTGTAAGATTTCACATTCTATTTTCATCTTAAAAGTTATATACATCCTTCAAAATTATAAGAATAATAAATCATGAAGTGATGTAATTTTACTTTTTAAATTGTTTTGTGCAATTAAAAAATACACTATTTCAAATGTTGAAATTGGGCTGAGACTTAAAATTATTGGGCTCAACCTAATTATTTTTTTAACAAAAAACAGGCCCAACGGATAGACTAATTCAATTATAGTACATACTACTCCCTAAGACCATTGAGTATTATTTACTTGCATCTAATATACATATTAGATATACCTATATTAGTAAAAGGTTGGAAAAAATTTGGGGGGTTGGGGGTGGCTCCGCCCCTGACTAATTTACATAAGGTGCACCGTGCTCTTTATAATGTATTTATTAAAATACAATTTATTGTATTAAAATATATAACTTTTTTATATTAAAATGTTCAATCTATTTTTATATATATTTAAAAAATACATTATAAAATATATGGAACACTTGAAGTAACCTATATTATCAATGAGCAATAAATAGCGGGGCCAAAAGAGAAAAAAGGAGCCAGGTACCTCATAAGTGGAGAAAATAACTGGCTGCAAACGCTTTATATCAAAAGCTGGAATAATGACATTAGTGATAGCTTGGCTCAATTTTTTGTCCTCCAATTCCTCCGTTAACACGCCGTGAAGGTGCTTCCCGTCATACATCGGCCCAACTAACGACTTCAACATTTTCCCAAACGGAAAAAACGACCTCCAACCATCAACCAATCATAATTAATTAATTCTTAATTAATAATAATAATAATTAAATTTACCAAAAATAACCTTACTGTGTTTGTGGAAATATTTTGGGGCAGTTCTCCAAGTAGAATGGCTTGATCCCCTTCCCAGAATAAAGAGGCCGATTATTTCCGTCCGGCGCCGTTAACATCGCCGTTACTAGGCCACCGGTGCTCGTTCCAGCTATCACGTCGAAGTAGTCCGCGATTCGCGCATCCTCCCCGTCCAACTTCTGCTCATTGTTCTCGATATCAAAACGTATATATACATATTTTTATACGTATTATTACAAGAAAATTGATCTGTAATGATTTACATGAATTCTTTCATAATAATTTTTCAAAAAAAAAGCTTTAAAAATTATTTTTCTGTAATTAAAAATTTTTAGCTAAAGAAATTATAATAACAACGAACGAACATTCTATCATTATATCTTTTCCAGCTGGAGAAGGTATAATAACAGGATATAATTACCTGAAGTTGGGATTCGAGGAAATCGAGGATAACTGCAGGAATAACACCTTTAATGCCACCTCCATCAATGCTAAGTATAGTGATGTATCTCTCGTACTCTGGGGGTTGATCTGTTTGACGAAAGCCTGGAGTTTGCTCCATTGGAATGACTTATGAGATTGATTGATATTTTATGGAAAATGAATCAAATGATTAAGTATATATGAACTAGTAAATTAATTTAGCACATATCGAAATTCAGAATTTTAAACTAGGTGTTTGAATATATTTATAAATATATATTAATTTTATTGCATGGGGGACCACATGTTGAATGTGATGTTCTAGTGTTAATCACTTCCGACCAAACGTAACTTTGTCTTTTTATTGAATGAAAATTAGACTTACGACTTTTTAATTATTTTAATATATACTTACTAGCAGCCCACGTGGGGCATACTGACCATTGACTATCTTCATCAAAATAATTAAATTACATGATTAATAATATGGTTTAAATTTTTTGTAGTCATGTAACTTTGCATCATTTTGAAATTGGTCCCGATTGTTTTGATTTTTTTTATTTTGGCCCTGTAAATTATTAAAAATTTTGAAATTGATCATTTAACCTGTTATAGCAGGTCACCAAACAGGTAACCATAATCTATGTTATTATTTTATTTTTTTCTTTAATTTCGAAATGCCAAACTTTTTTTATCTAAATAATTTTTGTCGGGATTTTTTTTTCGTATTTTTGTAGGAAGTGAGTGGTTTTCTGCATATACTGATTTAATTTTTTTTTTTGGATCACTTTAGACCCAGTAAATCGACTCGATTCACTTTGTCTTTTAATATACAAATTATTTTAAACCTGACGTAAAACCCGACCAAAATTTTTAGGATTAAAAAAGTTCAAGTGACGCTTCGAAATTAAAGAGAAAAATAAAATAATTACATATGCAAGTGTTTAATTGTTTTGGAATTCTCGCCGCAAAAGAAAATGACTAATTTCAAAATTTTAGAAAACTTACAGGACCAAAATTAAAAAGTAAAAACAATCGAGATTAATTTCAAACGATACAAAATTACATGACTACAAAAAATTTAATCCCTTAATAATAATAATATATAGTCAATGGGATCGAATTGCCAAGCTGTACATAGGTATATATAATACTCCAAATGACTGGCCCATGCCTTGTGTTTCTTGTATAAATTTATTTAATATTCTTGTGAGTTGTAATTTTCACATTCTTTTTTCCCTTTAAGCGTTTAACACACTTTTTCCTTTTCGAACTTGTGAAGTGGCCGGGTCTGTGTAAAAGCACGGGTGGCTTTAATTATGAAACAAAAAAATAATAGATGGAGGATAAGGTTGGAATTCTAAGTCGATGTAACTTTTATAGTACCTATATATTTAAATTTAAAAAACTTAAAAAGGTTCGTTTGATATGATTTTAGAATGATAATAATAATAGAGATTGAAATTAATTACTATGAAGTTGTTACTAAATATCAGATGTATCATCAGTCAAGACCGTGTATAATACCTTCATAGTTAATTTTAAAATTATGAAATGTATTGAAATATATCTTTTTGTTTATATTTGAATCGCCAAGCAATTATGAATATGGAACACAAGTTATATATTTTTATTGTAAACAAATTAAATATTTCAAACGACAAATTATACGATTTTAAAAAACACTATCCTGATCATCTGTCCTCGCGTGCGTGCGTAGGATTGAAAATTGTGATACTATTTGAACAAAAATGTGTTAGGGTAAAGAAACTAGTGACTATTGAATTGTATGAGCAAACATCAATTCATTTGTTTCATACGTACGCTTCCCCCTCTGACTATACCACATTTCAAGGTCCTTGATCAGTGTGATATTTCATATAAGTGATTGTGTTAAAAAAATAAAACCACCTTATTTATTGATAATATTCCCAAATAATTAATACTAATATCCTCTTTTAAAAATAAAAGTAAACAAAATTGCAAGATCTAAAATAATAAAACAAATTAATTATGATTAAAATTAAAATTAATTACATTATTATAACAAATGTTCCTAGCTATTATATTTAAAAAAATTGGTGATCGATCACTTGCAAAATATTTTGCGTGGGCGAGCAAAAATAGTTGTAGGGTTGATCTTTGATTTCATTTTAAGAGTGGTGAGAAGTGGGTTGGATTTGGATGTCATTCTTGGCTTCGGAACTGGCCTTGAGATTTCACTAGTAAATTTGGACACGTGAAATTTGGCCTCAAATGATAATAAATTCACAAAATTAACCAAAGTGTTCCATGATTGTTTGAGTCCGTTTGAAGGGGTGGAGATGAGCTGGGGAACTGCCCTCTCATTCTTCGTCGTCGGTCGTAGTTTTCTTTCCGTCGACAATAAATACGCAAACCTGAATAGTAATAAGGCAAAGTCCGATGTAAATCAGTTTCGGTTGACTTGTATTTTGGGGTATATATGTTTTTATATAGTATAATTGGTCGATTGAAACATATTTATAAGTTTATAATTATAAGAATTAGTTGTTTCGTTTAAAAGTATTACTTGCTATACTATAAGGTGATAGTTATTGACCTTTTGAGTGCTTGCTCATTTGTGCCACCATTTTGGACGAGCTTAGTTAGGCCCGTGTCCAAATCAACCCTTGATACCGGGCTATGCAGCAGCCTCTCACCAATTGTGACTAGTCTATCCAAGTTTTCTTTTGTTGCAACATCCACTGAATTTTCAATCCCTCTTAGTGTATCGTCCTACGTGTTCGTGACAATAAGATAAATAAATAAGCCGTCAATTTTATTAATTTATGTTTCCACTTTTTAATTTGGTCATTTTTGTGTCAATTTTGATCCAATTTGACTAAAATTTATAAAAGTTAAAATATAAAAGAGTAAAAATGAATCCAAAAATGAACCAAAATTGAAAAATAAAACAAACATGACCAAATTTTTTTTTGTCCTGATTTTATTTACTTGGGTTAATTGTACAAAAGCCCCTTATGATTTGGAAATGTTGCGCGAAATTCCTCGGTGATTTGAGAATTACACGAAAACCTCCCGTGATTTATAAAATAAAGCAATTTTCCCCCTTAAAAAAAATTAACAATTTTATATTTTTTCTCTTTCTTCCGTTATGTCCTTCATAATATATATTGTCTCAAGATTTCAATATTTGAAAAAAAAATAAGATGCAGTAAATAGAGAAAATAGATAAACCTTTTAACTCATTCTTTAAAGAAGGGGTGTATTAGCTTTATTTAGTGAACGATGGGAGGCTTTCATGCAATTCTCAAATCACGATGGAATTTTGCATAACATTTTTAAATCACAAAAAGTTTTTGTGCAACCAACTTTTTTTACTTTTTTTTTTTTTTTAATTTTGATCCAATTAAAATTTAAAAAGTAAAAATTTATCAGACTAAAATTGATGACCTATGTTATTAGACAATTGTTGATAAAGTATTGAATATTCTAATTACCTGGATCCTTAGGTAATTATCCTGGGATTGAAGAGTTTGGAATATTAGAGATGTATGATAATCCACCATGTCAGCACCTGCTTGAATGAAAATCTCGAGCAATGGTGTTGTGCCCCCATATAATAACCAATCAAGAATGCCCCATTTTGATGCTTTTTTAATGTCGTATCTTTTATCATCATTTGTTGCATTTCCAGTGCCTATTGATATTGTAAGAAGAAAAGGATTCAAGTCCACAGGCCTCAGTCCCATGTTGATATCGAACGGTTGTTTGGTCAATTCTGTTATGGCAATTAACGTCTATCAACATATTGCAACAAAATGAAATATGTCAGATCATATATTAAATTTTCACCATAATAAAATATAGAATTCCCTATGACAAATTTCAAATAGCTATGGAGTTTTCCAATAAAAAATAATTTGGTCCTTAAATAGGGAGGATTGCCTACGAATTTTTACACCTATGTACAATCAATTTGTCTATACATTTGTAATTTTCGTTGGCAAACAAATTACCTATACAATTAATTTTTGAGGCAACTTACATTTTCGTAGGCAATTATATTTACATTTTAGAAATAACCTACAAACAAATTTACCTATAAATTATATTTTCATTGGCAAATTTACCTATGAATTGAAATGTCTACATGATTAAAAAAATTTATAGGCAAGTCGTACGCAATTAATCTTACTATTTAAGGACGAAATTATTTTCGTTGAAAATTCTTTAGGCATATTGGAATATTAAGTAGACAATTCTCAATTCTCTTTGTACTTTTTTTTTTCTTTCTAATTGCAACATGTGCTATTGCAATCTAAACTCTATTTTTTAAGTACTTCCCTGGCAATTTTTGTGGCACATATGATTGAAAAGTACAACAAAAATAGAATTTAGGTTGCAATTTGTCAATTCGTATTGTAGTACATGTTGCAAGTTAAAAAAAATATATATATAGTACGGATTGCAAATTTATATTAATGGTAGACAAAAAATTATATGAGACGGTCTCATGCATGAAATGGGCTACAACTTAGCACAAATCACACCACCATTTCCAAAATGTTAAAGTGTCAATGCCCAAATTATGTCCGTCTCACCGTGAGACCGTCTTATGCAAGTGTGCCTCTTAACGGTATATAATTTTAGTTTTAATTACCGGATTATTTGCTGCGACACCACCATCTATGAGATTGTATTCTCTTTCATTCCCATTCTCATCTTTTACAAAGAATTCGTGGCCTGGAAGAAACGTAGGAGCTGCAGATGTACTTATGCAAATGTCTGAAAATTTCGCATCCAACAATGGTGATCTTCTTGCCTGCACAACATCACTCACTAAATTTAGTAAAAATAAATTGCAGGTTTCAATAATGAAACAACTTATACTTTTAAAAAATATGCACTTGAATTACACGGTTTGTACAAAATTTTGTCAATTATCATATAATTGCACTGGATTGGACAATATATTATATAATATTTATGTGACGTGCATAATGCTTTTGAAAAAAAAAAGTAACGTGCATAATAAATCTTTCCAATATTATTATTATAAGTGAGTCTCTGCACCAGATGCACCGTCCACTTTATAGTGTATTTTGAAAATATTTAACTTGTTGTATTGAAATACACACTTTTTTACATTGAAATATATAGCTATTATTCCAAAATACACTATAGAACGTATTGGGTGTAGGGGTGGATCGGTATGATATACCAAAAATATCTCGCTACACGGTATATCGTACGGAAATTTTCAATATCGAAAAATGCATACCGAAAATTTCGGTATATCAATTGCATACCGATATCGTACCGATATTTCAGTATACCATACCGTACCGAATTTTTGACATATACCGTATCAATACGGTATTTTTGGTATGAATTCAATATGAATTCAGTACCGGTATTTTCGGTATACCGGGAATATTTTCGGTATATACCAAATACCAAAAAAATTTATATTTTCATACCGATATCGTACCGAAATTTTTGATACGGTATTATACCGTACCGAAAATTTCGATAAAATCGATATTTTTCGGTATGATAAGTGCGGTATACTGCTATTTTCGATATTTTCTCCACCCTTAACTGAGCGGTTCGATTCTCTTATTCCACTTTTCGTATTTTATTGGTGTTTCATCTTTCTGGATTTTTAACACATAAACCCAAGGTATGGTGGTCTGTTAAATATTTTTTATAATTCCACGCGTTATTCATCCATATTATGAAATATAAAATGGAACACTAATTATGAAATAAATTATCTCACCCCCTAATTGGATGCATAGAAGACTTAACCTATTATGCATTAATTTTTTTAGAAAGACTTAAATTCCTACGTGCCAAGAACTGCCAAGAACAAAGAAACATATAGTAGGTGCAAAATTAAAAAAGATGGTACGTAAGTCTGCTGACCTCATAGGTGGAGAAAATAACAGGCTGTAAAAGCTTTATATCAAACGCCGGAATAACGACGTTAGTTATAGCATCGCTCAACTTTATGCTCTTCAATTTTTCCGTCAATAAACTCCGTAAGTGCTTCCCGTCGTACAACGGCCCCTTTAACGACTTCATCAATTTCCCAGACGGAAACAACCTTCATCAAATAATTCATCATTAATATGATTGAATTTGAATTAATATAATCCATGCATGAATCAATAATATAATTACTTTGCTTGTGGGAAGATTTTTGGACAATTTTCTAAGTAGAAAGGCTTGATGTCTCTTGCAGCATAAAGAGGGCGGTTATTTTCATCGGGAGCCGTCAGCATCGCCGTCACCAGCCCGCCCGTGCTCGTTCCCGCTATCACGTCGAAGTAGTCCGCGAGTCGTGCATCGTCTCCACTTAGATCCTGTTCATTGTACGTTCTCCATATTAAAACTGTATACGTATAAATAATGTGTATTTTTTGAAAGAATTTCATTTTATTTAAAATTTGAATTTTATTTTTTAATATGAAAAATTAATTCGTTTATATTATTTTTTATATCTGAAGTTAGGATTCGAGGTAATCAAGGATAACGACGGGGAGAATTCCTTTGATGCCACCACCATCAATGCTGAGGACTGTGATGTATCTTTCATGTTTTTGGCGCTGATTCTTCATTTTAGTAATTAAATGAGATCCTAATTTTGCTAAATTATATATGGGTTCAATTAGTTAGGAGCAAGCACACTGAGATTGAATTTTTTTAGAGTTAGGTGTATTGGTAATTAATAATTACTCCTATATTATTTTTATAGCGTCACGCAATGAATCTCTCAAGTTTAGATCAAGTTCATTGGAGATTATAGCTAGACTCGTTCTTCGGTTCTCACAACTTAGCCGTCGGAACTTATTTCTTTAAAACTTTTTTTTTTTTTTTAGTGTAACATTAATTAAATAATTTCGTTGAATCTTGCATATTAGTTGGAGAAGACTTTGTATAATCTTTCTCTATATATTGTACGACCAACATATGAGATCGATTTTTTTTAGTTCATCTATTAGTTGCCAGAATGGAAATAACTTCATTTACATTAGGTGAGTAAAATTTTATCATTACACAAGAATTGTATGATCTCAATTTTATTGACCAAATGTAGGATATATATTATAATTACGATAGAGTTAATTAGTATTTTAAGGAATTGTTATAGAAAAAATAGGATGGACAGCCTTAGACTTTTCAATAAAAAACGACTCTATATTAGAGGAATAATTAACTCAAATTTAAAATGATTGACAGAAGAATTCGTGAATATATCTTAATATATCTATATCTACTTGATTCACATTCAACAACTTTGTCGTTGTCCTTTTATCTTAAAGTAATTTATTTTAAGATCTTAATTAGTATTATAAATTACTTATAGGTCCACATCTTAAAAATAAATACTAATAGGTTCAATAACCCATAAATAAAAAACTCATTTGTCCTTACTTCTTTCTCTCTCTTCCTTTTTCTCACTTTTTCTTCATTTTTTTACCAAATTACAAATTAGTTTTATTAGTCAAATTGTTTATAAATTATTTTAAATTTCTGCTTTTTTTTTTTGCCATTAATTTCTGCCAACTCATTTTGCATTTCTTTCAAATTGTTTATCAAATCTCAAAATTAAAAGAGTAATAAGCTTCATATCTAAAAATTAAAATATTAAAATTCATAAATTGAAATATTACATAAATTTACATATCAAAATTAAAAAAATGTAAAAAATTTATATATCTAAAGCATACAATTACAATCTAAAAATTTACGTATCATCGCCTTTTATTACATGAACATATTTATCAAAACACATGATCATGTTCATCTGCGATTTCAGACTCACACGAACCAAGATCTTCATAAAATGAGTCTTCAAATCTTCAAAAAATTTTCATATCAACAACACAGATCTTAAAAAAATCCAGAATTTTCAAATCTGCAAATTCAAAAACCCAACCCAGAATCAAGAAACAATCACAAATCAACAGATTCGTCATCATCATCGTTAAAATCAGAAAAACCCAAAAAAATTCGTCAATTTTTTTTTATCACAGTTTCATCATCATCAAAAACCAAAAAGTCAGATTCAACACAGAAATTAGCAACCCAGAAATTAGCACCAAATTTAGCAACCAAAATCAACACTACAAAACCAAAAAATTAGCAAACCCAGAAATTAGCTATATGAAATCACGCTCAACCTTAATTCAAGCACTCCACATTTTAAAGACAATATCAACGGAAATTAGCTATATAAATAGCAAACCCAGTTCAAATCGAGAAAAGAAGAAAAACTAGTTGCAGATTCAAAATCCAAAATGATAAAAAGTAGATGCAGATCCAAAATCCAAAATGATAAAAAGTTGCAGATCCAATATCCAAAACTAGGTCCGCACAACGGAAGAGATGGTGGTCGTCGAGGCGGCGTGGGCTTGGTAATAGGAGGCGGCGGTGGTGGAGTTTGCAAGCGGTGCGCGGTGGCGGTGGAGTTTGCAGGCGGCGGCGATGGGGTTTGCAGGTGGTGGTGGGTGGAGGCTGCGGCGGTTACGCGCGGTGACGTGGTTTGGGGTTGAGGGAGGAGGCGGAGGCGCTGCGGTGGGGAGGGGATCCGGCGGCGGTGGTGTCCCCTGTTTTTGGGCTTCGTGGGGATCCGCCTGGATTTTGGAGATGGGGTGGGGGAGGAAGATGGGGTGGGGCTGATTTTGGAGATGGGGTGTGGCGGCGACGTGGGGATGGTGGCTGCTATCGCAGAGGCAGCGATTTGAGAATATAGAGAGTGAGAAGACGAGAGAGAGAGTGAGAGATAGGGTTTTTAATTTAGGATTTAGTGGTTAAGGAGGAGTGGGAGTATTATAGATATTGTATGCAGGGTGTTTGGACTACGAGTAATTTTTTTTGGTATAGACTATAGAGTTATGAGCAAGTGGGATGGGGTGTATGAACGTAATTCTCTCTTTATCTTATTGGTTAACACTTAATACTTAACAGCTACAAAAAAAAAAGTATAAATATATATATATATATATATATATATATATATAATTTTAATATGGAATGGAATGGTAAATTTATTTATTATTGTTAATCTCTAGGTGAGGGAAATTATAAAGAGAGTGGATCACGTATACTGTGACGCACTGCAAGACTCATAAATGTATTTTTAGAAGGAACTATGTTTCCATATTAACAATTACACTTTTTTGCGTAAATAAGTCTCACTTTTCAGCATAACAAGTTACATACTTCTAAAATGTACTATGAATGCACGGTATACTCAAGTGCATACAAGACCTAGGCTATTATAAATAGAGAAAAATACTATACGGGACTCGAACCTGCATTGACAAAAAACATTTCCCCACATGCAGACTTTTTTTCAAGTCTAACACCTACATAACCTATTTATACAATATTATAGTGTATAAAATTATTTTATGCAAATGTTGAATCTTATAAGAGATTCACCAACGGATCCCTATCATTACTTTTTGCCCACTTACAACTATACAAGCCATAAATGTGTTTTACTCCCTCCGTTCCAGGATAACTGCAACGTTTGATTTTTAAATGTATTTTTTCGAGTTAATTTTGTATTAGTAATTGAAATGATAAAGTGATTTTTAAGGAAGGGTATGATAGATGAACCCCTTATTTATCATACCCCTCCTTAAAATTCACTTTATAATTTCAATTACTAATACAAAATTTGCTCGTAAAAAAAAAAAAAAAATTAATCGCTAATGTTAGAATGTTGGGACGGAGGTATTTTTTATTTTTGACGAATTACATTGTGAGGGGAGGGCCCCTCCCATTTTTTCAATTTTTTTACTATGTGTTTATATATATATATATATATAGTATTGTCGCGAGTCGTTTTTTATCGAGAGTATTATGTGGCTAATTTGATTACAACTCGCAAACAAAACTTATACGTGTAAAATAAACGGTAAATAAGATGAATTTGTTGACCCAGTTCGTCAAGAAAATGACTACTCTGGGGGCATACCAAGCCGGATAATAGTTTTTCGAGCTTTACACGTACAGTTCCTGATACACCTTATGAAGATGAATCGATGCTGATTGGTAAATGAGTTCTAGGGTTTTTTGGATATGTGGATGAACACTCTTCTTTTTTGTTCCTCACCTCTCCAGGGATTTCCTATAGGCAATCTCTCTCTCTCTTTTCTTTTTTTTCTTCCTTTTTCCCGGGGTCCGTCCCCTTTTTCCTTTCTTTCCTTCTAATTTTGTACTTCGTTAAGCATGAGCTGGATTGGTAAAGCATGTGCTGGATTTTCTGGATCATGCAAGAACTCCAGAGATGTCGCCACGTTTCAGATTTCATCTTCTAGATTCATCTTTGTATAAACATTGTCGAAGAAGAAGCTTTTTATCGTCAGTCGAAATTAATCTTCTTCGGGTCGGTCATTTTTTATGTTCGCCGCTTCTTGGGTTCCTCGGGAGAGTTGAGTTCAAGATACCGACCGGTTATGTTTGTTCGATAAAGGCTAGCGAACAATTCGATGAGTCGGCGAACAAAAAGTAACTTATCCACCGGGTGTGATTATTATATTCAATATTACACGCATTGTCGCTTCTTTGATGTTCGATTAATCCCGATTTATTATATCGAACACAACAATACCCCAAATGGTCGCTTTGTATTCTACATTGGGCCCTACCGTTAAAGATTGATTGACCATGCTTGGAAACGCTCAATTCAACAACCGAAATTTCGAATTAAGAACCGTGTCTATTTAAATCCCATTTCTCCACTTCAAAAATTTTCCCTTTCTTTCTTCTCTTTTTATCATCTTCCGATTCGAAAGTCTCCTATGAAGGGTTCATCGTTCCGTGAATAAATTTTCAGGTAACAGTTGCATTTCTCTTCTATTTTATAATCATGGCCTCTTGCTCGAATTCCTCTGTTCAATCCGATCGATGTAGTTCCCTTCGCCTTCCCCCATAAGTAGAATTCCCCGTAGTGGCGAAATTTATCTGGAGGCAAATGCTTCAATTTAGGATTCCGCTTGGCAATTTCGCAACCATTTATCGTTTTTTTTTTTTCCGATTCCATTTAAGCCCAAACGAGGTCGGATAGGGTTTTGTCGCATAATGACTCGTCGGATAATTTCGACCATGATTCTTTGCCCCAAATTCAAAATAGGTTTAGGGCTATTGATAATGTTGATGTAATTAGAAATGATACTGATATGAGGGGGGAAATTTCGATGAATCGTGAATTTGGCGAAAACGAACATAGGTATAGATAATGGGGAAAACTCCTAACTTGGTATACTGTTGGTGTTCCTCATAGTCCAACATATAGCGAGTACAATACTCGTTATAATTTTGGCTTGTCTTAACAACCCCATAGGATTAGTGTAGAGAATCGAGTACCCAATGAGCAAAATGGCGAAAGCATAATTGATGTTGATATGCTCGCCACCGTGCATAGGATTTATGAAACTCCTAAAGATGTTTTTTTTTTTCGGGCACCCGGTCCCGATGAAATGGGCCGATCAACCCCCGAGGGTTGTGTTGCCGCTAATCTAGATACGATGGAGGCCGGTCTCCTGTTTCCTCTCCATCCCAAGAATTACCCGCTTGCTCGTGGAATGGAATATCACCATTACACGCCTTAAACCGAACGGATGGCATATGGTCATCGGTTTTTTTGACATTGTTCGCAAAATGAAGCCAAGGTATTATCCTTCTAAGCAGCAGAATCTTGCTCGGTTAGTGCACTTGACACGTCCGAGGGGCGAACATGGGTGGTTGTTTATGCAAGCCAACGCCAAGTGCAAAATCATCGAGGATGTGCCGAATAAAATCAGTGACTGGAAAGAGAAGTTCTGGTTCGTAGGGGGCGATTGGAAAAGTCCGGCCTCTGGAAGCGAGCCAAATGCTCGTTTGGACATCCCCACTGACTTCGGAGTGTACCGAAGTAAGTGATTTTGTATTTTTCATTCTTCAATTTGAACCGATTTTAACTCACTTTTTATTTCGTGGATTCCAAATTGGCGGATAAGCGAGACAAACGACGGTTATTTCAAAGAAATTTGGATTGATCTGAACCTCGCTCGTAAAGATCTGTAATAACTTTGAATACCGCCAACAGAAAAGAAAGGAGGTTTGTTCGTGCCTCTCCTCATCATCTTGTTGTTTGATCCTTCCGTAAGGATTATTTTTTGTTTCTATATGTTTCGCGGCCTTTTTGTTCGCCGTCATCCGTTAATTTCGACATTTAATTTATAGCTTTTCCTTCGCCGCGGACCGTTCTTTGTGAGTACATCCGAGCATACCGAGATGGCTCAAGAAAAAAGGCCACAGAACTTGCACGGATTCAGCCGAACGGAAGCTCAAATAACAGTGGGGGGAAACGAAAGCAGGCTAGACGACTCTCATCGTCCCCGGAGAGTCAAGCCGAGCTCAAAGGGGCTCTTGTTCGGTTGAGCATGGGGCGGGCGAATGTATCTCGCCGCCAAAAAGACCAAGGGTGGAGTGCGGCGAACAGGGGCCAAGCGAACAGGAGCCGATCGAACATGGGTCGACCGAACAGGGGTCGGTCGAGCGAAATCAGACAAGCACTGATGCTGTCAGGGTGACTCGGACCCCCAATCGCCGAGGGCGACGAGCGGCCGCCTCAGTTGTTGGTCCCATTTCGCAGATTGTCGAAATGGAAGTTGGTACATCTTCTCCCCCTCCAGCTGGGCCCCGATCATGGACTCCGATCGATCCCGAGCTCCGATCTCCCGAAGACAAATCATTCCTGGGATGGGATCCGGCTCGCGTGGGCAGGTACACTTTGCTCGCTTCAGATGTTGCCTTGATTTTTGGTTGACATCTCTACTCACTTGTCAAATGTGTTCAGATTGCGGTGTTAGGCGGGTTGTCGCCTTTAATGCCCAATCTAAAGAACTACTTCTGCTCACCAAGTGTTCGCAGAGTTCCAGGCGTACCGGAGCATGTTCAAAAAGCTTGCCGACTCGCTTCGAAAGCATGGACTACTCGACCGGAGAGTCTACTACAGTCCCACCCCTTGAAACCATGCGTTTGGGGATGGTGCTTCAGGTCGATCTTTGGTCGCCTGAGAAAGCTTATGCTCAATCGGCCAACATCCAAGCCAACTATTTGGCTCGATTAGAACTTTGAAGATAAGGTGGTCGAAATGAACAGGTCCGTGATGAGTTGAAATTGCTCAAGAACAAACTGCTTTTAAGACAAGCCGGTGCCCAAAGGGCTCGGGGAGGATGCTCGCCAATTTCAAGAGAATGCTCGCCTAGCTGAAGAGGATGCTCGTCATACAAGAGAGGCTCTAGATCAGTCTCAGGGGGAGGTAATCAATATACGAAGGGCTCAAGATGAAATGATCACGAAGCCCAGACTCGGGCCGATGTTGAAAAGGTGGAAAGTGAGAAGGACGAGCTCGCCAATGACTCGTTATCGCTGAAGAGACCAACACCCGTTTAGGGCTTGAAAATTCTAAGCTGCACGATGACGAGTATATTGACTCCATGTCTAATTTCTCGTACATTTGTGCTTTTGCTGATGCCATTCGATCTGTTCGCCACACACTCAACAGCGAGCAAATTGCCCCCCTCCTGTCCGACTTTCAGTAGATCTTGGTTGATAATCCTCCAGATCGTGACCTCCCAATGCCGGATTTGAATGGTCTCAGTGACTTTTCTGTTCTTCCCGAAGGGATCAAAATCGACGACCCAATTCTGGATGAAGAGGAGAACGCAGATGTTATTGCTACTGAGGTTGCCGACCAAACTCTTCAGATTGAATCTGGGACCAATCTGATACCGGGCGAGCAAGAACCTCCTCAGAATCGAAAGCAAAACGCGCCCCCAAATGAAAGCATCCGATATCCGAACATTCGTGTTGTTGGAAGGACCGAACATAATGTGTTCGATATTTCCTTCCTTCTACACCTAATTTTGACTTTATAGCTTGATGTCTTTTTTTTTTTTTGTAAGACTTGTGTAATTTCGTCTTCTTCACTTTTTTAATTCAACAATATATCTTTAATCGCTTTCTTGTTGATACTTCTTCTCTTGTCCTAATATTTCTTCAACAACAAATGGATTTCATATTGAACTGCTTCTCTAACCCGCTTGTTGAGGATGAATGTTGATACTTGTGTTGCTTGATATTTGCTTTGTTGCTTTGCGTTAAACTTTATTGCTTTCCGTTTTTTTTTTTTCTTCCGAATGAATTCAACATTAGGTTTGTCTATGCCCGCCTCCCCGACTTCTTTTTTAGTTTTGATTGTCTTATTGACGTTGCAATCGGTTGATCGTCTTATTTAGGTGTGCGACCGATGGGTTACTTTATGAACCCCCCCTTTCTTGGTCTTGTGATCGTCTTATTTAGGTGCGATCACTTCATTACTTTCGGGCCGCCTTATTTAGATCGACCACGTATTTTCGTCACCCCGCCGTCTTTCTGGTATCCTGTAAGTACTAGTTAAACTTATACATTCTTGCGTACCCATTACTAAGCTTTTTTTTGTCGGGAATCGAATCTGAATTAGCTCGTCGAACATAGACTGGGCTCGTTCGTCTTTGTTCGGTCGTCCGGCTTAGGTGCGACCTCAAATAGGCTGAACTAGAAAATCTTCAAATAACAAAAAGTACATATATCATTCTTTTTTCTTTTTGCAACACTTTGTATTCTATTACATCGCTCATAGTCAAGAAGACTATCTATTACACAACTATTATTATCGATCGGGTTTTTGATTTAAAACCTGGCTTGAGTAGACACTTTAACCGCCTCACCTTGCCCGCTGGAATTGATGTTGACAAGGATATGGCACATCAGTCGTTTACCCTTTTCTCCTTTTGTAACATGCTCAAGCAAAGAAGAAGATAAGCTTTTGTCCCTCCCGACAAGCCGTGGTTATGTGGGCGTCATGGCATGAGCATGTGGCGCAGCATTCCTCGCCGCTTAAAATGGGTGCGAAGCAAAACTTTTCACAAGACCATTCCGTCCCCTCCAAAGAGATGCCCGAACATCAAAGATCGGCATCTTATTTTGGGTGGACTCTATGACATCCCTCCCTTTCGGCGAGATTTTGGGGATGCATAGGGGACTCATGGCTTATCATCGCTGCGTGGCGAGTAACGCGGAGTGGTAACCACGATTCTTCCGAAAGCATCTTGAGTCCGCAGAACGGCCTCAACTCAGTGCTTTCGCAACGAATGTGAGGTAAAATACTCAGATCCGGATAGATGTTCGATTCAAATAAAATGATTGTTTGAATCGAGAGTCAATTCTTCTACGCCCCGGGGCATACTAAGCCGTCTTCCTTCCGAGAATCGTAGTATTTTTCCTTTTTCTTCTTCATCTTTTTTCCGCTTTTCTTAACTATAAGTATGCCCCTATTTATAGAATCGTCCCCAAGCTAGTCTTTGGCAGAGATATGGTAGTGCTAGCTTACTTATTTCGTCCGCTTTTTTTGACGACTCTTGCTTAAAAATTAAATTACCCTCGCATGGTCGCCACCACTTATCAACTCGCGCTTGACACGATTTCTATCGACAAATTTTGTTGTGACACGCCTCCTTTATCAAAAGTGCGTCATCAAAGATTTTTTTCTTGAAGATAAGTGTCGAAAAAATAATATATTCTTCTTTTTATGATCATCTTGCTCGTTTGAACCGAATGGTGATTGTGTTCGGGTCAACATTATGCTCGCCTTTTATTGATAATATTTTTTTTCAAATTTGATGCATTCCACGAGTAAGACAATGGGACTCCATTCAGGTCCTCCAAGTCATATGCCCCGTTTGGTAAACGCTCCGTGACTCTGAAAGGACCTTCCCATGCTCGACCGAACACACCACTGGGTACCCCCATCGACGCCTTTAAAACCAAATTTTGCCCATTGAAATCTCCGTGATTCGGACTTTGGAATTATAAAACTTTTTCGATCTCTTTTTATACATAGCATTCTTGAAATCAAATCCTCTCCTTCTTTTCTTCCAACAAGTCTGAACTCAGAGCGAGTGCCTGGTCATTAATATGCTCTCCAAAAGTCATTGTTCGATGACTTGGAATTTTGATTTCTGCGGGTATAACAGCTTCTGCACCAAATGCTAAAGCAAAAGGGGTCTCCGCCGTTGATGTTCGGAAAGTTGTTCGGTAAGCCCACAATATTTCGTGCAATTCTTCAAATTTATCCTCCGCCCTTGGAATTATCAAGTCTAGCCTTGAGGGTATGCTTGATAATTTTATTAACGGCTTCAACTTGACCATTCGACTGGGGATAATATGGAGTCGAGTAGTGCTTTTTAATTCCCCAGCGAGCACAATTTTGTCTGAATTCACTTCCATCGAATTGTTTGCCGTTATCCGTGACCAATGATTGGGGAAGCCCAAATCGACAGATAATGTTTTTCCAAACAAAGTTCCACATCCTTTGTTCGGTGATTTTAACAACAGCCTCGGCTTCTGCCCATTTAGTATAATAATCAACGGCTACCACGGCATATCTAACTCCCGATGTGCCAGTTGGAAATGGGCCGATTAAATCGATTCCCCATTTAGCAAATGGCCATGGACTATAAACCGATACTAAATCTTCAGGTGGGCTATGAATGAGTGGAGCATGTACCTGGCATTGATAGCAGGCACGAGCATACGCACGCGAATCCTTTTTAAGGGTTGGCCAATAATAACCTTGCCTGATTATTTTATGAGCCAGGACAAGCCCACCTGTATGATTTCCGCAAACTCCATCATGGATTTGTTGCAGAAGTACATGTCCCTCTTCAGGAGTAATACACTTTAAAAGTGGAAGTGAGAAGCTTCTTTTGTACAAATGCTCGTCTATAATAGTATATCGAGCAGACTGTAATCTGAGGCGAGTAGCTTGTGCTTTATTTTCAGGGAGAAGTCCCTTTTGTAAATAACTCATTATTGGAGTCATCCAAGTTTCTTGTTCGCTTGTTATTTGGGCAATCGTAACCCTGGGAACGGATGGCGTATAGGCCGTGACGACCACAATGTCTGTCGTGTTCGTCACTCCTTCTGCTGTTGCCAGGCGTGCCAAAGCGTCGGCGAACGAATTACCCATTCGTGGTAATTGTTCAATGAAAACTTGGTCAAAATGCTCGAGCAACTCTTTTGCTAGTTGTTGATATTGAGTCATTTGTTCGCCTCGGGCTTCATACTCGCCTGTTACTTGATAAACAATTACCTGAGAATCATCAGAGATCATCGACCTTTGAATTCCCATAGTCATTGCCATCCTAGAATCCAAATGATCAAAGCTTCATATTCAAATTTTCATTATTTGTTGCCGGAAAATCAAATCGGATGGTCATTTGTAAACGTTTGCACCGGTCATTTGATGAGAACTACGCCTGCTCCGGCTCTTAAACTTGTTGATGATCCATCAACATACATATGCCATGGTTGATCGACAATTTCGTCAGGAATTTGTGGATATGTCAATTCAACCATGAAATCGGCCATAGCTTGACCTTTCATTGCTGTTCGTGGAGCGAAAGTAATGCCGAATTGTCCTAATTCCACCGCCCATTTGAGCAATCTGCCCGAAGTATCTGGTCGGTGGAGGACTTGGCGCAATGGAAATGCGGTCAATACCTCAACTGAGTGGTCGAAAAAGTATGGTCGCAATTTTCGCACACTCATTATGAGGGCGTATGCTAATTTTTCCAATGGAGAATACCGGAGTTCGGCCTCTTTTAGCACTTGGCTAACATAATAAATGGGCAAATGTGTGGTTCCTTCGCCTGCATTTAGTACAAAGACTAATTGCATGTTCAGATGCAGCAAGATACAGATAGAGTTGTTCGCCTGGAACAGGCTTAGACAGTGTCTGAGTATCTGCGAGGTGCTGCTTTAATGATTCAAATGCATTCTGGCAATGCTCGGTCCACTGAAACTTCCCCTTCTTTAATGCATCAAAGAAAGGTTTACATTTGTCCCCATTTCGTGATATGAACCGGCTTACGGAAGCTAATCGTCCGGTTAACTTTTGACCTCTTTTCACATTTCGGGGCTTGCATATCGAGCACAAATTTGAATCTTTGATTTGATTCGCCTAATCCCCGCCGACTAACCATATGTCCGAGGAATTTGCCTGAATGAATCCCAAAACTGCATTTCTTGGGATTTAACTTCATATTATATTTTCTTAGTATATCAAACGTTTGTGCGAGGTGAGCGATGTGGTCTTCCTTATGTTCGCTCTTTACCACAATATCATCGATATATACCTCAATTGTTCGGCCGATGTGTTCGCTTAACATTTTGTTCACCAAACGCTGATATGTTGCTCCGGATTCTTTAATCCGAATGGCATGCTACTGCCAACAAAGACATATTCTTTTCATCGCGAAATCGTCAGATTCTTTTGATCGTCCGGATGCATTGGTATTTGGTGATAACCAAATAACGATCCATAAATGTCATGAGTTCATGGCCCATTTGATTATCAACCAAATAATCAATGTGCGGCATTGAAAATTATCTTTTGACATGCCTTATTCAAATCGAAATAAATCAATACACGCCTCCAAGATCCATTTGTTTTGGCGAACGAGCACAGGTTCGCAAGCCATTTTGGGCATTTTACCTCTCGGATCAAGTTGTTGTCAAGGAGTTTTTTGATTTCACTATTCATCGCCGCATATTTTTCCTGACTAAATTTTCTCGCTTTTAAACAACCGAGCTTGTGTTTGATCAAGGTTGAGGGAGTGGCGTGCATGCTCGATCTATTCCAACCATATCTTCGTGTGACCATGCGAACACATCTAAATTTGCTCGAAGGTAAGTAATTACTTCGCTCGATTGTTCGTAATTCAACCAATGAACACTTCTAACTCAGTCCGTTCGGGTCGATATTGATTGGTTCCAATTGCTCAACGGAGTCGCTTGCTTTTTTTTTTTGCTTCCACCGAGGGTCTTGAATGGGTCCCCGGTTCATCATCAACCTCCATAGGTTCAAAACCTATGCGAGGCTCTAGGTCCGACGCTTCGTTTGGGTCGATCTATGTTCATTTGATCTGGGAGATCGGAGGAATCAATTGTTTTTCCACATTCTATGTTCGCGCCTTTTGTATTCGCACGATTGGTTATGCTCACCCGAACTCATGTTCGACGGAAGATGTTTAGACGATGTTTTTACTCACGGCTTGACTCACCAATCTCCCCCTGCTCGCTCCATCATGTTAACAATATTTTGTTTTTTCCGGTACACATGATAGTAAACAATCTCGAGCCTTCTTTTGATCTCCTTTTACACTCCCCCCTGCTCCATCTTGAGTCGGAAATTTAACACAATAAGAATACGTGGAATGTGCCGCTTTGAATTCTCGAATAAACGGGCGACCTAGAAACCCGTTATAAGTGGACTGAACATCGACGATTACAAAATCTAACATTCTAGTTCGTCTAATGTTCGGATTCAAAGTTGATTCTAGTTCGACTCCTAACCTAATCATGCCATAGGGTTGGGTCACAGATTCCCCAAAGCCCATTATAGTATGATTACATGGTTCAATATAACCGCCAAATCCCCAACTTGTTTTTCCATCCGGAAGGGTACTAACGAATAAAATGTTTGCATAAGCCCCAAATCAACTAAGAGGCGATGTACCTTCAACCCGGGAGACGAAAGCAATCGATGGTTAGGAGTCGTTGTGGGGAGTTATAATCCCGCCAAGATCGTCCTCCGAGAAAAAATGATTTGATGTGTAGGTGGGGAATCGATGATGTGTTCGCCACCTTTATCCGATGGATGTTCTGCGATGGCACGATCTCCATCTTTTTGCGTCTCGTTCGATAACGTTGGCGCTGGTAACATCCACCCACGGGACCATATTCGGGATTTAATCATTTGGATTTCTTGACTTTCTTGACCTCTTCCAACAAAGAGGAGGCCCTCTTTTTGGACGCGTTCAGTCTCTTCGCGTGATTCTTCGATCATTGTCAAATATTTGTTCGGCCTTTCGCTTTCCCCTTCGGTCTTCTGTCTTTTCTGTTCGCGAATCCCTGTTCGCTGGCTTTTTTAAGAACTGGGAAAGACGATTTTCTTCATATAGCTTCCAAAGTTGACGGAGTAAATCGCGACAACTTTCTCAGATTGTGCCGATATATACTCATGATAATTACAGTATTTGGAAGCGTTGAGTCGACGCTTATCCATTACAATTCTTCTTGGCCGGTCTAACATGTCCCGATCTTTGATTTGATTAAAGATGGTTTCTGCTGAAACGCCCAAAAGACTTCGAAGGGCATTTGCTTCTGCTCTTTGTTCGAAAGGTTTGAAGGAAGCTGGAGATCTGTACCCCCCTTCATTCATCGTTTTCTTTTCGAAAGCTTTCCTAGCGATGGGCTCCTGTCTCAATTGTGATTGTGCGAGCAAATCTTGCATAGCTATAATTTTAGCTGCTCGCTCTCTAAACTCTGAGTATGAGTTTGGCCAATCTTGATGCATGGCCTTCCACATGTCTGTATTTAAAGTTAGGCCTCCGACCACCGCGAGGATCTTAGCATCCTCCTCAACTGGGGCTCCATCATATAAACATTTATCAAATCTTTCTATGTATGATCGGTCAGACTCACCTTTTAGTTGAGAAAAATGCGCCAACCTTTGTTTCGGCGCAGGGCGAGCACACATGGATGAGAAATGGGACAAAAATTGTCGTCCCAGTTGTGCAAAAGATGTGATGGACGCAGCGGGTAAAGTGGTAAACCATCTATGTGCTCGATCACCCAAAGTCATGGGAAATGATCGGCACTGCGTCGCGTCTGTAGCCCCCATCGCGATCATAAAGTCTGAGTATTTGCTGAGATGGACATGAGGATCCGACTCAGCATCGAAGATAGGAATTGGTGGTCGGGTCTTTGCGACTTTCTCTTGGACTTCGGCCGCCATGATCACTGGTGATAATGGCGAGCAAGGTACGGTGCTCGATCGAGGGTAGCTCTTAGTCGCGGCCAGATCGGCCTGTAATCCCTCGATGGCTTTTTGCATTTCTGCAAATTTCGTGGGACTAATAGACTTAGATTGGGGCTGTTTCCCATCATGAGGATCTCGTGGATCATGCTCGTGATGAGGCAGTCCCCCTCTCCAAGTTTGTCCTTGACTACCCAATCGATGATGGATAGACAACTTTGTTCCCGCCGATATTTGTTCGGTGTCGGATGCTTTTGAAGATCCGAATGTCGGGAACCTCTATTGATGTCTTTTTCTTGATCCTGCCTCCTGTTATTACCGATTCGGTCTTTGGCGGAGAGCCTCAAACGCCCAAACGCCGATGGTCTAGACCCTTGAGGTCGTTTCGTCATCCGACGATCATCGGCTTTTTTTACCGTCCGCTTTGCGCTTTTTTAGCTTGTTTCTTTGTCGGTGTATGTGAATGCCGCTCTTCCCCGCTTTGAGCCTCTAACTTAGCCAATTCTTTTTTCGCCCTCTCTTTTTCAGGCTCGCAAAAAGAAAGTGATTGCTTTTGAAGTGGCACGGATCATTGGCTATATCCTCAAGATTAATAGTTTCTCTTTGCTTGATCTTTATGAGGTTTGTGACAACTGGCCTCTTTTTTTCGGTCATATGGTCGGCTTTGTTCCGACCTCTCCGTTTGGGTGTTCCTAGATTGAGGCATTATATTTCTTTTTTTACGCCTCGCCGCTAACTAAGGGTTCGTGTATGGGTTGATTTTTTTCTCCACCTCCTTCTAGCGCCAATTGTCGCGAAGTCGTTTTTTATGGAGAGTATTATGTGGTGATTTGATTACAACTCGCAAAACAAAACTTATATATGTGTAAAATAAACGGTAAATAAGATGAATTTGTTGACCCAACCAATCAAGAAAATGACTACTCCGGGGCATACCAAGCCGATATAGTATTTCGAGCTTTACACGCACAGTTCGATACACCTTATGAAGATGAATCGATCTTTGATTGGTAAATGAGTTCTCTGGTTTTTTTGATATGTGGATGAACACTCTTCTTTTTTGTTCCTCACCTCTCCAGGGATTTCCTATAGGCAATCTCTCTCTCTCTTTTTTTTTTTTCTTCTTTTTTCCCGGGGTCCGTCCCCTTTTTTCCTTTCTTTCCTTCTAATTTTGTACTTCGTTAAGCATGAAATTTGGATTGGTAAAAGATGTCTTTGGATTTTCTGGATCATGCAAGAACTCCAGAGATGTCGCCACGTTTCAGATTTCATCTTCTAGATTCATCTTTGTATAAACATTGTCAGTAAGAAGCTTTATTGGCCGTCGAAATTAATCTTCCGTTCGGGTCGCATTTTATGTTCGCCGCTCTTGGGTTCCTCGGAGAGTTGAGTTCAAGATATCGACCACAGTTATGTTTGTTCGATAGGCTAGCGAACAATTCTGATGAGTCGGCGAACAAAAAGTAACTTATCCACCGGGTGTGATTATTATATTCGAATATTACACGTGTCGCTCTTTGATGTTCGATTAATCCTGATTTATTATATCGAACACAACAAGTATTTTTTATTTAATTTATATATATTGCATGTTATATATTGATCAGCCCATCTTTTAATCGTAGAGAATTAGTTCAATATTTACCACTTATTAGTTCACTACTTATATATTTAGCGTATCTTTTATTTGAACATTCGCACAAATAAAATTATATTAAAGTAAAGGTATTTATTCATCATTTATGTTAGTATATATTGAGAAGTATATTGCAAAAAAAAATCTATATAACCTTAATTATAAATGATTTTCGTGATATTTAAGAAAATGCTTGAATTTAATATATTAAAAGAGATATTTATATATACATTTTGAAATATTTAAGCTAAATATTAATATATTTAGTGCTAATATAACATATTTAAAATTCAATATTCAATATATGTTAATAATTTACTATATTGGTTGGCCCCCCTCCCAACAATCCTGGTCCCCTGGACGTGCACTGATGATGCACGCCTCATTTTGTCACACCAAAAATTTTCACCTATTAACTGACATATATAAATGTTCCTAATTTAATAACACGAGTTTGAAATACAATTGGTCTCATAAGTTTGGCTTCAAATAAATTTAGTCTCTTAATTTTTTTATCGTCGATTTAGTCCCAATAACTCTGACAATGTTTCATTTTAATCTCAACTTCGATCGAAAAACTCAAAATGGCGTTGTTTTGCGATTTTAATTGGGATTTTTCGACGAATGTTGTGATCAGACTGACTCATGTATTTTCTTTTAACAACTAGAATTTCAAGCACACATCATTAAAAACAATTTTAAAAATTTTAAAAATGTAAAATTAAAAAAGATTTGACGACAATAATTAATCCAATACACTTAAAAATACACTTAGCGGTACACATGACAGTGCAGTCATAACATCCGTCGGAAAGCCCCAAATTGAAATATCAAAACGAAGTCGTTTTGAGTTTTCCGGTCGATTCAGGACTAAATTTGGAAATTGTCAAAGTTATTGAGACTAAATCGACAACAAAAAAACTCATGGGACTAAATCTATTTGAGGCTAAAGTTATCGGACCATTTGTGATTCAAACTCTCACTCAAGAGTCAAGAGTCAAGACCACGGTAGGTCTGCAACTTATTGTTTTAATTCCAAGTAATTTACGGAAATAATTCATCTCGTTTAAAATTTCAAATTTATATAAGTATATGTAATTAATTTATTTATATTATTTTCCTAACGAATAATTTAATACGAGTAAAGTTTCAAAAATTAATTCGTTTATATTATTTTTTTCAAAAAATGAACAATTTAATATGAGTATAATTACTTTATGTGAGATTCGAACTCATGATTTGGGCGTGAGTCAAAGACTTTGATATCATGAAAGAATTTTATCTCATCCAATATTCCAAACTTATAGAGAGATGTGAAATTAATTTGTTTATATTATTTTCCTAAGTGTTACTACTCTTATTTATTGATTTTGAATTTTTTAATACTTTAATTAGTATTAAATAATAATTTAATCATTAACAAATACAATATATATCTATATCTTTTTTATACTTATCGATATATATATATATATATATATATATATATATATATATATAGCATAAATAACCTGTGTTTTAAAATTCAGGTCCGACCGGCCTGTCGGATCGGAGAACCGGTGCTGGGCGGCTCAATAAGGGTGCCTAGAACCGCTATTGAGCCCCCCCTAAGGGGACCACTACAAGAGAGAATAAAAAATTTCTCTATAATTTGAACACAAGACCTCGAAGTATTAGGTAGTGGAGCTTTAACCACTTGAACTATCCACATTTCACAAAAAAAAGAACAATCCAAACTTAAAACAAATTAAAATCAACAAAATGAAGCCCAATGAAGCTGGCGTAGCTAAAACGAACAAGCAGGCCAACATAATTACACGTCCTATAAAGCCCAAACATTCATTGAAGCCTCGTTTTCATTTCTCACCCACACAAGCCTCCTCGCATCCTAATGCCCTAAAACTCCTCTTCATGGCTAGGTGATAGACAATTTCGTCCGTCCTGGACCCGCACTATTTGAGTCACCCGCCCTGTGACCCTCAACAAGACGGGGCGGATTTGGATATCACTTCCGTCTTGGCAGGACCAATTTTAGAATTTATTAAACTTGAGTCGAATTTAAAATTAGGCCCTCCTAAAATTTTCAAGTATATGAACTTAACGGTAATATAAAATTTTAAATGAAGTGACATTAGAAATATAATATATAATACTAAAAAAAATTACACTTACATGTTTTAATTAATATAACGAATATTTTTAAAACAATTAGTTAAATGCAATTGGCCTCACGATTTTGGCTGCAAAATATATTAATGAATACAACCCTTCCAATTTTCACCTTTTTCCTTCATCCTACTTGTTTATTAGAGGTAAAATATTTATTGCTATTATCAGCTCGATTTTTTCAATTATTGTCTTTTATTTTTCCATTTTTAATATTCTGATACATATTTATAAGGCACGATCCTGAAAAAATAATTTAAAATTATAAGAAAAACAAACTAATCATGAATTCACTACAGATAAAAAAAAAAAAGCATATCTAATATAATTATGTCAAATTGAAATTAATTACAGTTCTAAATTTCATCTTGTTATTTATCAATAATATTGTGATAAAATTTCGTAGACTTTATTCATATAAATAAAAAAATACAAGAACTAATTAATAGATAAATTAACCGATTGTTGTTGCTTGGAAAAATGGGGTTTGTAGTGAAAATTTATTTGTTAAAGCTATGCTGCCACTGAAGTGACCTCTTGGAAAAAGAGAAGGGCCTCTCTCCATTTGGCTAACGAGTATCTAATAAATTAAACTTTTCATATAGGTAAAAACTCATATGAGACGGTCTCATGCAAGAAACGGATTACAACCTAACACAAATCACACTCACCCCTCTCAAAATATTAAAACGTCAATGCCCAACTTATGCCTCGTCTCACCGTGAGGCGGTCTTATGCAAGTGTGTCTCTTTGATATATTATGTATGTATAATATTGTATATATATGTAAACATATTTATGGGCCCCTAAAAATTCATGAAATTTTGGGGGGCCTGAGTCGACCGACTCGTTCGACTAAAGGTAAGCACGGCCCTGCGTCTTGGCCCAATCTAACTCTCCCCATTCTGACCTGTTTATATTATTAAAATTTTAATATATTTAATATTTATATATAAGTTATTAATATGTGTAGCATAAATATGTATAATTCAATTTCATAAGTAATTTCCTGGTTAATATGTATCCATTTAATATAATATGGAATATAATTTGGTATTTAAACTATAAATTTCTATTGATATAAATATATTTAAAAGGTGAAAATAAATTGTATCACATATTCATTTATTCAATTAAATTTTAATTGTGTAAAATATTTAAGATAAAGCAACACTGAATTTGGAATATTTGCACGATGAACACGTCTGACACATGAAAATATAACTCATTCAATATATAAATAAATTTTGATTATATTATTTCATAACATTAATTTGCATACAAATTTACTCCAGTAAATAAATATTATGGAGGTTATTTTAATACATATTATTATCAATTAGTATAACCTTTGAGCTGCACGATTTGCGAGTATAAAATAAATATAATACAAAATATATTTATTTTCGTGTTAAATGAAGAAAAATATTATTTTCTGGTGTCGTTACTCGTTAATGTATCGTAAACCATTTATATGTCGGGAAAATATGAATTAATGCAAAATTTAATGAATCAAAATTAGAAATAAATTAAAGATTAAATGAAAGTCATATATATAAATATAAATATATATAAAGTAAGAATTATAAGGGCAAAAATAAGTTAAGATAAAAGAAAACCCACCAATTAGGAGGATCACTAGCAGGAAAACAACTTTCATCATGATAAAAATTAATCTCTGAGTATAAATTTACAACTCGAGTTGAAAGACAGAAATATTAAGTTAGAAGTCAATGAGCATACCTGAGCATATTTATATGCTACGAATAAAATTTAGAATTAAATTTGAGATAAGGCACCAATAAATTCTTATTACCTTCTTCATATATTAGATAATAATTAAGAATTAGTTAATTGTTGAAGGAAAATACATTTATGTATCTTCATCAAGAAGTAACTGATGGAGGGATAGTTTAGGTAATTCCTGATATTATGTGCAGAGGCAGAGCCAGAATTTAAGCTTAGGGGGGGCCAATTGTGAAGTCGGACTTTTATATATATGCTATAGTAAAAATATAGTATTGCACGTATACTTATGGTTAGATATCTTAATATACATTATTATATAAAATAAATTACTAAAAATAATATTATAGGTTACAGAAACAAATAGAGTTAGACATTGATTTATAGACAAAAAAAAATTATTACCAAGTGTATAAAATTCAATGAATGCAAAAATATTCAAGGTCAACATTAGATAATATGAAAAAAAAAAAATTGATCTTGTTTACATAAATGTAAAACGAAAGAGATAAATTATAATTAGATAGCAAAATAGCATACATATTTCCATACATTAAGCTTAGAAATTATCTCATTTTTTTATTTGAATAACTATTTGGATCATTGAGTTTATTAACCTTTATTAATTTTACTTCACATCATGAAAAAAAACCCAAAAACAAGTGTAGGCCCAAATATATCTCATTGATATTATTATGAAAAAGGGCCAAGTGCTATATCTCATTAACAATCATTTTAAAATCCTAACTTTATTAATTTATATCTCATAATTTATATATACACATATATATGTATATATATAGAAAACTTACAAAATGTTAGGGGGCATGGCCACCCCAAGCCTTAGCGTGGCTCCGCCCCTTATTATGTGTAACCCTAAATTATATCCTATATAAAGGGATCTCTGATGTATTAACTGTAAGAGAGGAATAATGAAAATTTTCTGATTTGGTATGCCCCCAGATGTAGTCATTTCTGATGAATTGGATCACCATATTTGTGTTCTTTATTCTGCATATCCTACAACACGTTATCAGCACGAGTATTCTACCCTGTATATCCGGCATATCGTATCAAGTAACCAGTCCATCAAATTCACAAAACCCGCCTATCAGGTAGATCAAATTCACAATACCCGCTAATCAATCCTGGTATGTTTTTCATCAAACCACATCTCTGAATATTCCATCGTTTTATGTATAAATTGGTGCACTTGAAATTGTACCGAAATGATGAACCCATCAGTGTTTCTAGATTCTACTACTAATTAATTTATCGGATTATGATTTGCGTAAGAATCCATTAACCCTCAATACTATTGATTTTAGTTGAGTATTCAAAGATGCCTTTCGTATAGATTATTGAAGTGTTTGTTATAACTGATGCGATAAAGATATAAAAACGATAAATAAATCGACATTGAAATTTTACGTGGTTCACTAACAATTTGTTAGCTACGTCCACAGGCAGAAGAGAGGATCTCATCAGACAACAATATACAACTCAAATGAGAATATAAATAATAATCTCTAACTGATTGTGCCTAAGTTAATAAGCCCAAAACCGAAACCGACTAGGCCTAAATTAATAAGCCCAAAACCGATCGATGCACCTGTATCAAAGAGACCTGGGCTTCTTAAATAACATTAGGAAGTCTTTCACATTTTTCCACAATCCGATGTGGGACAGAATAGGACTTCTTATAGGATTAGGAAGTCCTTCAACTTTTGATACAATCCGATGTGGGATAAAATAAACTTCTTTATTTTACACAATTCCAACAAATCTCCACATTGGTAAAATAACAAAAAACTTCATTTTCTCCACCTTGACTTGAATCCTTTCACAGATCAACAGATGTATCAGATGCACCATAAAAGTGTCAGACGTACAAGCAACTCCTCGTACACAGATTTGCCCCCAAGACAGGGCAACTAACAACTTGTAATATTTAACAAGTTCAAACAGTGTTTGAACTTGTTATTTGGAACCGGCTTGGTGAACATATCAGCTGGGTTATCAGTAGTCCCAACTTTCTTCACCTTAACCCTCTTCTCACTTCTCAGAAAATGATACATGTCATCAATATGTTTCGTTCTCTCATGATGAACTTGATCTTTGGCTAAACATATTGCACTCAGACTGTCACATAATACAGTTGCATAATCATGATGTAGACCAAGATCACTAACCAGCCCTTTCAACCAGATTCCCTCTTTGGCTGCTTCAGTCAAGGCCATGTACTCTGCCTCTGTAGTAGACAAAGTAACTGTAGGCTGCAAAGTTGCCTTCCAACTTACAACAGAACCACCAAGAGTAAAAGCATAAACGGTCATAGACCTTCTACTGTCAACATCTCCTGGATAATCAGAATCACGGTAGCATGAAACTAAACAATTCGTATCACCTCCATAAATGAGATCGACATCAGATGTACCTCTAAGGTACCGAAATATCCTCTTCACAGCCTGTCAATGTTCCTTTCCAGGTTGAGGCATAAACTTGCTGACAACACTAACAGCATGTGCAAGATCAGGTCTAGTACAGACCCTATCCTACATCAAACCCCCTACTGCACTAGCATAGGGAACCCGAGACATGTACTCCTTCTCCTCAGCAGATTTAGGAGCGAAAGTAATAGACAAATGAATATTTGCAGTGTTGGGGAATAAGTTGCAGAGATCTATTCGGGTTGAATATTTAAATACAAATTTAATTTTAATAATTATTACTAGCATGAATTAATCCTATATTGATTCAAATAATAATCCAACAACATATCATGCATATAATAATTCACGTAAAACCTACGCATGCGGAATTCTACGAGTTTACCTGAACGTACCTCTTGGGATGACAAAGGTGTGGCTAATTAGACTAACCGAAAGAACTTTCCAAGTATTCCCTTAGCCCTCGTTCGACTATCCGGTGGAAGGATTCTTGTGAACAATTTAACAAAAGGAGAAAAATAAATTATGTTGCACCACCTTTGTGGATTTACTAATTTTTCCAGCACATGGAATTGTACACTACTCACAATTGTCATTTTTCGAAAAATACAATCTGTCGCCGTTATAAAATATTTGATATTTTATCGACGCTGATATTTTTCCGAAAAAACCAATTTTCGTGTGTTACTGGGAATGAAACATTCATCCCCTATTTATAGAGGCTAGGGTGGTCGAAATTTGTGCTCAAAATAATGTGGGAAAATCTTTTCTTGATCTCTAAGAAATCTTGCATATATCTCCTATATTCTTTCTCTCATAATTATAATATTCCACAAAAATCCCACCTACTCTATTTGCTATGGATTTTCGAAAATATAGAGTATCAAGATTCCAAGATTTGGATCTTCTTGAATTTATGAGATATTCTTGTATTTCAAAAATACATATCTTCCATAATATCTTTTCAAGAAAATCTTTCTTGCCCACTATATTTCATTTTTTTCGAAAACCACATTATTGATAACCAAGTGGGAGATTTCTTGAATTTAATGAGATAATCTTGTATTCCAAGAATACATATCTTCATTCCATAACAAAATTCAAAGAAAATCTTTCTCCCAACTTATCTATAATTTTCGAAAATTTAGTAGGAAAAATAAGCAACAATATTTATTTTATTTTAATCACCTTTTCAGTTATTGGGCTACTCAGGGGGCCTTTAGGAGAATTAAGATTGGACCTTCTAATGGACCTTGAATATCTAATATTGAGCCACAATATTATTCAAGCCCATAAATATTAATTAATCCCACTACATAATTAATATTGCACTATCCATCTTAACCCATATTACAGTCAATATGGCTCCCGATTATTATTTCCCGTGTTTAAGATTATCTAGCCCATTAATTAATTCAAGCCACTGAAATAGCTTTCCATTAATTAATATCTTTTGTCCTTGGTCAAGAAATCGGTTCAACATTATTATCCATACCTAAAACTAATTCCACTTGCAAGATTTGGTATGATAAAACTTATGAACCTCCCAAGAACCGTCGAACAAAGCGTGCTTTCACACGATTCTTCAGATTAAATCTTAGCAATCACATGTGACTAATAATATTGCCCAAGATAAAAAGTATTGAATCTCGTTGATTCGCTACCCATGATAAGTCAAAGCAATAGTTACCAATCCCACGTGATCCTCTTTAAGGAACGAAGATTAAGAAATAACGAACCACTGAGGTCTAATTCTTCCTTGTTCGGGCTTAAGAATTTATCCTTCAGAGGTCCTATTCAATTACATCGGACATGCACTAGTGTAATCTCTTGGTCAAGACAAGCCAATCTGAGCCTTACACTTCAACCTTTCACGATGGGTTGTTCATTTCCATCTAGGTAAATGAATGGCGTACTTTTTTTAGTTACAAAAAGGATTTAATTTAATCTTCGTGATCCGGTATCACTAAATTAACTACAATGTAACACGTACGACTTATTGAACATTTATGCAGTAAATATATGTAACATTCGATAATATTTAAAGCATCAATGATAAACAATTTATTTCAGTAAATAAGTCTGAAAATTCAGTTTCGATTATACAAAGTAAAAAACATACTTTCTAGTATAATCCCAACAATCTCCCACTTATACTCAAAGTCTGCTTTTAAGTATACTACAACATGTCTCGTGTAGTCTGTGACATCTAATGTCACCTACACGAACCTAATAATTTCTCCCACTTATACTCAAAGCAGATTGGCAACGGTCTTGACACTCATTCCTTCCACATGTCTCTCGAATGTATTCAGAGGCAGACTCTTTGTGAATGAATCAACTAGGTTGTCCTTAAACGCTATCTTTGCCACAACTATATCTCCTCTCTTAACGATTTCTCGTATAAGATGTCTTTCCTTTAGTGTGCTTGTTTGACTCGTGGACTCTTAGTTCCCTTGAATTTGCAACTGCCCCTAGAAAATGTTGTTAAACAAATTCGGAACTCCTTCCAAGTCCACTAAGAAGGTCTAGAGCCAAATCGGTTCTTTCACTGCTTCACAAGCAACTACTTACCCGACTTCCATGGTTGAGTCAGTGATGCATTTCTGCTTCACACTCGTCCATTTGATGGCTACACTTCCCAAATGGAAACACACTAACTGAGGCAGATAGTTTCTGGAATCTAAGTCTGATTGGAAATCCGAGTCCGTGTAGCCGATGGGGATTGGACCATCTGGCTGATAAACCAACATTCTATCCTGAGTTCTTTTCAGATACTTTAGAATGTTTTTAACTGCCGTCCAATACTTTTTCCCGGGGTTACTTTGATATCTGGCCACTATGCCTACGACAAAGCAGATATCCGATCTCGTGCACAACATTGCATACATAAGGCTTCCGACAACCGAAGCACAAGGAATGCCTTTCATGTCATCTATCTCCTTTTGCGTCTTAGGGGACATTTTCTTGGATAGATGTATTCTATGCCTGAAAGGTACGAAGCCTTTCTTGGAATCTTGCATGCTGAAGCGTTTCAAGACAGTGTCTATATATGAAGCTTGCGATAAGCCGATCATCCTTTTCTTGCGATCTCGAGTGATCTTGATCCCAAGGATGTGTCCGGCTTCCCCTAAGTCTTTCATATCAAACTGTTTTGAAAGCCATGCCCTTACGTCTGATAATACCTTCACATCGTTCCCGATGATCAGAATATCATCTACGTATAGTACTAAGAATACCAATGCAGTTCCGACACGCTTTTTGTATACACAACTTTCAAACTAGTTTTGATCAAACCCATAAGACTTTATAACCTGATCAAAACATTGGTTCCAAGCTCTGGATGCCTGTTTGAGTCCGTAAATGAACTTCTTGAGCTTACAAACTAGGTGTTCTTGGCCTTTTTCAATGAAGCCTTGAGGTTGTTGCATATAGATCTCTTCATCAAGACTTCCGTTAAGGAAAGCTGTCTTGACATCCATTTGCCAGATTTCAAAGTCAAAATGCGCAGCAATCGATAAGAGAATACGGATAGACTCGAGCATGGCTACTGACGAAAAAGTTTCCTCATAATCGATCCCTTTTTTTTAGTATAACCTTTCGCCACTAATCTTGCTTTAAAGGTTTTAACCTTCCCGTACGGTCCTCTTTTCCTCTTATATACCCACTTGCATCCAATGGGTTTGACCCCATTAAGTGGTTCGACTAGCTCACATGATCAGATCAGTATAGCATCAGGTCAGCATATCAGTTTATCTGCATCAGATTAGTACATCAGGTTTAGCATATCAGGTTAGCATATCAGGTTAGCTTATCTGATCTCGATCACGTCTGATATCGATCAGTCTCATCTGTTCCTCTTCTGATCTGCAACCTCCTCTTCTGATCTGGTCATCTAGTCATCTGATCTGGTCTTCTGATTAGGTCATCTGATCATCTGATCATTTGACCTCCTGATTCTTCTGATCAGCTTGCTTAGCTTCTCTTCTCTTCTGATTTTGCACAGCTCATCAGTTAACTCGGAACTCATCTAACTCATCAGATCTCGATCAGTCTCGTCTGCAGCCTCGTCTGATCTTGATCATCTACGTCTGATTTTGTGAGTTCCCCCTCAATTTGTTCTCTCGTTCCCCCTCAACTTGTTATCTGTAGATTAGCTTCAAAAACACAAGTTGATAATGTTTTGGCATAATTCATCAAAACTAAAATATCCCAACAATTTCCCCCTTTTTGATAATGACGCCAAAACATTATAAATATATGCATTTTTACAGAGATCGGGTTTTTGTTTTAAAAAGATCAGTTCAGGTGGTCACTTTGAAAACTGGTGACCTTTTGAACTACCCGCTCTGATACCAATTGTTGGTCCCGGTTAAAACCGATTTTGCGCGTGCGGAAGCAAACATTTCATGTGATGCATATAAAACAGGGGTGAGGGCAGAGTGATTCCAAAATTTTTTTTGCTTTTAAGAACGATGTGTGTTTTGCTTATAATCAAATGCATATGGCAAGTAAGAACATAAAGCAGTAAAGAACACACGATTTTATAGTGGTTCGGAGTCCAACTCCTACATCCACTCTTCCCTATCATCAGGGGCACCTACTTAACCAACTGGACTTAGTTTAACGTGTTAGTCCAACACCCAACAGATGTTTACCGAGTTCACACTCAAACGGGACTTATCACCCTCACGGGATTGCCTACCCTCCCTTTCGGGATTGCTAGATGTTTACCGAGTTCACACTCACCTACAAACTTAACCGACTAATTTGGGTAAGGTTTGTTTGGTTTCCAACTAGGTTGAGATTTTCCCTTACATTTGTTTAGCCTCAATGCTAAGGATGGGAAAATCTCTCTAAGCTTAGGATATGGCATTTGTGCTTAGATCTAGGGTAGAACACTTTTGAATATATGCGTGTATTTCTTGCTCTGTGTTCTATGGTGGAAAGGCTAGATGATTTGGCTCTGTAGCTTCAATGGTGTTTTTCACACATTTCAACACTTCCACACTTTAGAATGAATGAAGAACTTGTATTTATAGTGTGGATTTGAATGTTACCGTTGGATGGAGTCACATTCAAATCCATACTATTCTGTAGCTTCTTGTAGCTTTTTCAAGCTTGTTGTCTTCCTCTCATTGGTCCACGTCAGCTGAATCTAACGGCTATATTCTTCAGGATCTTCTGAGTCTCTAGGTTTATCTGATCCTCAGCTTCTTCGAACTCAGGCTTCCTTGGACTTAGGATTCTTGATTCAGCGGACTTCTCTTCAGTGGACCTTGTAAGATCGGTATCTTGACACTTTCGAGCTAAGCGAGTTAAGCTCTTCGACTTGGACAATCGACCCTCGGTCACTAGCTTTTCGAGCTAGCTTGATCATCGATGGCGTTACGATTCTCGATGATCATGACTTCAGATGTCTTCTCTTCTGATGACTTCTCGTCTGATCTGGTATCCAGATTTCTAGTTTTCTTATATCTGATTTCTTCTCTCCTGATCTGATCAGCTCACATGATCGGTCGATATAGCATCAGTCGGCATGTCGGTTTATCTGCGTCAGTTAGTACATCGGGTTTAGCATATCGGGTTAGCATATCGGGTTAGCTTATCGATCTCGATCCGTCGATCTCGATCCGGTCTCATATGTTCCTCTTACGATCGCAACCTCCTCTTCTGATCTGGTCATCTAGTATCCGATCCGGTCTTCGATCAGTCATCAGATCATCTGATCATTTGACCTCCTCGATTCTTCTGATCTGCTTTTGCTTAGCTTTTCTTCTCTTCCGATTTTGCATGACTTCATCGCTTAACTTTCGAACTCATCTAACTCATCCGATCTCGATCGGTCTCGTTTTCTGACCTCGCCCATCTTGATCATCTAACGCCGAATTTTGTGAGTTCCCCTCAATTTGTTCTCTCGTTCCCCCTCAACTTGTTATCTGTAGATTAGCTTCAAAAACACAAGTTGATAATGTTTTGGCATAATTCATCAAAACTAAAATATCCCAACAGGGACGATCTACACAGCTGATTGGAACAGTTGCCCAAGAAATGCATGCCTGATTGTCAAGAGTTCCAAAAGTAGCAGTTGGCTCTGGCACAAAAGAATGAGCCATATGAACTTTAAAACTCTTAATAAGATACCAAGGATGTCACTAGTGGAAGGACTTCCGAATGAAGTATTTTCAAAGGATCGGACATGTCTTTGCATGTCGGAAGGAAAACAGTCAAAGCTTCATTCAAGGGAATTCCGGACCAAATCCAAAGAGATCTTTCTTGTGCTTCATATGGATCTATTTGGACCGATTACACCACCATTCTCAACGGACGAAATATACTCGTAATCGTGGATGACTATTCCAAGTTTACATGGGTTATATTCTTACATAAGAAGAATGAGACGACAATGAAGATACCCGAGCTGCTAAAAAGATTACAAAATGAGAAGGGTGTCAGTGTAGTAAAAATCAGATCAGATAAAGGTACAGAGTTTACGAACTCTTTTATTCTTGATTTTTGCTCTAAGTTTGGTATACAACATGAAACATCACCGTAAGGAAGGACGCCACAACAAAATGGAGTAGCGAGCGAAGGAATGTAACTCTCAAAGAAGTTGCTTTCGCACGATGTTAGCCGAACATGCAATACCAAGCCGCTTTAAAAGCGTATAAATCAACAATTGCATGCCATACTCGTAATGTATGTCTTCGACTAAGGCTCACTACAAAACACCCTATGAACTGTGGAAGGGCGTAAAACCTCGTGTGTTTCTTACTTCCATGTTTTTTTGGGTGTAAGTGTTTCATACACAACAATGGGAGGAGTCGGGTTGAAGACTTTTGAGGCCAAGTCGATGAGGGTATATTTTTTAGGATATTCCTCATCTAGCAAGGCTTTCAAGGTTTACAATGATTTAACCCTACTTGTGGAAGAAACACCCCATGTAGTCTTTTGATGAAGCATCTTACTAACAAGAGAAATCGCCTCGTAACAAGACGTGCTGATCAACCAAGACTGATGCTCGGAAAATGGATCGACTAACGATCAAGGAAAAAGAATCGAAAACCGTAATAAAGATACATTCCAGATCTAGTGATTCACCAGATCATTCGGATCCTAAGGTACGAAAAATTGTCGATGAAGAAGTTCGCATACAAGATAAAAGATCAATCGAACCATCCGGGTTCGGGGGAACACCGGTTCCCATGAATAGACATCGAGACATGATGAGTCCAACATCAGCTGAGACATGTTCTTATCAAGTGGATCATAATTCGGCACCACTCCCAGTCGCTAGTAATGAACCTTTATCAGAAATGGATGATGTTCTCGAAACCGACGCAAATCGTAATGCGAAGGACCTAGATAACCGGTCCATCCAACCGATCGATCATCGAAGACCCATCTCGATAAAGTTAAAACTAGACATCGACAGGTGAAAGTGCGGTATTGTCAAGTATTTGTCTATGAAGGAACCAACAACAATAGAGGAAGCTCTACAAGACGCAAGCTGGATTCTAGCCATGCAGGAGGAGCTGGAACAGTTAGAGAGAAATCAAGTTTGGGAACTGGTAGACTGACCAAATCATCAAGACGTAATTGGCACGGGTGGGTTTTCAAGAACAAGAGAGATGAGAAAACGTCATCACCGAAATAAGGCAAGACTTGTTGCTAAGGGGTATTCACAATCGAAGGAATTGATTATGATGAGACCTTTGCACCGATCGCTTCCGCCTAGAAGCCATTCGGTCAAGCTTTACGCATATCTTCCCACGAGAGGGTTCACTGTGGTATCGATGGACGAAAAGAGTGCATTTTTAAACGGGGTACTAGCAGAGGAAGTTTATGTCGAACAACCTCCGTGCTTCAAAAAGAGCAACCAAGTGTCTTTGTTTAAGAAAAAGCTCTTTATGGCACGAAACAAGCTCCTCAAGCTTGGTATGATACACTCTCTCGCTTCTTGATAGACTGGTGGGTTCACTAAAGGAACAAAGGACGTAACCTTATTCAGGATAGAAGATGGAGAAGATATTCTGATGGTTTAGATCTCACGTGGGCGACATCATCTTCTTGATCTCCCTACAAGAGTCTATGTGAAAGATTCAAAGAACCGATGCAAGGAAGTTCGAGATGTCCATGATGGGACGATGAATTACTTTCGGGTCTCCGGTGAAGCAAAGTCGTAAGGATATTCATCTCGCCAAGCAAAAGTACACTAGGAATTTATTGGCCAAGTTTGGAGTTCAAAATTGCAAAGGAAGCCAAAATTCCTATGATGACCGGATTCAAGATGGATCCGATGAGGATGGTCGAAAAAACAAATCGAAAAGAATATAGGGCTCTCATTGATCTCTACTATACCTAATCGCCAAAGCAGACCAGATATCACCATTGCAAAAAGAGGTGTATGTGCGGATTTCGTGCAAATCCAATGCAAAGCCACCTAGAAGCGATAAGCGGATTCTTAAGTATCTGAAGGACAAGAAATCTTGGTTTATTTTACCCATCGATGATAATCTAGAGCTTAGTAGGTATTCGATTACGATTATGGAGGTTGCAAGATTGACAGGAAAGTCAACCTCGAGAACATGTCGATTTTAGGAAGTAAAACCGATCTCGTGGTTTTCAAAAAAGCGGACATCGGGCCATGACATCTATCTCGCCATCGGAATATATGGTCATAGGAAGTTGTTGCTCCCAATTACTCGCTTAGTCGGCAAATTTGAGGATTATAACATTGTAGCTAAGAATGTACATATATTCTGTGACAGTAATAGTGTTATTGCAATCACTCAGAATCATGTTCTACATACAAGATGCAAGCATGTGGAAGTCAGACACCATTTTATAAGAGATCATGTTGAAAAGAAGAATATCATAATGGAAAAGATTCACACTGATTTACAGAAAGCTGATATTCTAACCAAGCCACTAGCTGAGATCAGATTCAGAGAATTGTGCAATGAGCTAGGACTTCTGGATCTTGGAGAAAAAGCACCTAAAATGCTTGATGGATTGTCCTCCAGAACCAGCTGGTTAAGAGACTAACCAGGTTGAAAGGGGTCAGTTGAGTTTGGTATCTCAACTGATCAGAAGATCAGTCAAGGAACTGATATGAGAAATCGATCAGATTTACAAGTTATCAAATTAAAGGAACTGATCAGATTTAAGGTTTATCAGATTAAAGGAAACGCTCAATTTAAAAGGAATATCTGATTAAATCAGTTGGGTTATTTTACATCTTTGTAAGTCGATTTAATTATATTCAACAAGCAAGATTCACAGATTAAAGCCTACAATCGCATAAGAAAGCAGAGAATTTACACAACAATGGAATAATAGAACTTTTCATTGATAAAGACCAAAGGTCAGATTACATTACAAGTTACAAGTACAAAGGACCCGGAGGTCAGTACATAAGTCATAACCGAAAACCCTAAACCTATAACCCTAAACCCTCATCCTAACCCAAGAAGAGCAGGGGAGAGAGAGATTTTAAATCTGATCATCTCATTTTCCCCCACTTAACAAGGGTGAGAAAGGCTTTAAAATAATCCTAAAGCCTCTCATTGGTTAAAACCAATGGAGCGAGAGAGGCCTTGATAGGATTTCTAAGCCGAGAGCCCTTAGACCAAGTCAATGGACTCTCCAACAGAAATGGAGCACATGTGCCAAGAAATTGGTTCAAAGACCTTATGGGCACATGTGTCGATGTAAAATTGAGTTGATATAATGAAGATCACCAGAAGTCCGATCCGCACCGTATATCAAACTCATGTTTTATATCGATCGAAGTCTGTTGATGCTAGTTCCGTATCTCAATAGACACACAAGGTGCATACTAAGCAGGAGAAGAAGTTCTTCGGGCCATGACAAAGCAGACCCGCCCTCCTTGGTGGTAGAGAAGCTTGGCAACAATTGTATGTGAAATCTTTGATGACGATTTAAAAACGATAAAAGGACACACAGGTTGATTTGAGAAGTCAAATCATTGAAAAAGGGGTAAAAGTATTTGTCTAAGTCTCAATTTAAATAAGGGTTCACCGTAATACATGATTCTACAAAGAAGATAATAAGTATGGTGAATGGGTTATGTTGTGTAAAACATTGGTCAAATTTATAGTGGCCAAGCAAGGGTGAAAATGCAAATTTGATTTCAAAAAGCCTATTAGAGAAATTTGCATCACAAGGACAAAGATGTAGGAATCACGCGATCGATAATTGGATAAATTTACTACGGATTGACATATCGAGATATACTGACGATAATTACGATATCAAATCGCGCCAACTTAGGAATAGAGACTACTATTCTAGACTAAGTTTTGGCGGTAACACTTATCCCAAGAATTGGATTGATCCGAGAAGAATCGACAGTCAACCAAAAATCGATTACATACTGGCCCGATCGATAAGGAAGATCGGTTGAACTTGAAACCTCAACAAATCGTATATCGCCTATGAGAAAATGAAAATATCGGTTGAAGGGGAACTTCAACCGATCGAGGAGGATCGAAAGGAAATCGACGCAAAAATGAAACAGATCGGTTGAAAAGAACACGGTTGGGAAATTATAAGGCTTAGGGCAAAAACTAAGATCAACAAGTGGAATCAACTTCAAGTGGTGTTGATCGATTACTATATCGACCAACCGACACGCTTTTTCTTTTCCATTGTTATTTGCTTATTTATCTGACCTTATCTGCTTTTATTTGCCTTTTTTGAGACGATTACCGTGGTGGACGTATTCCCCGCAAATCATTTAATGCGGACGTAAATACCAGTATTAATTGCTACAAAATGAGCTTTTAAATCCAAAAGGTTTTCAGACGTGCTTTTCCCAACCATTCGATCAAAACCGCTTAATCTGGATCGTTTAATCTTTTCAAACGGTTGATCTTCCAAATCTTGTCTTTTTCCCTCCTCATCTTTATAAGGTTCATCAAAAACCCTACCAGAGTTTTCCAATTCACAAACTTTTTTTTTCTGAAAACTCTCCAGATTTCTTCTCTGCGATTCAAAGTGTTTTTCTTAAGTTTCAAAATTATCTTCCCAAAAATGAATCTGCAATTTCGATTATTTGATGAGTCCTTTTTTTTTTCTTTAAAATCCATTGATCTTAAAGATTTTGTCAATCGATGGTATCCTGTGTTATGCCTTATTGTTTCTTGGTTTCCGCATGTATTTATCGATTACTAGGCCTATGTATAGGTCTGATAATCAATATATCATATATCTATGTTTATGCACAATCTTAATCAAGCACCACCAGAACCCTCCACTTCTCATCAACCGGAATCTGGACAGACAATTCCTGAGTCTAGATCATCAAAGACAATCACAGGGAAAATGGTCGAAATGCAAATCGAACGAGAAATTGATGAGATGTATCCGAATCGGGTCGCCCATCCTCGCTATTAGAGAAGAAGTTATGGAGATCCTCACCGAGAGATCTCGGATAAAAAGCTTCTCGATTTTATAATGATTATTGAATGATGGGCGGTCTTGATGAGTTTGCAGATTTTGATTTTGATATGAGGAAATCGCTAAAAGTAGGATCACCACCGAAATGATAACTCACTGAATCTATCAAAGCTCGATCCACAGAAGTCAAGGGTTAATCGATCAAGGCGAACCGAGATCGGAGGAGAAGCTCCTGCGAGATGCTACAATGAAGGATGCAGAGTCGCCGATGATAGTGGAACTGTGCCGCAGCTTCATGACCAACCACCGGAGGCGCAAAACAACCGAAAGAGATCCAAAGGACGTAAAACATTCCAACATCTCACATCATCACGATCAACTTCGGAGATCGATCTTGTCTCAAAGATCTCCGAAGAAGAAGTTGAGGGAGTGATAGTGATCGAGGCGATTGGCCTCAAAGAAATAACAGATCAAAGGGAATTGGCTATTTCCCGATTGAGGCAATCAAAGATCGGTTCTCCCAAACTGTGACCACCGTGTCCGCCGAACTTATAAAATCCGTTGATGACAAGTGATTGGTGGATCAACAAAAAGTTTTTTTTTCCGATGCTCACCGAAAAGCTCGAATTAATGTAAGAGAAACTTGACAAACCGATTTTTACACTCTCTACTCGCCATGGAATCTGCCAAGATCGAAATGATCTTGAAGGTTCAACATCTAACCGCCAAGTTCTGTGTTTATCTGCTGCGAGATCTCAACAGGCAATATCGGTCGATTTTGGATCCCTAACTTCCCACCTCACACCTTTTTTTTGATCAAACCAAAAAGGGGAAGGAGGGAGAGAAACCAACCCGACATGATCGTAACAACAAGACCTAATTCGCATAGTTGAAGCCTATGGACAAAGACTAGACCATCTCGATCTCTTTGCTAACGAAGTCTCTCAAAAGATGGAAAAGTCAAAGGCAAGAAAGGTAGGCTGCTACGGTGTCTTGACATCACAAAAGGTAGGCTGGCTGCAAGGTGCTGGGACATCACAACTTGTACCAACCACTCAGACTAAAATAGTCACAAGAAGCACAAATGCATAGTAGACATCTGTGCCGATAAGAATCGCTAAGAAACCGCCCAAAGAGCAAAGCCGTTGAAGAGGCCCTAAAAAACGAAGAAGAAAGAAGGGCAGAAAAATTGACAGAGGCAGAAAATCTGAAGAAAAGATTCAGATCGAGAGCGAAGAAAGGAAAGGCTGGAAAATCGCACGGAAACCTCACCGCCAAAGAAGAGTTGATGAGATCATTCCAAAAACTGCTACACATGCTAAGAGGTTTGAGGAATGGAATAAGATCAGAAGTGAATGGCTTCTGGACGCTTTTGTTCTTGATCTTGTTCCACGAGAAGAATCTCCAGATGATGAATTCCTCAACTGGTTAGAAAATAAATATCCAGATTTTCTGAAGTATCTGGAAAATGAGGCCAAACTTATCAATGTAAAAATATCTCGCCAAGAGTATGATCTGTTGGATTACTCGAAGAAGGCAGATGGCTCATTTGATAGACTGGCATTTCAGAGATTCTATTTTGACATCCTGGAGCAAAACGCACATAATGGATCCTCGGCAGACCAATGATGTCAAATGGAAACTATATCAGATTTTCAACGTACCTCAAGATCAAAGAGAGATGCCAGAAGGATACAAGCCTAAAGAGTGAAGAATCAGAAGACTTCTCAGGATCAGCTGCTTTTAAATTCAAACTTTTCTAATGTAACATGTAATCAACATATCTAATGAGAAAAGTTTATTTTCTGATCCTAAGATAAAATCTCATTGTCTTCTGATTATGTGCTCTTTACTGTTCTATATTTATCAACTGTGTTTGGTTTCTCAGGTGTTTTGGTTTTATCAAAAAGGGGGGAATTGTTGGGAAATTTATAGTTTTGATAAAAGTTCCAAAAACACATGTAATAGGACCAGTCAGACCTGTTAGATGACTGATGTTTATATTACCGTTTATAGAATACCAGTTGATAATTACTGTATAGAACAATTGATGTAATAGATAGGTCACATATTGAGGGGAACCTCAATATGTATGAGTCGATCCAAGATCCAAAGAACAAATTTGATATCCCAAGCGGCCGTAATGCTAGAGAAGAACAGAAGATCGGATCGATCCGATCTAGTCGATATCTCACCAAGTCATAAAGCTCAAACTCGAGAATACTTGAAGATCGATGACTTCCGTAAGATCGGACCCGTAAGACCTACATCACCGAGTCTCTAGTTGAAGCTAAGTCAACCGCACCGAAGACTCCATCGGTAGATCGATCGATTCGATTCAAGTCGATCAAGTCACCACCAGTGAAAACCGATGTTTCACCAAATCATACGCCGATGATCCAAACAAGAAGAATGTCAACCTTAGTTCAAGAACAACACCGAAAAAGTGTGTCGTAACCAATAAGAACTGTACACGATGATCCGAGCCGCAATTACGGGATTTGATGTTTGCTTCTAACGGCTATAAAATACAAGTTCACGCTTTCAGCCATGCCGTTTCTAAAGCACGTCACATCAATCCTGCAAACCTACCAAATATAGCCTGAAATTCAAATTGCTCTCCAACGGCTCTTTGATTTCAAGGCCTATAAATATGGGATCACACTTCAAAGTGAAGACACGGAAACACTGAACAATCAAGAAGCTCAAGCAATTATCAGATTTCCGCACGAAGAACACGATCAAGAAGATTATTTTATTAAGTGTTCATCCCATAAGTTCTTAGCATAGAAATCTTTTCATCTAGCTGATAGGCTACCTTAAACACTAGAAAAGATTTCATAGTTGGAACCAAAACAATCTTATCCAAAACCCAAAGTTAGGTTAAGTTGTTTAGCAAGATTTCAGACTAGGGTTTCTAATTCTAATTTCTGGGATCGGTTGAGTGAGAACTCCTTAAATATCTGTCGGTGTACTATGTTGGACTAACACATAAAACTAAGTCCAGTTGGTTAAGTTGGTGCCCCTTGTGATAGGGAAGAGTGGACGTAGGACTGGTTTGTCCGAACCACTATAAATCTTGTGTGCCTTTACCGCTTTGATTAATTGTCTACACAATTGCACAACCTTTAAAGCGCATACATATTCTAAGTTGAGATCAGCTAGCACCAAGCTTCTGATCTGATCAAGCTTGACACTTCAGTCAACTGGTTAAAAGACTAACTTTGGAATCTGATTTATAAAAACTGGTTTTTCACGGGTAAAACTTAAGCTTCCGCACACATCAGTTAAACTGATAGTTACCGAACTGATCTGCCTTCTGGCGATTAGTAAGTTGGTTATCAGCCCAAACTGATTCACTCGCACTCTGATCAGGCTAACTGCCATCACACCTGATCTGCACAAAAAGTTTTCAGAAGTCTATTCACCCCTCCCCTCTAGACTTCTGCCCTCACAAAACCCGTTCGGGACCTACAAAAGCCACTGCCATCCCGAGAGGTACATTCACGTAAACCTGTAGATTCTGCATGCGTAGGTCTTACTTGGCTTTTTATATGCATGATATGTTGTTGCAATTATTATTTGAATTAATATAGGATTAATTCATGCTAGTAATAATTAATTAATTAAATTTGTATTTAAATATTCACCCCGAATAGATCTGTGCAAATCATTCTCCAACAACAGGTAGTTGCACGTTTCTCGCAATGTACCTCATATATTGAGAATGTCTGATTTATTGTCTAGAGTTCAATTAAGACCGTTAGCTTGACTAATCGCTTGATATATGAGGGTATATGGGTCACACAACAAGTAGTTCCCTTTTACGGATTATAGTTGGTTGATTAAATGTTAAATTGGATTTAATATTTAATTTATGGAGAATTAATTAATAATATATTAATTTGGAATTAATTATTGTTAGTGTTTAATTAAATTGGATTTAATTAAATAGGAATTCCCAATAATAATATGGAATATTATTATAGGATTTAATATATTTGGAATCAAATCGTAGAGATTTGACATATATTGGAATTAAATCCGTAGAGATTTTATATGTGGGAAATAAATCTAAGAGATTTATTTAAATAAATATTAGGGATTTTATTTCCCAATCAGGTCAGCTTAGGGTTTTAAGCTGAGCCTCCCTATATATATGAGTTCTTGGGAATTCATAAACAACGTTAATTCATATTTTCTCCATAAGATGTAGAGTTAGAATTTTCCTAGCAAATTCATCTCGGGATTCGACGCTAGCAAATCCGTGCAAGTCCGTGATTGAGGATTACGTGGATACCATAGTTCATGAATCTGCTTTCGAATTACTGTAAGATTTCTTGTTATGATCATTGTAATCGTTTATGCAATTATATGTTCGTTGTTGGTGAACTATTTAATTTCGCTGCGCATGTATTACGTGTTTACGTGCCTCTATATTCCAACAGAACTTTGACCATGACCGATGCTTGCACCCTTCCATGGGTAGATATGGCTAGGATTGGGTTCATCACGAAATGCATGTGCGTGGTAGTTGAGCCAAGAATAAGATTCATTCCTCAATGTGGATTTAGAGAGAATACTCGTCTTCCCATTATAATTGGATCTAAGACATCGACCGATGCACGTCAACTTGGACTTTGTGGCCAAGTGTGACATAAGTGATCAATTAGTGATTAGAGTTAATATGATTAAGTTATTTGAATAGACACTTTATCATATTCAAGATTTAATCGGATATTCGCGAATGAAAGGAAATTATCGTAATAGCCCATGTTTCAGTTAAAGGTAGTTGCACATTTCCTCGCAATGTACCTCATATATTGAGAATGTCTTATTTATTGTCTAGGGTTCAATTAAGACCGTTAGTTTGACTAATCGCTCGATATATGAGGGTCTATGGGTCACACAACAAGTAACAGTTGTTTACTGATTATAGTTGGTTGATTAAATATTATATTGGATATTAATATTTAATTTATGGAGAATATAATAATAATTATATTTAGAATTAATTATTATTAATATTTAATTAAATTATATTTAATGAAATAGGATTCTCAATAATAATAGATGGAATATTATTATAGGATTTGATATATATGGAAATCGAATCCGTAGAGATTTGATATTCATGGAAATCAAATCCGTAGAGATTTATGTATATGAAAATTAAATCAATGGGATTTAATTTACAAGATTAGGAATTTTATTTCCTAATCAGGTTAGCTTAAAATTTAAGTTGGGCCTCCCCTATATATATGAGCCCTTGGGAATTCATAATACAAGACTTCATATTTTCTCCATAAAATCTCTAAGTTAGAATTTTCCAAGCAAATTCATCTCGGGGATTCAACGCTGGCAAATCCGAGCGTGGTAAATGACTGTTATGTGGATACCGTAGATGAGGAATCCATGTACGAATTGCTGTAAGAATTATGTTTACGTTTACCCGTTATTTAATTATGCAATTACATGTTCGTTGTTGGTGAACTGTTTAATTTCGTTGCGCATGTATTACGTGTTTACGTGCCTCTATATTCCAACAGGTGGTTGGGTAAGTGAGCACCCAGAATCAAGTCAATGTGGTGTTGGATATCACGGAGCCGAGGTAAACCCGATGGAAGTTCGTCAGGAAAAACCTCAGAGAATTCATGCACAAGAGATTCAACAGCAGGTGGTAACTCAGATGGGGTATTAACATCATGGGCCAACAATAGCAACACAAAAGAAGCATCAGCCATCTCCCGAAGAAAAGCTTGCTGAGAAATAAAGAGAACACTGCCACTAGAAGTCGGAGGGGGCAGTGATGGGGCCAAAGGCAGCAGGGTGATTTTCATACCCAAATACAGAAAAGAATAAGTGTTATGACGTCCATCGTGCATCACGCTTCTATCAAATTGCCAAGGACGACCGAAAAGCATATGGCATGCGTCCATGCGGACAATATCGCACCAAATAGAGTCAATATATTTATCACCAATTGAGAACTTAACCAACACACGACGATCGATTGTAACAGAGGTGCCCTTTTGAAGCCAAGAGAGATTATACAGGTGAGGGTGCGACTCAGTACGGAGAGACAATTTACTAACATCATCTGCAGCAATAACATTCTCACATGCACCAGAATCGATAATAAATCGACATACGTTGCCATTGATGGTACAAGAAGATTCAAACAGACTGTGGCATTGTATGTCTTCGACAGCATGATGGGGGGCGAAGCATGCTCGATGAATGACGAGGGTTGTACCCGAATCACCAGGAAGGATGGCTTCAGGAGGCTATTGATCATCGTACTCGTCAAACTCGGGAGGGCCATTGTAATCAGGATCGGTAGCATCCTCGAGTAGGAGACCTCTTGTTCCCATATTTTTCGGGCAATTAGTCATCCTATGGCCCGACTCGCTGCACTAGAAACACTGTATCGGGTGTGGAGCGGGTGGGGCCATGCGACCAGGGGCCGGGGCGGTGGGGCCTCGCACAGGAGGTCCACGAGCATCAAGGGCAGAGGCTGGATGTGGAGTACAACTTGACGAAGGAGTAAACGGGCCGGTAGGATGCCTCGTGAATTGGCATTCAAGGGATAGGGCATGTTGGTGCGCTTCCGAGATGGAGACTTGGGTCAAGACATTGATAACATCCTGAAATTGTAGGCGTAACCCACCGACATAGCGGGAAATCAAATGATCATTAGATTCACCCAATTCCAAACGAGAGAGTAGCTGATAAAACTCCTCTGTATAAGCATCAACCGATCTTGAGCCCTGACGTAGGTTTTGCAATTTCTTGTATAGGGTTCGTGAGTAGTTGAATGGGAGAAATTCAGAGCGCATATGCTTCTTGAACTTATCCCAAGAGATTACTTTTGGCTTGCCCAAACGGGCACGGGTATTCTTCGCCTGATGCCACCAGGCGGCGACTCTCCCACGGAAACGCGTTGCGATAAGGAAAATGCGACGATCATGCGGCACATCCTTAAAGTCCAAAGCATCTTCAGTAGAGATCAACCAATTAATGAAGAAATTCCTCAAGTTCCAAACCTCCATTGAATTCCGGAAGTTCAATTTTAAAACTGGATTCCCAAGCACGGAGGTCATCAACGCGACGAGCGGCGTTGGGTTGGAGCGGGGCAAACGGATTGTCGATTGTCGCCTCATCATCGGACGAACTAATCGGGTCATGCATGGGGTCCGGTGGCGGATCCCGTCTCACACGCTGGGCGTGCTGATGAGCAGGCATGTCACGGTTGGCGATTGCTTGGTCATGAAGCAACTGGACGATGGTGGCAAGTTGCTCTGTGATTGCGTCCAATCGAGTAGCAAGGGCGGCGTCGCGGTTGGCTTGGTGAGGCGGCATCTCCGGAGCGTGCCTGGCAACTGAATACCAACTGATGCAGCGGGCGTATCGATTGAAGGACAAACACCTTCTACCTAACGTTGATTCATAGATGAATACCATAAAGATAGGAAATAAGGGAAACCCTAGTTTTGTTCATAAATCATTCAAGTCTCAAAAGACCCCCAAAACAGAGTATAAGTATGAACGGCAAAACAATAGTGCAAATAAAAACCCACAAACATGTCCAATAAGGAAAGCAATATTTAAAAGAACACAAAATTAATTAAAAGTGGCACGGGTCTTTGACCTGTCAAGACCCAAAGGATCGGCCTTCTTGAGATATAACGCCGCATCTTCATCTCCATCAATAGCCAACAATGTCTAACAAATTGCAACAAAACCATATCATTAGATCAAAATTAAGAGTACCACGTCTCATATGCGATACTTTTGAATATTTTTGTGATACTTTTGAAGTTTAAATATTGTCAGGGAAGACTAAAAGTGTATATGTCTATTATAATTTTTTGTGCAGAATCAATGAAGTTGCACCAACACTCTTAAGATAAAAAGTTTAGGCAATGTTTAGGGGAATTAAACCAAAATAGTCCCATAACTTTGCACCTTTATCGAAATAGTCTCATAATTATCAACTTTTTTAATTTAGTCTCATATATATTCAATTTGATCAAATTAGTCCCAAATCGCCGGAGGTCGCTCAAAATTGTCCAAAACTAGTACGTCGTTTTGGGCACGTGTAGTTGCCCGTTTTGGGCAAATGTCCTACACGCGCCCCCAATTTTGACCGGAATATGTAAAACACGCGCAAATAACGACGTTGTTTTGGGCAATTTTGAACGACCTCCGGCGGTTTGGGACTAAATTGGATTAAATTGAATACATATGAGACTAAAATGGAAAAGTTAATAATTATGAGACCATTTGAATAAAGATGCAAAGTTATGAGATGGTTTTGGTTTAAATCCCCAATATTTAGTGCTTACCCACGACTCACTATTGCTTTTTCCCTTTTATTTTATTTCTTATTTTTTGAAATTGTTAATTTGGAAGCTTTACTTATATATCCATTGTATTTATACTTGTTCAACTTCACATACATATATATACACACATATATATACACACACACATATATGAGTAATACTTGTCTTGTGTGTAGAGTTTTGGAGCTAGCCTGATCCACTATTACACGTCCCTATTTTACGGTGACCTTTAAAACAATATTCTAGTTGAATGGACTTTTAGGGCTACGATTCAGTTTCAGGCTATAAACAACCCTCTAATTTATTGTATTTGTCATCATAAAAAACATTAGTAAATCTTTTGGTTTGGTAGTGCCTCAAGACTTAGTCATTCTTGACGAATTGGATCAACAAATTTGTGTTATTTATTTTCATTCCTATTAATTCTCCATAATTGTAGCCTAATTCATAACAGTGTGCACTGGTTGCATCGTGCAAGTGGTGCACTACTAATACTGTTAAATAGTAAGTGCACGTGTGGCCTTGGTGAACAGGTCCATGCTCGTGTTGATGAAGATTGGTTTCATGATTTTCTTTACGAAATTAATGAAGAACTGTACGGTAATATGAGATCAAATCTTTTGGCGCAAGATCCACTTCCGAGTCTTGATCGTGCGTATCAGGCATTACTTCAAGAGGAGCGCCTTCGATCTTCTTCTCGATCCAAGGCCGAGCGTGATGATGTGATGGCTCTTGCGGTTAAACCGCAATCTCGAGGTATGACTCGTGTCGATACTCGTGATAAATCTGAACTGGTATGTTCGTATTGTCATAGGACGGGTCATGAGGATGACAACTACTTCTCTAAGATCGGTTTTCCTGATTGGTGGGGTGATAGGCCGCGTGGTGGCGGTCGAGGAGCAGGTCGTAGTAACACCCGTGGGCGTGGCTCTGGTGGCAATGGTGGCGCTGGGTCACATCCAGCTTCATAGCAAACTGTTAACAAAGGTCGATCAGCTGTCGAAGTCCGTGCTGTTACTGGACACATTGCAGGGCCTAGTTCGACTTCTGCTTATGATGCTGGGAGTGATACTAAGCTTCCAGGAATAACGAGTGCACAGTGGCAACAACTACTTGACATGCTTGGTAATACAAATATAAAAGCTTCTGATGACCGTTTGAGTGGTGAGTGTTCTAAATTTATTTGGATAATTGACACCGGAGTTTTAAATCATGTCACTGGTAATCTTGCCTTGTTGAGCCATGTTAAAGACATGGCAATATGTCCAGTTGGACTTCCTGATGGTAAAAAGGCTAATTCATCAAAATGTGGCCAAGTGGTTTTAGCTCGTGGAGTGGTTCTTAAAAATGTCCTATATGTACCTGATTTAAACTGCAATTTAATTTCGGTTACTCATCTTGCCGGTGATTTAAATTGTGTTGTACAATTCACCAAGAGTTTATGTGTTATGCAGGACCAAAATTTGAGGACCCTAATTGGAGTCGGTGAAAGAAGGGATGGACTTTATTACTTTCGTGGTGTTCCGAGGATTCAATCTTTGAATGTGGATGGGGCGATATCTCCGGAGTTGTGGCATAAGCGAATGGGACATCCTTCTGATAAAGTTGTTCAATCTCTTCCTTTTATTAGTAGTTCTACTAAGATTTTGAATAAAGCTTGTGATGTGTGCCATCAAGCTAAACAGACTAGAGATAAATTTTTTTAGTAGTGATAATAAAGGGTACAAGTTGTTTTGAATTGATTCATTGTGATCTTTGGGGGCCATATCATACACCCTTTCTTGTGGAGCCGAAATATTTTTTTTACTCTTGTGGATGATTTTTCTAGAGTTTGTTTGGGTGATTTTATTGATTGATAAGACCGAGGTTTTAAAATGTTTAAGTCTTTTCTTGCAATGATTGAGAAGTAATTCAATGCTCAAGTTAAAATTGTCCTGAGTGATAATCTTGACCGAAGTTCTTTTTGTATGAAGGAGTATTTTTCACAGGTTGGGATATTGTTTCAAACATCTTGTGTTGGTACTCCTCAGCAGAATGGGAGAGTTGAACGAAAACATCGTCATATTTTGAATGTGGGTAGAGCATTAAGGTTTCAAGGCAATTTGTCAATTGATTTTTGGGGTGAGTGTATTTTAGCTGCTGGTTATTTAATCAACCGTACACCTTCGAGTTTGCTTAATTACAAATCCCCGTATGAAGTATTGTTTGGTGCACCTCCTTCCTATGATGCTTTGCGTGTTTTTGGTTGCTTGTGTTATGATCATAATCAACGAGCAAAAGGTGATAAATTTCAAAGTCAAAGTAGGAAGTGTGTTTTTGTGGGATATCCTCATGATAAAAAAGGATGGAAATTTTTTGATATTGATACGAATGAGTACTTTGTTTCCAGAGATGTAAAATTTTATGAAAATGAGTTCCCTTATTTGGTAGTTTCGGTGTCAATGAGGGTGTTTGTCCGGGGTTGCTCTTCCTCCGTTGAATTTGATTGAAGATGATTTGGCTTATGAGTATTTTGAGCGCATAAAAATGGAGAAGTTGAATGACCCCCTCAACATGATGATAGTATTGTTCCAGCCATTGTTGAGGAGTTGGAGGTACCACTTGATAATGTGGTCAATGTTGAAGGCGACGCAAACAGTTTGGGGCAAGATGGAGATGTTGTTGATCACACGTTAGGCCGTGGAAGGCGTTCAAAAGTTCCATCTGTAAAGTTTCGTGATTTTGTTTTGAACACCGTACGAAAGTTGAGTCCATCCCACTCACATGGTATAAGAGCCAGCACGGCGGCTAGGGTTTTCTAATAGTCACCATGGCCAGTTCAAGAATTGATCCTACATCCCCGTATTTCCTTGGTTCACAAGGTAATCCTGGAAATACAATTACGAACGTGGTGTTTCGTGGGGATAACTATGAGGAATGGTCTCGATCTTTGCGGCTTTCTCTTAAATCTAGACGTAAACTTGGTTTTGTTGAAGGCACTATCAATAAACCAACTGAATCAGAGAAGCTAGAGGACTGTGCGGAAGACGATCCCTTTTTTTGAAGTGAAGCCGTTGTGGAATGTGCTCAAGAAACGGTTCGACGTTGGCAACGGACCTCGAAAGCAACAAATAAAGGCAGCATTGGTTGAGTGTAGGCAGTCCAAAAATATGACAGTGGCGGAATATTTCGGAACTTTGCAGCCTCTTTGGGATGAATTGGCTACATATAATCCCAATAAATACTGACCAATTAATTATTATTCAATAAAAAAACTAATATTGTTTAATGAGAAAAACTAATACCATTAAAAAGTACTAGAATTTACCCATATATACTGTGTTTTTCCATAATTCCACAAGATCACAAATACTTTCAGTATGTGTAGATACATAAAACCGATACTCTTATTCTTGTACATTCAATTACATATGATATGTGCATATAGTGGCCATAAAAAATAAAAGAGATAAAATACAATTAGAAATAAAGATCATGCATATGGTGTGTAACCCCCCAAGGGTTGGCCACATTTGGCAAACTGAGCTGTAGATTTGAGAGTTATGAGTATATGCTCCTCTTTAGGTTAAAGGTTTAAAATTCTTTAAGTAAGATCAATTTTTAAGATGAATTAGTTCATCCAGAACTTTGTTTTAACTTGAAGTGAGGCCCCCGCTAATGAACGATGAATTTGGATCTCCCGAATTAACCAGGCGCTGGGCTGGATACCGAGTTATCAGAAAATCATGCATGTGGTGTGAGTGGTATGACATAAATGATACTGAGTCGAAATTAATAATGGAGCTTTAAGTAGCGATTATTGTCCTATATATACGTGCCTCAAATACTCCACATTCACACACACTAATACTAATTAATACACCCACAAAATAAACTGTGAGAAAAATGGGCAGCTTTCTGAGTTTGTTTGCAACTGCTATTCTCATGTTGATGCGTCTATTCTCTACTGGTATATATAATCCCTCATTATTATTAATTTAAACTCTATTATATTTGTATATGTGTGTGAATATATAGATTCTACAATCATTAAGTATTACACACGATTGAGAAGACATTCATGAACTAGTCCATACTCACATTTCATGAATTTTAATTTTGGCAAAAACTTATACGCATCAATTGCATAATTTAAATTTTAACTCAATATTGACTAAAAAACTTGATACATATATTCATAATCTGACATATATGTGCCCATATAAATAACTTTTTTTTGGTCGACAAGCCCATATAAATAATTTGATTCAATTTAGTTTAAATTGAGTCAAATTGTACCGGCTGCACAGTGCAATTTTACTGTAAAAAAAATGGTCCACTTTGCTAACCAGATTATTCTAAACATTGAATAAATTTAATAAAAATTCTAAATTATGAATAAATTAAATAAAAATAAAAATTGAATACCTAGGCATCTGCAGCTCTATCAATCTTTTAAATTAACTTTATATACAATAATATCATGACAAAAAAAATTATTTTCTTTTATATCTTTAAAAAAAAATATCAGGAATGGTGGCAGAGGCAAGGATATGTGAGTCAAAAAGCCAGCGGTTCAAGGGCATATGTGGAAGAAAATTCAGCTGCGCGGCGGTTTGCCAGACTGAGAGCTTTCAAGGCGGCCACTGCCACGGCGGCCGCCGCCGCTGTTTTTTGCACTAAGCACTGCTAATTAATCCTTAATTCCTGCTGCTTATCGAATTAATTATTAATACACTATATAAGTGTTGTTGTCATCAATGAATGTTATTAATTTGGTGTTTTGAAATTAATGTTATGTGTGTTGTTTGGGAATAATAAGAAAGACCTCCTATATGGAGTATGTCTTTTTCGTGATTTTTGATTTGATGTGATTTGTGGAAACTTGTTTTGTGCTTTAATTAATACTATATTCTGTTTCAGCAGAATTAATAATGAGTTCTTATAATTTATTTGCTTTTATTATCATGGTCATCTGTGATTCTGTTTTATACTTTCCATTACACTTTTATTATCATGTTCATGTGTATTATATTGTTGTATAATGTTAAAGTTAACTCCTCTCCTTAAAAAAAAACACTTAGCAAGAAAAATCTCACTTGACGACTCAAAGGCCATTATTTATTATAAAGAAATTGTAAATTGAGTTTTTATTAGTTAGTTAGTAATATTAATTTAAGAGACACACTTACATTTGGATTTGTCTCAATGAGAGGCGTGATATAAATTTTCTCATTGACGTTTTTAACACTTTGGAAGGGTGGATGTAATTTGTGTTAAATTAATTGCACTTCGCCTCACGCAAGAGTAATTATTTCATATGAGTTTTTGTCTTAAATTAATTTGAACCCGCTCCACATTTGGCTCTTCTAACATTACATCTTTGACAAAAACTTGTGTGAATCTGAGTTATCGAGAACTTGATTTTTTTAATATCACTATTATGTATAAAAATTATTACTATCATGCATAAAAACTTTTACTGTTTAAAAAATATTTTATATTTTTAAATAGTGAATTTTTTTGTGCATAACAATAACAGTGATAAAATTCAGGTGAAGATATGATTCATAGGAGTGTCATTCTATATATGTTTAAAACAAGAACTAATTAAAAAGAAAAAGAAAACCGTGGTTGGTATTATTTAGGCCCAACCCAAGTTTAATGAATGTCTTTAACTAATAAAAAAGGGTCCGGTTATTAACAATTCATAATTAATAGATTCACCCACTTAATTAATAAATTTTTAAATATACCCCTTCTTATGGACCTGCTTAATTAATAAGGTAAGATCTCATATGCACTTACACTCACACTCACCTTAACCCTACCCAAATTATAAATTTTGGATTCAATAAAAAATCCCCTTCTTCCTATATATACCCACTTCTTTCAAATCATCCACTTCATCTCTCAACGCTACGCCTTTCTTTCTTTTTTTCATCTCCTCAAGCCCTATTGCAAAAAGTGGATATACTTCTTGTTACTGATAAATTATCCTCAAGACCTATCGCAAGAGCCTCAACCTGATAGGTCAACTGATCCATCTTGGAGTAGATAGTTGCACGCTTCTATTATAAGTAAATAGTTGCACACTTCATTATAGATAACAGACGTTATTATAAAAGAAATTGTTGCGCTTCTATTATAAGTAGTTGCACATTTTTATTATAAGTAGTTGGATGCTTCTATTATAAGTAATTGCATGTTTTTGTTGTAAGTAATTGCACGCTTCTATTAGTTGCACGCTACAATATTATCTAGTTGCATGCTTATGTGTTTTCTAGTTGCACGGTTTAGTATTAACTAATTGCATGTTTCTATATTATATAGTTGTATGTTTTTGAATTAATTATTTGCATTTTTGTGTTATCTAATAGTGTGTTTATATATAGGTATATTCCCGAAATTAAAATAAAAAATTACTAATTTTTTGCTACATGGGAATTGAACCCAACATCTATTGGTAGGAGAAAAAAAGTTCAGCCACTGGGCTGTAAGTTGTTATTAGAAAATATTCGAAATAATATTAGAAGGAAATGCGCGACCCATTTTTTAAAATGGATTCAAGTGCACGGTGCACCTTGGTGCGCAGGAGATCCACTCAATTAATAAACATTATTTTCCTGCACTGCTGCAGGAGAAAGAACACGAAAAATACCCGGAAAAAATTGTAAAAATGTCATTCAATATCGGCATTAAAATCTGTTGAGTACTCAAATATTAGTAGCAAACATAATCTATTTACTAATATCATATCTTTCGAACACAAAAAAAAAAAAAAAAAACGTTGGTAGAGGGGAATTCTGCAGCATTGTGCAGAAGAAATACCAGAATTACAAACACATTAATAATTAATTCTGCAGCAGGGGTGGGGATGGGGGTGGGGGTGTATATAACCGGACCCCTGAAACAACTATAACGGGCTTAAAGTGTAAAATGAGTCCAATTGAGGTTAGAATGAGGAATAAAAGGCACGGGTTATTAGCACCCCCATTTTTTGGAAATACACTACTTACATTAGTTCACCCCTCACCAAATTAATACACTACTAATTAGGGTTCGTTTGGTTGGGGGTAATGAAAGTGGGTAATGAAAATCACTTCTATTGATGTTGCTTGATAGTTTTGATACATAAGTAACGAGAATAGAAATAAGCAGTAGATTACCATCACTCACTCAACACACCTCACATGATACTCATTGTTGATGTTCTAACCAAGTAATAACAATGCAATCAATAACCCTTAGTGATTGACTATTCTATAATACCCATTATCATTATCATTCTCAAGTCATACCAAGCGGACCCTTAATTTCTTAAATTACCCTTCTTTCTCAAATCTCTTCATTCATTTGCAATTTGAAAAAATCAAAACACACAAATCCCTTCATTCATTTTGGATTTTTCATTAAAATGAATGAACCCACTTTACCAAATCACCGACTATACGAAAAATTTTGCATTTTAAGAATTCGAGACTGGTTTACCGATGTTTTATTTTTTTCGAAAAAGCATGGAATTTTCGTGCTTTCTAGAAAAAACATTCTGAAATTTTCAAAAAATAAAAAAAATATATATTGAAAAAAATATTTTGAAATAATCTGAGAGTCTTCTGTACAAATTTTCGAAAAAAACACCAATTTTCGAAAAAAAAATAAAAATCAAACTCTACTAAATATTTCGAATTTTTCTCCCGAATTTTCAACTGAAGAATTTATTCAAATTCTATTGGAATAAGGGGTACATGTGGGTATAAGAGAGGAAAAAAAGGAAAAAAAAAAAGAAGATATAATTATAGCATTTTACTTGTGCTTTGAAATTAAAAAATTAGATGAGTGGTGCATTTCCTAATGTTTGGGGGTGCTAATAACATGCGTTGGAATTAAAAAAAAAAAAAAGGAAGGCCCAAGTCATATAATATGGGCCAAATAATCAAATTTAGAACATATTTTTGGTTTTTCATCAACTTTAAAATATACTTTTTTTCTCTCCAAATTTAACACATATTTTTTTTAATATTTAAAAATATCCCAGGTCATCATTTTTTAAAGAGGTTTATCTCGATCTCATTATCGGAGTTAACTTGTCTTGCTAATATGTATATATTAAAATTAAAAAATAAAAAATATCTCCACTTAAAATTAAAAAATAATGACCCGAGATGTTTTTTTATCTTACGTTTTTTTTAATCTTAAGGTGATGATATTTTTTATATTTTTTATTTTAATATTTACACGTCAACAAAACAGGTGAATTATGTCGACCATATCAGACGGACCTTGTCAAAAATAATGGATCAGAATGTTTTTAAATATTATGTGAAAATATATACTAATTTTGAAACGAGAAAAAAATATATACTAAAATTGATGAAAAATCAAGCTAAATTTAATGATATGGCCTATACTATGTAGTATGGATATATTATTTACATGTCCCAGGTTATTCGCTCAACAATCCTTAGGAAATACTTTCCCAAATATTCTTTTTATTTTAATACACGATTGAAATGTAAAAAAATTTACTTTTCGAAAACTGGTTAAAATCTTGGAAATTTCTTTGGAATATGTAAGACAATTTCAGTTATTTTTATCGAAAATGTATTTACGTTTAGGACAAAGCTTCGAAATTCGGACAAAAAGTCGAAAAATTAGATTCAAAATTTCTTGTTCGAGGTTTAATTAGTTTTTCGCAAAAAAAAATCTATCTAGTAATTTTCGTGCAATTAACCATACTTTATACATAAATCAGGTACTCCCTCCGTCCCTTAGCAACTTGCACACTTTTATTTTTTGTCCGTCCCTTACAATTTGCACGCCTTAAAATGATAAAGAATCTCACAATCTCCACCCTCACAATTTTCACCCTCCATCTCCTTTGAAAAGTCAACAAAACACTAAAAAAACTATTTTTTTTAATATGTGTGTCAAATCAAATGTCTTGATTTCTTTGACGGGGGAGGAGTATTATGCAAGGATTTAACATCAAATGCACATTCAACAAATGTTTCACACTAATTCTCAAACCTAAAATTATCAAAACTTCAAATAAAAAATTATCAAACCTTTAACGGCGATGGACGGTGTTGTGGTGGTAGACGAGCTTTAGTGGTGGACAATTTCAAAATTTCGGAACTTGAAAGTGTATTATTTGATTTGAATGGAGAAAACAATTAAGAGAGATGGGTAGACGAAGTAGGATAACTCAAGTGTTAGAGGATCACTGTCAATGCCCAAAAGATCATGAATTCAAGTAGACCGATTAAGGAGAAAAAAAAGGGATGGGTAATTTAAGAAGTTCATTAAAGTGTACTACTCTTGGAAGGGGTGAACTCATTATAGGGGTGTATTTCCTAAAGATGAGAGTGCAAATAACCTGGGTCTAAAGATTAAGATTAATACACTCATCAATTTTGGTAATACATGAAATGTCAATTCAAGATCTGAAAGATAGTAAAATTATCAATTTAAGATCTAAAAAATAAAAAAAACTATTAATTCAGTGTCTGAAAGATAAAAACAGTCCAGTTAAACCCTATATGACATATTTTTGTGTCAATGTCACATAATAATATACTTCCTCCGTCCCAAATCAGTTTTCACAGTTGACTTTTATACACATTTTTTCGAGCGAGTTTTGTATTAGTAATTAAAATGTTAAAATGACTTTTAAGGAGGTGTATGATAGATGAAAACTGATTTGGGGCGGAAATAGTATATTTTTACATTTAATCATATATATTTTCTAAATTTTCTGATATTTGATTATATTTTTTATTCCAAAATTATTATAGATAAGCATAACAATCACAATCACAATCACAATCACAATTCTCAATTGTCAACATATTGATGAAGAATACATATATACATCATTTAAAAATACTTATAATTGTGGGGGTGGTTACATTCATACAACACATGGCCATGGAAATGGGCTTGTTTCTATAATTATTAATCATTGATGAGATTTTAAATCTCTTACCACTGCAACTACTCATCCTTAGCTGGGCTGCTGCTCCTGTTTTCGCGCTTTGACTATTCTTTGATACTCGATGCTTCCTTTCACTTGACAATTTTCTCGCAAAGCTGTAAATATAATTATAAATAAATTTCTCTGCAAATCCATTCTAATAGAAATTTAGTAAAAATGATATAAAATCTATATGTGTTTGGTAAGTTGAGAATAATATATTAAAATTGATGGCCTAATTAATTTATCAGTTCAAATATCAATTTCTCCCAAGTATATGTTTCGCGTTAAATTGGATTCACAAGATTTTTTTTAGTGGTATTGTTATGCACATGAAATATTGGGAAATGATTTGGTGATGTACAGGACTATTAGATCACACACACCTACACGGGTGTGTGTGATCCAATGGTGTATGTGTGTGCAGGTGAGTGTTGTACATCACAAAATCTGATTCCGAAGATATTAATCTTGTGTATACAAAATGTCACTGCTTAAATAATTAATGCTTGAATTTAAACAATGACATTTCATATGCAGAACATAATTAATTAACACTTTGTATCCACAACAGTGATACTTAAAGAGAAGAAGTTCATGTGAACTCGAGTTCAAAGAAGCTTTTATACACCGTACAACTCATGTGCATTTTTAAAAGACTAGGTCTTGTATGCACCCGGGTGCACCGTACACTCATAGTGCATTTTAGAAGCGTGCAACTTGTTATGCTGAAAAATATGACTTATTTACATAGACAAGTGCAAATGTTAATATGAGAACATAGTTGCATGCTTCTGATTGGAATAATTGCATATTTTTGTTTTGTATAATTGCAGCTTCTAAAATGCATTATGAGTGCACGGTGCACCGAGTGTACATGAGATCCACTCTTTTTAAAAAGTGTTGATATTTTTTCTTGCACTTTTCAATAAAAACAATTTTTATTTTATAAATGCATTTGAATTGGATTATGCACGCGGTGAATATAAGAATTTGTCTATGTTCATTACCTTATGAGCGCTTCCTCATTTGTGCCTCCATTTTCGACCGGTTCAGTTAGACCGGTTTCCAAATGCACTCGGGAAACCTGACTTTTCAACAACCTTTCACCAATTTCAACAAGTCTATCCAAGTTTTCTTTTGTCGCAATATCCAATGAATTTTCAAGCCCGTTTAGTTCATCGTCCTATACAAATTCAATTAAAACAAAAAAATCAAGTCCAATCCTAAAATAATAGATACATTTCAATTGGACATGCCAAAAATTATACCATCTCATATATGAATTTAGACGCAGCCTCCCGTGAAACTTATTCAAAGTATAAAATATATATCATTACACATATAAACTAATATCGTAAAACTTATCAACTGATACCATAATATTTATATATGCGTAAACATTATGCACTAGTATGAATCCAATTTGATATGGTTAACAAGTTTCACTGAAAAATTTGTCATGAAGTTATCAAATTAAAAATATAAAGTGTTTGTCAATGTGTTACCTGGATTCTAAGATAATTGTGCTCAGAGTTGAGAGCTTGGAATAAAATAGAAGTGTGAATATCGACCATATCTGCACTTGCTTGACTGAATACTTCAAGTAAAGGGTTGGTGCCCCCATGAAACAGCCAACCAAAAATACCCCATTTGGATGCTCGTTTAATGTCGTATCTTTCCTCGAATTTCGCAGCTCCGGTGCCTATCGATATGGTTAGAATACGAGGGTAGTCGACTGGCCTCGTTCGGAAAAAGTCCACGTTCGAATCGAACATTTGTTTGATCACTTCTGTTATAGCCAACAATGTCTAACAAATTGCAACAAAACCATATCATTAGATCGAAATTAAGAGTATATTAGTAGACAATACACCACAAATTATATAGGACAAATGATTAAATCTAGCCCATATTTTTAATTTTTTATTAATTTTAACATATATTTTTTCTCAATTTAAATTTAGCACATATTTTCACTTAAAATTTAAAAATATCTAGATTCACTATTTTCGACAAGATATGTCTAATATGGTTGTCGGAATTCATTTAAAATAAAAATATCACCGCCTAAGATTAAAAAATGCGGGATATAAAAACATTTCGGGTCACTATTTTCTAATTTTAAGTGATAATATTTCTTATTTTTTTCAATTTTAATATTTACACATCAGCAAGACAAGTTAACTCTGACGACCACATCGGATGAAACTTGACGAAAATGGCGACCCAACATGTTTCTAAGTATTAAGTGAAAAAATGTGTTAAATTTGGAGAGAGGAAAAAATATGTGCTAAATTGATGAAAAATCAAAAGTTTGTGCTAAATTTGATTATTTAGCTAATTATATATGTAGTTTGTTGAACACGAGACGAAACACTAAATTTTAATAGAAGATCTTTGCTGAAAGAATTATGTCTCATCTAAAAGTCCGAACTTGAAGAGAGGTTCAAAATTAATTTGTTTATTTAATCTCCATAACAATTTTACTCACTTGTGGGCTTAAGTATCTTACTCCATCATTGGGAGAAGACAATCTAGTGAACCTGAAGACTCTGATACCATAAAAAAATTATGTCTCATCTAAAAATCCGAACTTATAGAGAGATGTAGAATTAATTCGTTTGTTTAATTAATTTCCCCAACATTTACCGCAAGAGAATTTATTGAACAAAATAACACAAGTTTCACATTTTCTCATCACTCTCAATATTTCTTGATTAAATGGGGATCCCTAATAAAACAACTAATGAGGCCAAGCCAAGCTATAAAAATTATGGTAAAAAATAATATATAGTTTCAGAAAAATCATATATTGGAGTTTGAATTTGAATGTGTAATATTGTACCGGATTATTTGCAGCGACGCCCCCATCTATGAGATTATACTCTCTTACATTCCCATTCTCATCTTTTGTGATGAACTGGTGACCTGGAAAATAAATAGGAGCTGCTGATGTACTTATGCAGATGTCCGAAAATTTAGCATCTAACAATGCTGATCTTTTTGCCTGCACACAATCATTAATTGTGTATTATCGTTAGAGGGTGTTTGAAAAGAAATATATTTCGAGGAAGTAATTTAATTTAGTAATTATGAGATAAAATTGCTTGATATATAGTGCAAGTTATGAATACTTGCATTGATAAAAGATTTGAATAGAATAAACTATCATCGAGAAGCTATAATCAACTAGAAGCTCACTCTTCCCAACTTATAGATGATGGATTCTAAATGATTATTTTGAATAGAATTATAGAATTGAAAACATATCAAAATTAATATTTCTACACACCATTCAAAGTGATTATAAGTATTTATAATTTTAAAAACACCCTCTTATTCTCAAATTGTATTAAGTTGATAATTGATACTCCCTCCGTCTCAAACTCGATTGTCACATTACTGTGTGCTCGAGTTTTAAGAAAAAGTGATAAAGTGTTGAGGTAGAAAGAGTTTTTTATTAGTATTTTATGTGATAAAATGATGGGTAGTTGAGGTTAAAAAGAGTTGTTTATTAGTATTTTATGTGATAAAGTGAGTATTTCCATTTAAGGAAAGTGATAATCAAGTATGGGACGCCCGAAACGGAAATGTGGCAATCGAATTTGGGATGAAGGGAGTATATAGTAGCTTAGCCGCATGACAACATATAGGTTTGGGACGAGTTAGGAAAATTGGATTGAGATTAACCTGTCAATTTACTCATCTTTTGTCGCGTCGATACTTAATTTTTTAATCTTGTTTTCAAAAATACGAATTTTTATATAAATTAAAGGCAAAATCTTGAATGCATGCACTTCAAGTATATTTTTGAACGTGCAATTTGTTTTTACTGAAACTTTGCATGTTTCTGTAATTAAAACTTGCATGTTTTAGTAAAAATAATTGTACATTTTATATACTCAAGCTGCGTAATGGGTTTCCTAAACTAGACATAAAATTTTATTCCAAACCCACCCCAAAGTCCAAACAGAACTACTTTACTCTGAGGTTGAAATATTTGAAGTTTTGAACACATCCAACTACCATGGTTGACCAAATAGAAACGCAAATTAAGATCCACAAATGTATAGTAAAATACATAAAGGGGTGTTGCATGCAGTGTCTGTATTGTTACTATTGTAAAACATCACAACGTGTTAGCTGTAGTCAAAATAGTACTAATATTTTATATTTATAAATACAATAGGGCAAGACAAATATTTATATGAACTATTTACACAGCGTCATCTATGTGTTTTAAATAATATTAGTTGTTTTATTAAAAAAATATAAACAATATATACATTTTAACTCTTGAAAAAAAAAAAAACCATTTGTTTATAACCTCTAATTAGAGAGCCAACGACCATATATATTGTGGGTGGATCCTAATGTACAGGGCGGAGCCAGGATTTTGGTTGAGGGGGTCAATATATTTTGTTCAATTTACATTAATATGTCCGATAAAATTTAAATATTTTTATTTGCAAAAAAAAATATTAATATTTATTATTAAAATGTCTCAAAATATAAATTTGTCTTTAACCTATTAGAACTTAGAACGTCTCTTTTACATATCGTGAAAATCATCTACTATAATTTAAATTATATTTTTTTATATTTATTTTACAATTTGCTTCTCAATACACACTAATTAATAGAAGTTTGTAAGATTTCACATTCTATTTTCATCTTAAAAGTTATATACATCCTTCAAAATTATAAGAATAATAAATCATGAAGTGATGTAATTTTACTTTTTAAATTGTTTTGTGCAATTAAAAAATACACTATTTCAAATGTTGAAATTGGGCTGAGACTTAAAATTATTGGGCTCAACCTAATTATTTTTTTAACAAAAAACAGGCCAACGGATGGACTAATTCAATTATAGTACATACTACTCCCTAAGACCATTGAGTATTATTTAGACTGTACTTGCATCTAATATACATATTAGATATACCTATATTAGTAAAAGGTTGGAAAAAATTTGGGGGGTTGGGGGTGGCTCCGCCCCTGACTAATTTACACAAGGTGCACCGTGCTCTTTATAATGTATTTATTAAAATACAATTTATTGTATTAAAATATATAACTTTTTTATATTAAAATGTTCAATCTATTTTTATATATATTTAAAAAATACATTATAAAATATATGGAACACTTGAAGTAACCTATATTATCAATGAGCAATAAATAGCGGGGCCAAAAGAGAAAAAAGGAGCCAGGTACCTCATAAGTGGAGAAAATAACTGGCTGCAAACGCTTTATATCAAAAGCTGGAATAATGACATTAGTGATAGCTTGGCTCAATTTTTTGTCCTCCAATTCCTCCGTTAACACGCCGTGAAGGTGCTTCCCGTCATACATCGGCCCAACTAACGACTTCAACATTTTCCCAAACGGAAAAAACGACCTCCAACCATCAACCAATCATAATTAATTAATTCTTAATTAATAATAATAATAATAATTAAATTTACCAAAAATAACCTTACTGTGTTTGTGGAAATATTTTGGGGCAGTTCTCCAAGTAGAATGGCTTGATCCCCTTCCCAGAATAAAGAGGCCGATTATTTCCGTCCGGCGCCGTTAACATCGCCGTTACTAGGCCACCGGTGCTCGTTCCAGCTATCACGTCGAAGTAGTCCGCGATTCGCGCATCCTTCCCGTCCAACTTCTGCTCATTGTTCTCGATATCAAAACGTATATATACATATTTTTATACGTATTATTACAAGAAAATTGATCTGTAATGATTGACATGAATTCTTTCATAATAATTTTTCAAAAAAAAAGCTTTAAAAATTATTTTTCTGTAATTAAAAATTTTTAGCTAGAGAAATTATAATAACGATGAACGAACATTCTATCATTATATCTTTTCCAGCTGGAGAAGGTATAATAACAGGATATAATTACCTGAAGTTGGGATTCGAGGAAATCGAGGATAACTGCAGGAATAACACCTTTAATGCCACCTCCATCAATGCTAAGTATAGTGATGTATCTCTCGTACTCTGGGGGTTGATCTGTTTGACGAAAGCCTGGAGTTTGCTCCATTGGAATGACTTATGAGATTGATTGATATTTTATGGAAAATGAATCAAATGATTAAGTATATATGAACTAGTAAATTAATTTAGCACATATCGAAATTCAGAATTTTAAACTAGGTGTTTGAATATATTTATAAATATATATTAATTTTATTGCATGGGGGACCACATGTTGAATGTGATGTTCTAGTGTTAATCACTTCCGACCAAACGTAACTTTGTCTTTTTATTGAATGAAAATTAGACTTACGACTTTTTAATTATTTTAATATATACTTACTAGCAGCCCACGTGGGGCATACTGATCATTGACTATCTTCATCAAAATAATTAAATTACATGATTAATAATATGGTTTAAATTTTTTGTACTCATGTAATTTTGCATCATTTTGAAATTGGTCCCAATTGTTTTGATTTTTTTTATTTTGGCCCTGTAAATTATTAAAAATTTTGAAATTGATCATTTAACTCATATTATAGCGGGCCACCAAAAACAAGTGAACTATAATCTATGTTATTATTTTATTTTTTTCTTTAATTTCGAAATGCCAAACTTTTTTTATCTAAATAATTTTTGTCGGGATTTTTTTTTCGTATTTTTGTAGGAAGTGAGAGTGGTTTTCTGCATATACTGATTTAATTTTTTTTTTTGGATCACTTTAGACCCAGTAAATCGACTCGATTCACTTTGTCTTTAATATACAAATTATTTTAAACCTGACGTAAAACCCGACCAAAATTTTTTTGGATTAAAAAGTTCAAGTAACGACGCTCAAATTAAAGAGAAAAAATAAAACAATTACATATGTGGTGTTTTTTGTTTTTGAATTTCTTCCGCAGCGAAAGTAAATGACTAATTTCAAAATTTTAGAAAACTTACAGGATCAAAATTAAAAAGTAAAAATAATCGAGATTAATTTCAAACGATACCAAGTTACATGACTACAAAAAATTTAATCCCTTAATAATAATAATATATAGTCAATGGGATCGAATTGCCAAGCTGTACATAGGTATATATAATACTCCAAATGACTGGCCCATGCCTTGTGTTTCTTGTATAAATTTATTTAATATTCTTGTGAGTTGTAATTTTCACATTCTTTTTTCCCTTTAAGCGTTTAACACACTTTTTCCTTTTCGAACTTGTGAAGTGGCCGGGTCTGTGTAAAAGCACGGGTGGCTTTAATTATGAAACAAAAAAATAATAGATGGAGGATAAGGTTGGAATTCTAAGTCGATGTAACTTTTATGGTACCTATATATTTAAATTTAAAAAACTTAAAAGATTCGTTTGATATGATTTTAGAATGATAATAATAATAGGTATCATTGAGGGTCAATTACTATGAAGTTGTGACTAAATATTGTATGCATCAGATGCACCGTACACTCCATAGTTAATTTTAAAATTATGAAATGTATTGAAATATGCAATTTGTTTATATTGAATCGTGCAATTATGAATATGGAACACAAGTTATATGTTTCATTGTAAACAAATTGCATATTTCAGTGCGACAAATTACATGATTTTAAAAAATACTATCCCAGAATACGCCCGTCCCTGCGTGCAAGGTATTGAAAATTGTGATACTATTTGAACAAAAATGTGTTAGGGTAAAGAAACAAGTGACTATTGAATTGTATGAGCAAAACATCAATTCATTTGTTTCATACGTACGCTTCCCCCTCTGACTATACCACATTTCAAGGTCCTTGATCAGTGTGATATTTCATATAAGTGATTGTGTTAAAAAAATAAAACCACCTTATTTATTGATAATATTCCCAAATAATTAATACTAATATCCTCTTTTAAAAATAAAAGTAAACAAAATTGCAAGATCTAAAATAATAAAACAAATTAATTATGATTAAAATTAAAATTAATTACATTATTATAACAAATGTTCCTAGCTATTATATTTAAAAAAATTGGTGATCGATCACTTGCAAAATATTTTGCGTGGGCGAGCAAAAATAGGTGTAGGGTTGATCTTTGATTTCATTTTAAGAGTGGTGAGAAGTGGGTTGGATTTGGATGTCATTCTTTGCTTCGGAACTGGCCTTGAGATTTCACTAGTAAATTTGGACACGTGAAATTTGGCCTCAAATGATAATAAATTCACAAAATTAACCAAAGTGTTCCATGATTGTTTAAGTCCGTTTGAAGGGGTGGAGATGAGCTGGGGAACTGCCCTCTCATTCTTCGTCGTCGGTCGTAGTTTTCTTTCCGTCGACAATAAATACGCAAACCTGAATAGTAATAAGGCAAAGTCCGATGTAAATCAGTTTCGGTTGACTTGTATTTTGGGGTATATATGTTTTTATATAGTATAATTGGTCGATTGAAACATATTTATAAGTTTATAATTATAAGAATTAGTTGTTTCGTTTAAAAGTATTACTTGCTATACTATAAGGTGATAGTTATTGACCTTTTGAGTGCTTGCTCATTTGTGCCACCATTTTGGACGAGCTTAGTTAGGCCCGTGTCCAAATCAACCCTTGATACCGGGCTATGCAGCAGCCTCTCACCAATTGTGACTAGTCTATCCAAGTTTTCTTTTGTTGCAACATCCACTGAATTTTCAATCCCTCTTAGTGTATCGTCCTACGTGTTCGTGACAATAAGATAAATAAATAAGCCGTCAATTTTATTAATTTATGTTTCCACTTTTTAATTTGGTCATTTTTGTGTCAATTTTGATCCAATTTGACTAAAATTTATAAAAGTTAAAATATAAAAGAGTAAAAATGAATCCAAAAATGAACCAAAATTGAAAAATAAAACAAACATGACCAAATTTTTTTTTGTCCTGATTTTATTTACTTGGGTTAATTGTACAAAAGCCCCTTATGATTTGGGAAATGTTGCGCGAAATTCCTCGGTGATTTGAGAATTACACGAAAACCTCCCGTGATTTATAAAATAAAGCAATTTTCCCCCTTAAAAAAAATTAACAATTTTATATTTTTTCTCTTTCTTCCGTTATGTCCTTCATAATATATATTGTCTCAAGATTTCAATATTTGAAAAAAAAATAAGATGCAGTAAATAGAGAAAATAGATAAACCTTTTAACTCATTCTTTAAAGAAGGGGTGTATTAGCTTTATTTAGTGAACGATGGGAGGCTTTCATGCAATTCTCAAATCACGATGGAATTTTGCGTAACATTTTTAAATCACAAAAAGTTTTTGTGCAACCAACTTTTTTTACTTTTTTTTTTTTTTTAATTTTGATCCAATTAAAATTTAAAAAGTAAAAATTTATCAGACTAAAATTGATGACCTATGTTATTAGACAATTGTTGATAAAGTATTGAATATTCTAATTACCTGGATCCTTAGGTAATTATCCTGGGATTGAAGAGTTTGGAATATTAGAGATGTATGATAATCCACCATGTCAGCACCTGCTTGAATGAAAATCTCGAGCAATGGTGTTGTGCCCCCATATAATAACCAATCAAGAATGCCCCATTTTGATGCTTTTTTAATGTCGTATCTTTTATCATCATTTGTTGCATTTCCAGTGCCTATTGATATTGTAAGAAGACAAGGATTCAAGTCCACAGGCCTCAGTCCCATGTTGATATCGAACGGTTGTTTGGTCAATTCTGTTATGGCAATTAACGTCTATCAACATATTGCAACAAAATGAAATATGTCAGATCATATATTAAATTTTCACCATAATAAAATATAGAATTCCCTATGACAAATTTCAAATAGCTATGGAGTTTTCCAATAAAAAATAATTTGGTCCTTAAATAGGGAGGATTGCCTACGAATTTTTACACCTATGTACAATCAATTTGTCTATACATTTGTAATTTTCGTTGGCAAACAAATTACCTATACAATTAATTTTTGAGGCAACTTACATTTTAAGAAAAGAATTATATTTACATTTTAGAAATAACCTACAAACAAATTTACCTATAAATTATATTTTCATTGGCAAATTTACCTATGAATTGAAATGTCTACATGATTAAAAAAATTTATAGGCAAGTCGTACGCAATTAATCTTACTATTTAAGGACGAAATTATTTTCGTTGAAAATTCTTTAGGCATATTGGAATATTAAGTAGACAATTCTCAATTCTCTTTGTACTTTTTTTTTTCTTTCTAATTGCAACATGTGCTATTGCAATCTAAACTCTATTTTTTAAGTACTTCCCTAGCAATTTTTGTGGCACATATGATTGAAAAGTACAACAAAAATAGAATTTAGGTTGCAATTTGTCAATTCGTATTGTAGTTAATGTTGCAAGTTAAAAAAATATATATATATAGTACGGATTGCAAATTTATATTAATGGTAGACAAAAAATTATATGAGACGGTCTCATGCATGAAATGGGCTACAACTTAGCACAAATCACACCACCATTTCCAAAATGTTAAAGTGTCAATGCCCAAATTATGTCCGTCTCACCGTGAGACCGTCTTATGCAAGTGTGCCTCTTAACGGTATATAATTTTAGTTTTAATTACCGGATTATTTGCTGCGACACCACCATCTATGAGATTGTATTCTCTTTCATTCCCATTCTCATCTTTTACAAAGAATTCGTGGCCTGGAAGAAACGTAGGAGCTGCAGATGTACTTATGCAAATGTCTGAAAATTTCGCATCCAACAATGGTGATCTTCTTGCCTGCACAACATCACTCACTAAATTTAGTAAAAATAAATTGCAGGTTTCAATAATGAAACAACTTATACTTTTAAAAAATATGCACTTGAATTACACGGTTTGTACAAAATTTTGTCAATTATCATATAATTGCACTGGATTGGACAATATATTATATAATATTTATGTGACGTGCATAATGCTTTTGAAAAAAAAAAGTAACGTGCATAATAAATCTTTCCAATATTATTATTATAAGTGAGTCTCTGCACCAGATGCACCGTCCACTTTATAGTGTATTTTGAAAATATTTAACTTGTTGTATTGAAATACACACTTTTTTACATTGAAATATATAGCTATTATTCCAAAATACACTATAGAACGTATTGGGTGTAGGGGTGGATCGGTATGATATACCAAAAATATCTCGCTACACGGTATATCGTACGGAAATTTTCAATATCGAAAAATGCATACCGAAAATTTCGGTATATCAATTGCATACCGATATCGTACCGATATTTCAGTATACCATACCGTACCGAATTTTCGACATATACCGTATCAATACGGTATTTTTGGTATGAATTCAATATGAATTCAGTACCGGTATTTTCGGTATACCGGGAATATTTTCGGTATATACCAAATACCAAAAAATTTTATATTTTCATACCGATATCGTACCGAAATTTTTGATACGGTATTATACCGTACCGAAAATTTCGATAAAATCGATATTTTTCGGTATGATAAGTGCGGTATACTGCTATTTTCGATATTTTCTCCACCCTTAACTGAGCGGTTCGATTCTCTTATTCCACTTTTCGTATTTTATTGGTGTTTCATCTTTCTGGATTTTTAACACATAAACCCAAGGTATGGTGGTCTGTTGAATATTTTTTATAATTCCACGCGTTATTCATCCATATTATGAAATATAAAATGGAACACTAATTATGAAATAAATTATCTCACCCCCTAATTGGATGCATAGAAGACTTAACCTATTATGCATTAATTTTTTTAGAAAGACTTAAATTCCTACGTGCCAAGAACTGCCAAGAACAAAGAAACATATAGCAGGTGCAAAATTAAAAAAGATGGTACGTAAGTCTGCTGACCTCATAGGTGGAGAAAATAACAGGCTGTAAAAGCTTTATATCAAACGCCGGAATAACGACGTTAGTTATAGCATCGCTCAACTTTATGCTCTTCAATTTTTCCGTCAATAAACTCCGTAAGTGCTTCCCGTCGTACAACGGCCCCTTTAACGACTTCATCAATTTCCCAGACGGAAACAACCTTCATCAAATAATTCATCATTAATATGATTGAATTTGAATTAATATAATCCATGCATGAATCAATAATATAATTACTTTGCTTGTGGGAAGATTTTTGGACAATTTTCTAAGTAGAAAGGCTTGATGTCTCTTGCAGCATAAAGAGGGCGGTTATTTTCATCGGGAGCCGTCAGCATCGCCGGCCACCACCAGCCGCCCGTGCTCGTTCCCCGCTATCACGTCGAAGTAGTCCGCGAGTCGTGCATCGCCTCCACTTAGATCCTGTTCATTGTACGTTCTCCATATTAAAACTGTATACGTATAAATAATGTGTATTTTTTGAAAGAATTTCATTTTATTTAAAATTTGAATTTTATTTTTTAATATGAAAAATTAATTCGTTTATATTATTTTTTATATCTGAAGTTAGGATTCGAGGTAATCAAGGATAACGACGGGGAGAATTCCTTTGATGCCACCACCATCAATGCTGAGGACTGTGATGTATCTTTCATGTTTTTGGCGCTGATTCTTCATTTTAGTAATTAAATGAGATCCTAATTTTGCTAAATTATATATGGGTTCAATTAGTTAGGAGCAAGCACACTGAGATTGAATTTTTTTAGAGTTAGGTGTATTGGTAATTAATAATTACTCCTATATTATTTTTATAGCGTCACGCAATGAATCTCTCAAGTTTAGATCAAGTTCATTGGAGATTATAGCTAGACTCGTTCTTCGGTTCTCACAACTTAGCCGTCGGAACTTATTTCTTTAAAACTTTTTTTTTTCTTTAGTGTAACATTAATTAAATAATTTCGTTGAATCTTGCATATTAGTTGGAGAAGACTTTGTATAATCTTTCTCTATATATTGTACGACCAACATATGAGATCGATTTTTTTTAGTTCATCTATTAGTTGCCAGAATGGAAATAACTTCATTTACATTAGGTGAGTAAAATTTTATCATTACACAAGAATTGTATGATCTCAATTTTATTGACCAAATGTAGGATATATATTATAATTACGATAGAGTTAATTAGTATTTTAAGGAATTGTTATAGAAAAAATAGGATGGACAGCCTTAGACTTTTCAATAAAAAACGACTCTATATTAGAGGAATAATTAACTCAAATTTAAAATGATTGACAGAAGAATTCGTGAATATATCTTAATATATCTATATCTACTTGATTCACATTCAACAACTTTGTCGTTGTCCTTTTATCTTAAAGTAATTTATTTTAAGATCTTAATTAGTATTATAAATTACTTATAGGTCCACATCTTAAAAATAAATACTAATAGGTTCAATAACCCATAAATAAAAAACTCATTTGTCCTTACTTCTTTCTCTCTCTTCCTTTTTCTCACTTTTTCTTCATTTTTTTACCAAATTACAAATTAGTTTTATTAGTCAAATTGTTTATAAATTATTTTAAATTTCTGCTTTTTTTTTTGCCATTAATTTCTACCAACTCATTTTGCATTTCTTTCAAATTGTTTATCAAATCTTAAAATTAAAAGAGTTGTAAGCTTCATATCTAAAAATTAAAATATTAAAATTCATAAATTAAAATATTACAGAAATTTACATATCAAAATTAAAAAAATATAAAAAATTTATGTATCTAAAACATACAATTACAATCTAAAAATTTATATATTATAGTCTTTTACGACATAAACATGTTCATCAAAACACATGATCATGTTCATATGCGATTTCAGACTCTCACACAAACCAAGATCTTCATAAAATGAGTCTTCAAATCTTCAAAAAATTTTCATATAAACAACCCAAATCTTAAAAAAATCCAGAATTTTCAAATCTGCAAATTCAAAAACCCAACCCAGAATCAAGAAACAATCACAAATCAACAGATTCGTCATCATCATCGTTAAAATCAGAAAAACCCAACAAAATTCGTCAATTTTTTTTTATCACAGTTTCATCATCATCAAAAACCAAAAAGTCAGATTCAACACAGAAATTAGCAAACCCAGAAATTAGCACCAAATTTAGCAACCAAAATCAACACTACAAAACCAAAAAATTAGCAAACCCAGAAATTAGCTATATGAAATCACGCTCAACCTTAATTCAAGCACTCCACATTTTAAAGACAATATCAACGGAAATTAGCTATATAAATAGCAAACCCAGTTAAAATCGAGAAAAGAAGAAAAACTAGTTGCATATTCAAAATCCAAAATGATAAAAAGTAGATGCAGATCCAAAATCCAAAATGATAAAAAGTTGCAGATCCAATATCCAAAACTAGGTCCGCACAAAGGAAGAGATGGTGGTCGTCGAGGCGGCGTGGGCTTGGAAATAGGAGGCGGCGGTGGTGGAGTTTGCAAGCGGTGCGCGGTGGCGGTGGAGTTTGCAGGCGGCGGCGATGGAGTTTGCAGGTGGTGGTGGGTGGAGGCTGCGGTTACGCGCGGTGACGTGGTTTGGGGTTGAGGGAGGAGGGAGCGCCGACGTGGTTTGGGGTTGAGGGAGGAGGCGGAGGCGCTGCGGTGGGGAGGGGGTCCGGCGGCGGTGGTGTCCCCTGTTTTTGGGCTTCGTGGGGATCCACCTGGATTTTGGAGATGGGGTGGGGGAGGAAGATGGGGTGGGTCTGATTTTGGAGATGGGGTGTGGCGGCGACGTGGGGATGGTGGCTGCTATTGCAGCGGCAGCGATTTGAGAATAGAGAGTGAGAGTACGAGAGAGAGAGAAAGTGAGAGATAGGGTTTTTAATTTAGGATTTAGTGGATAAGGAGGAGTGGGAGTATTATAGATATTGTATGCAGGGTGTTTGGACCTACGAGTAATTTTTTTTGGTATAGACTATAGAGTTATGAGCAAGTGGGATGGGGTGTATGAACGTAATTCTCTCTTTATCTTATTGGTTAACACTTAATAATACTTAACAGCTACAAAAACAAAGTATAACCTCTAGGTGAGGGAAATTATAAAGAGTGGGTCTCATGTACATTCGGATGCACCGTGCACTCATAGTGCATTTTAGAAGCGTGCAACTATACAAAATAGAAACTTGCAATTATTTCAAACAGAGGCATGCAACTATGTTCCCATATTAACAATTACACTTTTTTACGTAAATAAGTCTCACTTTTTAGCATAATAAGTTACATGCTTCTAAAATGCATTATGAATGCACGGTGTACTCAAGTGCATACAAGACCTAGTCTATTATAAATAGAGGAAAACATTATACGGGACTCGAACCTGCATCGGCAAAAAACATTTCCCCACATGCAGACTTTTTTTCAAGTCTAACACCTACATAACCTATTTATACAATATTATAGTGTATAAAATTATTTTATGCAAATGTTGAATCTTATAAGAGATTCACCAACGGATCCCTATCATTACTTTTTGTCCACTTACAACTATACAAGCCATAAATGTGTTTTACTCCCTCCGTCCCAGGATAACTGCAACGTTTGACTTTTAAACGTATTTTTTCGAGTTAATTTTATATTAGTAATTAAAATGATAAAGTAATTTTTAAGGAAGGGTATAATAAATGAGCCCCTTATTTATCATACCCCTCCTTAAAATTCACTTTATAATTTCAATTACTAATACAAAATTTGCTCGTAAAAATGTGTGTAAAAATCAACTGTTACAATAATGTTGGGACGGAGGTAGTTTTTATTTTTGACGAATTACATTGTGTGGGGAGGGCCCCTCCCATTTTTTCAATTTTTTTACTATGTGTTTATATATATATTTTTAGTATTTTTTTTATTTAATTTATATATATTGCATGTTATATATTGATCAGCCCATCTTTTAATCGTAGAGAATTAGTTCAACATTTACCACTTATTAGTTCACTACTTATATATTTAGCGTATCTTTTATTTGCACATTCGTACAAATAAAATTATATTAAAGTAAAGGTATTTATTCATCATTTATGTTAGTACATATTGAGAAGTATATTGCAAAAAAAAATCTTTATAACCTTAATTATAAATGATTTTCGTGATATTTAAAGAAAATGCTTGAATTTAATATATTAAAAGAGATATTTATATATACATTTTGAAATATTTAAGCTAAATATTAATATATTTAGTGCTAATATAACATATTTAAAATTCAATATTCAATATATGTTAATAATTTACTATATCGGTTGGCCCCTCTCCCCACAATCCTGGTCCCACCCCTGGACGTGCACTGATGATGCACGCCTCATTTTGTCACACCAAAAATTTTCACCTATTAACTGACATATATAAATGTTCCTAATTTAATAACACGAGTTTGAAATACAATTGGTCTCATAAGTTTGGCTTCAAATAAATTTAGTCTCTTAATTTTTTTATCGTCGATTTAGTCCCAATAACTCTGACAATGTTTCATTTTAATCTCAACTTCGATCGAAAAAATCAAAATGGCGTTGTTTTGCGATTTTAATTGGGATTTTTCGACGAATGTTGTGATCAGACTGACTCATGTATTTTCTTTTAACAACTAGAATTTCAAGCACACATCATTAAAAACAATTTTAAAAATTTAAAAAATGTAAAATTAAAAAAGATTTGACGACAATAATTAATCCAACACACTTAAAAATACACGTAGCGGTACACATGACAGTCCAGTCATAACATCCGTCGGAAAGCCCCAAATTGAAATATCAAAACGACGTTGTTTTGAGTTTTCCGGTCGATTCAGGACTAAATTTGAAAATTGTCAAAGTTATTGAGACTAAATCGACAACAAAAAAACTCATGGGATTAAATCTATTTGAGGCTAAAGTTATCGGACCATTTGTGATTCAAACTCTCACTCAAGAGTCAAGAGTCAAGACCACGGTAGGTCTGCAACTTATTGTTTTAATTCCAAGTAATTTAGGAAATAATTCATCTCGTTTAAAATTTCAAATTTATATAAGTATATGTAATTAATTTATTTATATTATTTTCCTAACGAATAATTTAATACGAGTAAAGTTTCAAAAATTAATTCGTTTATATTATTTTTTTTCAAAAAATGAACAATTTAATATGAGTATAATTACTTTATGTGAGATTCGAACTCATGATTTGGGCGTGAGTCAAAGACTTTGATATCATGAAAGAATTTTATCTCATCCAATATTCCAAACTTATAGAGAGATGTGAAATTAATTTGTTTATATTATTTTCCTAAGAGTTACTACTCTTATTTATTGATTTTGAATTTTTTAATACTTTAATTAGTATTAAATAATAATTTAATCATTAACAAATACAATATATATCTATATCTTTTTTATACTTATCGATATATATATAGCATAAATAACCTGTGTTTTAAAATTCAGGTCCGACCGGCCTGTCGGACCGGAGAACCGGTGTTGAGCGGCTCAATAAGGGTGCCTAGAACCGCTATTGAGCCCCCCCCTAAGGGGACCACTACAAGAGAGAATAAAAATTTTCTCTGTAATTTGAACACAAGACCTCGAAGTATTAGGTAATGGAGCTTTAACCACTTGAACTATCCACATTTCAAAAAAAGAACAATCCAAACTTAAAACAAATTAAAATCAACAAAATGAAGCCCAATGAAGCTGGCCTAGCTAAAACGAACAAGCAGGCCAACATAGTTACAAGTCCTATAAAGCCCAAACATTCATTGAAGCCTCGTTTTCATTTCTCACCCACACAAGCCTACTCGCATCCTAATGCCCTAAAACTCCTCTTCATGGCTAGGTGATAGACAATTTCGTCTGTCCTGGACCCGCACTATTTGAGTCGCCCGCCCTGTAACCCTCAACAAGACGGGGCGGATTTGGATATCACTTCTGTCTTGGCAGGATCAATCTTAGAATTTATTAAACTTGAGTCGAGTTTAAAATTAGGCCCTCCTAAAATTCTCCTAAAATTTTCAAGTATATGAAGTTAACGGTAATATAAAATTTTAAATGAAGTGACATTAGAAATATAATATATAATACTAAAAAAAATTACACTTACATGTTTTAATTAATATAACGAATATTTTTAAAACAATTAGTTAAATACAATTGGCCTCACGATTTTGGCTGCAAAATATATTAATGAATACAACCCTTCCAATTTTCACCTTTTTCCTTCATCCTACTTGTTTATTAGAGGTAAAATATTTATTGCTATTATCAGCTCGATTTTTTCAATTATTGTCTTTTATTTTTCCATTTTTAATATTCTGATACATATTTATAAGGCATGATCCTGAAAAAATAATTTAAAATTATAAGATAAACAAACTAATCATGAATTCACTACAGAAAAAAAAAAGCATACCTAATATAATTATGTCAAATTGAAATTAATTACAGTTCTAAATTTCATCTTGTTATTTATCAATAATATTGTGATAAAATTTCGTAGACTTTATTCATATAAATAAAAAAATACAAGAACTAATTAATAGATAAATTAACCGATTGTTGTTGCTTGGAAAAATGGGGTTTGTAGTGAAAAATTTATTTGTTAAACCTATGCTGCCACTGAAGTGACCTCTTGGAAAAAGAGAAGGGCCTCTCTCCATTTGGCTAACGAGTATCTAATATATTAAACTTTTCATATAGATAAAAACTTATATGAGACGGTCTCATGCAAGAGACGGATTACAACCTAACACAAATTACACTCACCCCTCGCAAAATATTAAAACGTCAATGTCCAACTTATGTCTCGTCTCACCGTGAGACGGTCTTATGCAAGTGTGTCTCTTTAATATATTATGTATGTATAATATTGTATATATATGTAAACATATTTATGGGCCCCTAAAAATTCATGAAATTTTGGGGGGCCTGAGTCGACCGAGTCGTTCGACTAAAGGTAAGCACGGCCCTGCGTCTTGGCCCAATCTAACTCTCCCCGTTCTGACCTGTTTATATTATTAAAATTTTAATATATTTAATATTTATATATAAGTTATTAATATGTGTAGCATAAATATGTATAATTCAATTTCATAAGTAATTTCCTGGTTAATATGTATCGATTTAATATAATATGGAATATAATTTGGTATTTAAACTATAAATTTCTATTGATATAAATATATTTAAAAGGTGAAAATAAATTGTATCACATATTCATTTATTCAATTAAATTTTAATTGTGTAAAATATTTAAGATAAAGCAACACTGAATTTGGAATATTTGCACGATGAACACGTCTGACACATGAAAATATAACTCATTCAATATATAAATAAATTTTGATTATATTATTTCATAACATTAATTTGCATACAAATTTACTCCAGTAAATAAATATTATGGAGGTTATTTTATTACATATTATTATCAATTAGTATAACCCTTGCGCTGCACGATTTACGAGTATAAAATAAATATAATACAAAATATATTTATTTTCGTGTTAAATGTAGAAAAATATTATTTTCTGGTGTCGTTACTCGTTAATCGTTAATGTATTGTAAACCATTTATATGTCAAGAAAATATGAATTAATGCAAAATTTAATGAATCGAAATTAGAAATAAATTAAAGATTAAATGAAAGTCATATATATAAATATAAATATATATAAAGTAAGAATTATAAGGGCAAAAATAAGTTAAGATAAAAGAAAACCCACCAATTAGGAGGATCACTAGCAGGAAAACAACTTTCATCATGATAAAAATTAATCTCTGAGTATAAATTTACAACTCGAGTTGAAAGACAGATATATTAAGTTAGAAGTCAATGAGCATACCTGAGCATATTTATATGCTACGAATAAAATTTAGGATTAAATTTGAGATAAGGCACCAATAAATTCTTATTACCTTCTTCATATATTAGATAATAATTAAGAATTAGTTAATTGTTGAAGGAAAATACATTTATGTATCTTCATCAAGAAGTAACTGATGGAGGGATAGTTTAGGTAATTCCTGATATTATGTGCAGAGGCGGAGCCAGAATTTAAACTTAGGGGGGGCCAATTGTGAAGTCGGACTTTTATATATATGCTATAGTAAAAATATAGTATTGCATGTATACTTATGGTTAAATATCTTAATGTACATTATTATATAAAATAAATTACTAAAAATAATATTATAGGTTACAGAAACAAATAGAGTTAGACATTGATTTATAGACAAAAATTTTTTATTACCAAGTGTATAAAATTCAATGAATGCAAAAATATTCAAGGTCAACATTAGATAATATGAAAAAAAAAAATTGATCTTGTTTACATAAATGTAAAACGAAAGAGATAAATTATAATTAGATAGCAAAATAGCATACATATTTCCATACATTAAGCTTAGAAATTATCTCATTTTTTTTATTTGAATAACTATTTGGATCATTGAGTTTATTAACCTTTATTAATTTTACTTCACATCATGAAAAAAACCCAAAAACAAGTGTAGGCCCAAATATATCTCATTGATATTATTATGAAAAATGGCCAAGTGCTATATCTCATTAACAATCATTTTAAAAACCTAACTTTATTAATTTATATATACACATATATATGTATATATATAGAAAACTTACAAAATGTTAGGGGGCATGGCCACCCCAAGCCTTAGCATGGCTCCGGCCCTTATTATGTGTAACTCTAAATTATATCCTATATAAAGAGATCTCTGATGTATTAACTGTATGACAGGAATAATGAAAATTTTCTGATTTGGTATGCCCCCAGATGTAGTTATTCCTGATGAATTTGATCATCATATTTGTGTTCTTTATTCTGCATATCCTACAACACGTTATCAGCACGAGTGTTCTACCCTGTATATCCTGCATATCGTATCAAGTAACCAGTCCATCAAATTCACAAAACCCGCCTATCAGGTAGATCAAATTCACAAAACCCGCTAATCGATCCTGGTATGTTTTTCATCAAACCACATCTCTGAATATTCCATCGTTTTATGTATAAATTGGTGCACTTGAAATTGTACCGAAATGATGAACCCATCAGTGTTTCTAGATTCTACTACTAATTAATTTATCGGATTATGATTTGCGTAAGAATCCATTAACCCTCAATACTATTGATTTTAGTTGAGTATTCAAAGATGCCTTTCGTATAGATTATTGAAGTGTTTGTTATAACTGATGCGATAAAGATATAAAAACGATAAATAAATTGACATTGAAATTTTACGTGGTTCACTAACAATTTGTTAGCTACGCCCACAGGCAGAAGAGAGGATCTCATTAGACAACAATATACAACTCAAATGGGAATATAAATAATAATCTCTAACTGATTTGACCTAAGTTAATAAGCCCAAAACCGAAACCGACTAGGCCTAAATTAATAAGCCCAAAACCGATCGATGCACCTGTATCAAAGAGACCTGAGCTTCTTAAATAATATTAGGAAGCCTTTCACCTTTTTCCACAATCCGATGTGGGACAGAATAGGACTTCTTATAGGATTAGGAAGTCCTTCAACTTTTGATACAATCCGATGTGGGATAAAATAAACTTCTTTATTTTACACAATTCCAACAAATCTCCACCTTGGTAAAATAACAAAAAACTTCATTTTCTCCACCTTGACTTGAATCCTTTCACAGATCAACAGATGTACCAGATGCACCATAAAAGTGTTAGACATACAAGCAACTCCTCGTACACAGATTTGCCCCCAAGACATGGCAACTAACAACTTGTAATATTTAACAAGTTCAAATAGTGTTGGAACTTGTTATTTGGAACCGGCTTGGTGAACATATCAGCTGGGTTATCAGTAGTCCCAACTTTCTTCACCTTAACCCTCTTCTCACTTCTCAGAAAATGATACCTGACATCAATATGTTTTGTTCTCTCATGATGAACTTGATCTTTGGCTAAACATATTGCACTCAGACTGTCACATAATACAGTTGCATAATCATGATGTAGACCAAGATCACTAACCAGCCCTTTCAACCAGATTCCCTCTTTGGCTGCTTCAGTCAAGGCCATGTACTCTGCCTCTGTAGTAGACAAAGTAACTGTAGGCTGCAAAGTTGCCTTCCAACTTACAACAGAACCACCAAGAGTAAAAGCATAAACGGTCATAGACCTTCTACTATCAACATCTCCTGGATAATCAGAATCACGGTAGCATGAAACTAAACAATTCGTATCACCTCCATAAATGAGATCGACATCAGATGTACCTCTAAGGTACCGAAATATCCTCTTCACAGTCTGTCAATGTTCCTTTCCAGGTTGAGGCATAAACTTGCTGACAACACTAACAACACGTGCAAGATCAGGTCTAGTATAGACCCTATCCTACATCAAACCCCCTACTGCACTAGCATAGGGAACCCGAGACATGTACTCCTTCTCCTCAACAGATTTAGGAGCGAAAGCAATAGACAAATGAATATTTGCAGCACTTGGAGTATCAATAGGTTTAGCTGTAGACATACCAAACCTTGATAATATCTTCTGAATATAATCCTTTTGTGAAAGGAAAAGTTTCTCCTGCCTTCTATCTCTATGAATCTCCATTCCCAAAATTTTCTGGGCAGCACCCAAATCCTTCATCTCAAACTCAGCACTGAGAAGACCTTTTAGCTTCTGAATATATGACTTGTTCTTTGCAGTTATCAGCATATCATCAACATATAAGACCAAGTAGATAAATGAATCATCTTCCAGCTTGTTGTGGTATACACACCTATCATATGGACTCCTGTTGTAGCCAAGATGTGTCATATAACCATTAAATCTTTTGTACCACTGCCTTGAAAACTGCTTTAGCCCATATAAGGATTTCTTCAACTTGCAAACGTACTTTTCTTTCCCGGGAACTTGAAAACCATCTTGCTGGGTCATGTATATCTCTTTATCCAACTCTCCGTGTAGAAAAGTTGTCTTCACATCGAGTTGTTCAAGTTCCAGGTACTGATGTGCTACCATTTGAAGTAACACTCTAATAGAAGTATGTCTGACCACAGGTGAGAAATCTCATCATAGTCTACTCCCTCTTTCTGATGGAACCCCCTAGCAACGACTCTTGCCTTATACCTGATACCCTTAGCAGGTGATATTCCTTCCTTCTTCTTGAAGACCCACTTGCATGTAATAATCTTTCTCTCCGGAGGCTTCTTGACTAACTCCCAAGTCACATTCTTGTGAAGTGACTCCATCTCATCTCCCATGGCAGCAATGTTGGGATTATACTGAAAAGTATTCTTTTTACTTTGTATAATCGAAACTGAATTTCCAGACTTATTTACTGAAATAAATTGTTTATCACTGATGCTTTAAATATGATTGAATGTTATATATATTTATTGCATAAATGTTCAATAATTAAATGCGTGTTACAATCAGTAGTTAATTTAGGGATACCGGATCACGAAGATTAAATTAACGGTCCTTGTAACTAAAAAGTCGCCATTCACGACTTAGATGGAAATGAACAACCATCGCGAAAGGTTGAGGTGTAAGGCTCGGATTGGTTTGTCTTGACCAAGAGATTACACGAGTGCATGATGATCTGTTGAATAGGACCTCTGAGGAGGATAAATTCTTGAGCCCGAACAAGGAAGAATTAGACCTCGATGGTTCGTTGTTTCTTAACCTTCGTCCCTTAAATAGGATCACGTGGGATTGGTAACTATTGCTTTGCCTTATCATGGGTAGCGAATCAGAGAGATTCAATACTTTTTATCTTGGGCAATATTATTGGTCACATGTGATTGCTAAGATTTAATCTGAAGAATCGTGTGCAAGTCGCTTGCTTGATTTGCCCTTGGGAGGTTCATAAGTTTTATCATACCAAATCTTGCAAGTGGAATTAGTTTCCTGGTATGGATAATAATGTTGAACCGTTCCTCGACCAAGGACAAAAGATATTAATTAACGGAAAGCTATTTCATGGCTTGAATTAATTAATGGGCTAGATAATCTTAAACACGGGAAATAATGACCGGGAGCCATATTATTTGTAATATGGGTTAAGATGGATGGTGCAATATTAATTATGTAGTGGGATTAATTAATATTTATGGGCTTGAATTATATTGTGGCTCAATATTAGATATTCAAGATCCATTAGAAGGTCCAATCTTAATTCTCCTAAAGGCCCCCTGAGTAGCCCAACATATAGTCCAATAACTGAAAAGGTGATTAAAATAAAATAAATATTGTTGCTTAATATTTCCTCTAATTTTCAAATATATGGATAAAAGAGGAGAAAGATTTTCTTTGAATTTTGTTATGGAATGAAGATATGTATTCTTGGAATACAAGATTATCTCATTAAATTCAAGAAATCTCCCACTTGGTTATTTATATAGTAAATTTTGAAATTTTGAAAATATAGTGGGCAAGAAAGATTTTCTTGAAAAGATATTATGGAAGATATGTATTTCTTGAAATAGAAGGATATCTCATAAATTCAAGAAGATCCAAATCTTGGATTCTTGTGACACTTAATTTTCGAAAATTTTGTCCATAATAGAGGAGGTGGGATTTTTTGTGGAATATTTTAATTATGGGAAAAAGAATATAAGGGATATATTCAAGATTTCTTGGTGACCAAGAAAAGTCTTTTCCCACATTGAAATATCACATAAATTTCGTCCACCCTCCCTCCTATAAATAGGGGATGATTAGTTCATTCCCAAGTCAAATTCCATGTGCTGGAAATATTAGCAAATCCACATAAGTGGTGCAACAAAGTTTATTTTTCATTTTGTTAATTGTTCGCGAGTATTCTTCCACCGGATTGTCGAGCAAGGGCTAAGGGAATACTTGGAAAGTCCTTTTGGTTAGTCCGTCCGACCAAAGTCACTGCCATCCCGAGAGGTACGTTCACGTAAACCCGTAGATTCTGCATGCGTAGGTTTTACGTGGCTTTTTATATGCATGATATGTTGTTGCAATTATTATTTGAATTAATATAGGATTAATTCATGCTAGTAATAATTAATGAATTAAATTTGTATTTAAATATTCACCCCGAATAGATCTGTGCAACTCATTCCCCAACAACTGGTATCAGAGCCACTGTTTCGGGCTCTGAATTTTTTAAATTATAATTTAATTCGTGGACATTAAATTTGAAATTGGATAGTAGAATCTGTTAGATCTGTTTTGCGGTATCCAATTGTCATGGATTTTAATGTTTTATTTTACATGCATATAAACTGTGGTTTTTTAATTCGATTAGTTCGGATTTGTTTTGCCTCGTGAGAAAATCCACGAGTAGACTAGGATTTGTTTGATTTGATCAATGTAATAGACTAGTCTAGATCTAGGTTTATTTTTTTTGTAAATAAATTGTAACCGGATCGAGAACGAAGAGACCAAGAAATAAAGAGACGAAATCGAACCGGGGCGAGGCATACGGGCGCCAACGTTAGCATGTTTGGGCCAGGCGCCGGCAGGCCGAAGCCTTCGAGATGAGGGCAAACAGCCTTGGGCGTGCACGCCCAGGCAGTTGGGGGGGATCTGTGAGGCTGTGTGGATCTGTGAGACCGAGGTCACGGGTCAGGCGGAGAGGCAGGCAGCGTCGTCTGATCTTGTAGCCTGCCGGGCGGCGATCTTAGCCCTGCCAAGGTCGTCGTAAAGCAAGGGCCGTGGCAAGCGGATCCCTGCGTCGCATCCTTTGCCAGCGAAGGCATGGCGGTTCGAGGCGAAGTATTTTTTCGAGCAGAACGAGTGGGAGAAATTCTAGACGTGTTTCTTCAAGATTAAGCCAAGAAAAATCAAACCATGACAATTGGATAATTTGTGCCCAATATGTTTATCTTTCTGTTTTGCTTGATTTAATTTGTTCTATCTTATGCTTTATTTAATTTGTTTAAATGTGTTTGCATGAGGGTTGCCAAATTGAAAAATCTCGACTTCAAAATTACTAAGTATGTTTTAAATAATTAATTGACAATTTTATTCCGGATAATAAAATTGAATTAATTTTGACCTCCATGATTTATTTATTTGTGAATTCTTTTGGAGAAATTTCCCCCACGGGACTGTCAAAAGATAGGTTTCTCATGAATGAATTCGAAACGGATGATTGTGGGTTATTACTAGTGGCGACGATGACCCTCCCCACGAGGCTCGATCAAAGCGAAATAGTAATCCTGTATTTAATCATGGTTATTACTTAGGTATAAAATTAATATGCATATACTTCCCCGAAGTCCCTGTCAATTTTATATTGGTCAAGTAGGAGCCAACTATTAATCTAGATATTAAAGGTTTGTAACTGTTCTTGTTTGTAACCTCCTTGAATGTGTTTAAATAATGACCCACCCCACGTGGCTTATTTAAACTGTTTTGAGATGTTGGCTGATGCATGTTCATATTTCTTTTGAGATTTTAAATATGATGCATGTGATCGAACCTTGTGATATACTTGTGCTATTACATATAGTTGTTTATTTCAATTCAGCATGTCGTTGCCTTTTAATCCACTGTTATTATACTTAAAGTCAATACAATATGTATGTGTAGGTCCCGAACGGGTTAAGTGAGGGCAGAAGTCTAGAGGGGAGGGGTGAATAGACTTCTGAAAAACTTTTTCGTCTTGGTCGGTGTGAGAGCGAGATAATTTGATCAGTCTTGAGTGAATCGGTTTAGTCGATAACCAACTTCTTGAACGCCGTAAAGCGGTCGATTCGGTAACTATCGATTAAGCGATGTGTCTTGGAAAACTTAAGTTTTACCCGTGTGAAAAACCGGTTTGTATAAATCGATTCCAAGTTTTATCTTTTAATCGGATAGATGAAATTTGGTCCGTCGGATCGAAGCTTGGTGCTATCTCGATCTTAACTTAGAATGTATCGCTTTAAGATTGTGCGATGTGAGAGCGGATAATCAAAGCGATAAAGGCACACAAGATTTATAGTGGTTCTGACAAACCAAATCCTACGTCCACTCTTCCCTTTCACAAGGGGCACCAACTTAACCGACTTAACCGATCGGACTTAGTTTAGTGTGTTAGTCCAACACAAGATACACCAACGAGATGTTTTAAGAGTTCTCACTCAACCGATCCCGAAATCAAGATTAGAAACCCTAGATCGAAATCTTGCTAAACAACTTATCCTAACTTGGGGTTTGGGTAAGATTGTTGAGGTTCCAACTATGAAATCTTTCCTTGCATACAAAAATTGACCTAAAAAGCTAGATGAAAAGATTTCTTGCTAAGAACTTATGGGATGAACACAATATAAAATAAGCTTGTTGTTGTGTTCTTCGTGCGAAATCGACTATAGTTTGAGCTTCTTGATTATGTTGTTTGTCCAAGCATTTCCGTGTTTCACTCTGAAGTGTGATCCCATATTTATAGACCTTGAGATCAAAGAGCCGTTGGAGAGCAATTTGAATCTCGAGCTATTTTAAATAGACTTGCGGGCTTGATGTGGCGTGCTTGAGAACGGCATGGCGAAAAGCGTGAATGTGTATTTTATAGCCGTTTGAGAGAAGCAACATCGAATCCATGATATATTTCTGTTCATACGTGTTTCTTCCTTATTGGATGGAAGCCTTGCTGCGGTGTTGTTCCTCCAAGCGAGGTTGGTATTCTTCTTGTTTAGATCGCGGGCGTATGATAAGATGAAACATCGGTTTTCATCTTATGGTGACTTTTGATCGATCTGGCGTCGATCTACTGATAGAGTCTTCGGCGCTGTTGACTTAGCTTCAAGCTGGTGACTCACGTGATGTAGGTCTTACGGTCTTATCTTACGGAAGTTATCGATCTTCTAGTATTCGAGGTTTGAGCTTCATGACTTCCGGTGAGTTATCGACTAGATCGATTCGATCGATCTTCGTTACAGTTTAACGTTACGCCTGTCGGATATCGACTTTCTTGATTCTTGAGATCGACCTTTACATATTGAGTTCCCCTCAATATGTGACCTATCTATTACATCGGTTTTTCTATCTGATCATTATCAACCGGGTCTCCTATAGCGATAATGTAAACATCGATCATTGCTAATGTGTCCGATGGTCCTATTACATGTGTTTTGGAACTTTCATCAAAACTATAAATTTCCCAACAATTTCCCCTTTTTGATGAAACCAAAACACTGAAAAACCAAACAGTTGATAAGTATAGAAACGATTAAAACAAGTGTCGAAGACAAAGAGATTTTGTCTTGGGATCGAAAAAAATAAACTTTTCATTAGATATGTTGATTACATGTTACATCGTAAAAGTTTTGAATTTAAAAGTGATCCCTCTGACGCGTCTTACGATTCTTCACTCCTTGGGCTTGTATCCTTCGGCATTTCTCTTTGGTCTTGTGGAACGTTGAAAATCGATAGAGTTTCCTTTTGACATCGGTTATTACGCACTTGATCGATTATATGCGATTTGCTCAAGATGTCAAAGTAGAATCTCTCAAATGCCGGTCTCCAAATGAGCCATCTGCCTTCTTCGAGTATATTAACAGATCATACTCTTGGCGAGATATCTTTACATTTATAAGCTTGGCCTCATTTTCCAGATACTTCAGAAAGTCTGGATATTTATTCTGTAACCAGTTGAGGAACTCATCATCTGGTGATTCTTCTTTTGGAACAAGATCAAGGACAAAGGCATCTAGAAGCCATTCACTTCTGATCTTATTCCATTCCTCAAACCTCTTAGCATGTGCAGCAGTTTTTGGTATGATCTCGTCGACTCTTTTCTGGCAACCGAGGTTACGGTGCGATTTTTTCCATCGAATCCTTTCTTAGCCCTTGATTTGAACTTCTTTTCAACCCTTCCTTGTGCCCGTTTTTTACGCCCTTCTTTTTCTCTTGATCATCTGTTCTTTGGACAATCTTCTGACTAGCTCCTTATCACCAGATCGACTAGGCTTGTGCTTCCGTGACTTTCCGATGCGAGTAATCGGTCCAGATTTTGATGTCCCAAAGACCCGGCAGACCTTTCTTGCAATTGAGCTTTGTCCATGGGCCTTATCTTCGATGTGTCGAGTTGGTTTCTCGAGATCCTTCCCTTTTTTGGTTTGATCAAAAAGCGCGTTGAGTGGGAAGTCGAGAGCCCAAAGTTGATGATAATGCTGATTCAGATCATTAGCGGATAAACACGAAGTTTGAGTTGTTAGATTACGAGCAGTTGTAACCCGGCTCTGTCTTGGCGATTTTCCATTGTAGCGAAGAGAGTGTCCAAATCATTTTATCAAATTTCTCTTACGATAACTTCGAGCCTTTTTCTCGATGGCGTCGAGAAAAAAGATTGATTTTGATCCACTGTTTCACTTGTCATCAATCGATTTTGTAAGCTCGGCGACATGGTGGTCATGGATTGGGAGAAACAGATCTCGATTGCTTGATTTGTTTGAGACTAATTTGTCTCTCGATCGATTAACACTCCTCAATCTCTTCTTTTCGGAGATCTTTGAGACAAGATCGATCTCTGAAGTTGATCGATGGTGATTTGAGATGTAGGAATTGGATCCATCACTTGATCGAGGTTGATTGTTTGTGCCTCCGGTGGTTGGTCGTGAACTGCGGCACCGGTTCCACTTTCATCGGCGACTCGCATTCTCCATTTCAATCATTTACGGAGCTTCTTGAAGCGATCTCGGCTTTTCTTCTTCCGGCAATTCCAACTTCACGTGGATCGAGCTTTCCGCAGTTTTATCAGATATGAGCTCAGCTGGTGATCCCACTTTGGCAGACTTCCTCATATCGAAGTCAAAATCTGCGAACTCATCCGCACCACCCATCTGTTCAACAAGTAAAATAAGATCTGAGAAGCTTTTTAATCTGAGATCTCTCCAGGTGAGGATCTCCATGACTTCTTCTCTTATAGCAGGATGGGCGACCAGTTGTGGATACGTCTCATCAATCTCTCGTTCAATTCTTAGTCTGACCATTTTTCCAGTGATGGTCTTTGTTGATCTGGATCTGAGGAATTATCTGTCCCGCATTCTGTTGGATGAGATGTGGAAGCTTCTGGTTGTGCTTGAGTCGGCGGAAGTTGTCTGATTGGTTCGACCTGCAGTGGTTCTGCTGTAGTGGCAGTTGTATCTGGTTCAGGTTCATGAGCAGGTGAACTAGCAGGAGAGACATGCTCGGCAGCCTTTAGTCTGAGCGGTGAATCAGCTCGAGGTTGAGGAGAAGGAGATTTATCAGCTTGTGCTTCTACCTCAGATCGTTCTGGCGAGCCCTCAGGTTGAGAAGCTTGCCTGTCTGATTCTGTTCTTTGTTGCGCAATGCATCGATACAGGCTCTTTCTTCTTCGACTCATCTTCTAGTCTTTAGAGTCATGGTAGCTTGCTTTGCTTTCTTTGGCCTCTTCTCCTGGGCCTTCACCAGTTTTCGTTTCTTTTTCTGTGGAGCAACTGGTGTGGATGAGGCGGCTTCTTTGCTCTTTCCTTTCTTCAGTTTTGTTGGAGTGGGCTCCTTGTCATCGTCTGGTGGCCCATATATAACTGAAGTTGATGAGAGGAAGGCATTGTAGGACTTCAGTCCATTCTGATTCCATTCAGCGCTTGGCAGTTTGTCCTTCAATATAACTGCAACCTTGTTGAGATTGCTGACTCTCTTTTTTTGAAAAAGACACACCGGATTCATTGACTCCAAATTTTTCGTGTTCTTGGAGCAAGATGGCTTTTCGGAAGCCGTGCGATTGATGTTCGAGCCCCATCAATTATTCTTTGCCATCTTTGTACATTTTGGTGATGTGAGAGCATCGGGCTAAATGAGATTCCCATGATCGTTCTTGTGAGAATGTCAAACAACGATCTGTACTTTCTTTTTGAGCATTGGCCCGATGAATCCGGCTTTACGATGTTTATCTGCCTCTCTTAAGAGCTCCTCTCGATTTCTTAGATCCTCATTCTCCTGTAGTGTGTGCGGTGAGATTAAGCCCTTTTAGTAAGCCGAAAGCAGACAGTGATGTGCGCATTTGTCGATCGATTTCTTCTTCGTTGACCGACGACATCGGTTAAATCTCTCGGTTTTTTCAGATCCACACTCAAATTCGCAAGAATTGTAGTGCTTCATCTTTGCATCACCGGATTGCGATGAAAGCGAGCAATATGTTTCGATCCGGCCTTCTTCTTCGTAATTTGTTCCACCTCCATGGATTCGAGAATCCTCGGTGGTTCCAAAACCGAACGAACTTATCCTCAAAGATCTTCGTTGCCGATTCCGCGCATAGTTGCACATGATCTTTTCCTAGTCCATGAGTGGCCATCTACAGTGAGATAGACTCATTAAATTTGTGCATAATCAATATCAATATCATACTACGGAAAACAAAAGGCAATGAAGCATAAATTCCGAAAAACAACTTTTGAAAACAAGGTTTTTATCGGAAAGAAAGATTCATCATTAAGCTTAAAAGAAAATATTTACCGATTCAAATTTTTGAGAGAAGATTTAGAACTCTAAGAAATCGTTTTGAAACGTAGAAAAATTTGAAGTTTTTTCGATTGAAAGTAATGCAAGTTTGTGAAGCGAAAAAAACTCGGTATGGTTTGATGAATCTTATATAGAGGCGGAGGGGAACAATAAGACAAGATTTTGAAGATCAAACGTTTTGAAAAGATTATGCGCTCAGTTTAGCGGTTTTGATCGTATGGTCGAAAACGCACGTACAAAAAAACTTTTGGATTTAAAAAGCACGATCAAATAGCGGTTAATACATGTACCCCACGTCCGCATTAAATGATTTGCGAGTACACGTCACAAGGATAGTGGGTACAATAAAGGCAAATAATATCGATACGATCCGATAAATAAGTAAAGAACAAGAAAAAGAGATCGTGTCTGGTTGGTGATATTGTAATCGGTCAATATTACTTGTCAATGTTGATTCCACTTGTTGATCTTAATCATTCTCGCCTAAGCCTTAAGAAATTTCCCAAACCGATCCTTTCAACCGATCTTCTCGATTGATCGATTTGTTGAAACTTGAGCTTAGCCGATCTTTCCTTACGTCGATTTCCCTTTTGATCCTCCTTGATCGGTTGAAGTTCCCCTTCAACCGATATTTCCGATATATAAATGATATTTCGATTTATTGGAGTTTCAAGCTCACCGATCTCTCTCATCCGATCGGGGCTCGTTAATAATCGATTTTGGTTGACCTCATCGATTCTTTTCAGATTAAGCCAATTCTTGGGATAAGTGTTACCGCCAAAACTTAGTCTTGAGTAGTAGCTTCTATTCCTAAGTAGGCGTGATTTGACATCGTAAATATCGTGCGAATCTCTCGATATGTCAATCAACCGTAAATTTATCCAATTATCGATCGGCGTGATTTCTACCGCATCATTGTCCTTTTGATGCAAATTTCTGGATAGGCTTCTTGAAATGAAAATTGCATTTGCATCCTTGCTTGGCCTCTATAAATTGGACCAATGTTTTACACAACATCACCCATTCACCATACTTATCTTCTTTGTAAGAATCATGTATCTTGGTGAACCCTTGTTTCCGGTGAGACTTAAACACTTTTTTACACCCTTTTATATGGTTTCATCTTCTCAAATCAACCCTTTGCATCCCTTATTCTTTGTTTTTCTTCATCATCTTCGATTTCACATCCCGATTCTTTTGAAAGCTTCTCTACCACCAGGCGGCGGATCTGCTTTATTTAGCCAAAAGAAGACACTTCTCCTAACCGTATGCACCTTGTGTGTCTATCTGGATGACGTAACGTAACCATCGGACTTAGTCTGGTATAAAATATCGCAGACATGTGCCCATGAGATCTGACGACCAACTCTTTGGCACACGTGCTCCATTTAACAGCTGGAGAGCCCTACTACACTTCATTTTAGGGCTCCAGGCTTAAGAATCCTATCAAGGCCTCTGTCGCTCCAGTTTTCTTGATCTTCAGCTTTTGCGACCGCCTTGGGATTACGTTCTTTAAAGCCTCTCTCTCACCCCTTGTTAAGTGGGGGAAAATGAGAGTTTAAAATCTCTCTCTTTCCTTCACTTCTGGGGTTAGGATGAAGGTTTAGGGTTATAGGTTTAGGATTTTGGTTAACATTTATGTACTGACCTCCGGGTCTTCTTGTACTTGTAACTCGTAATGTAACCTCACCTTCGGGTTTTATCAATGAAAAGTTACATTATTTCATCGTTGTGTAAATTTACGCTTTCTTATCGATTGTTAGCTCTTAATCTCTGAATCTTGCTTGTTGAATATCAATTAAATCGATTCACAAAAAGAAATGCTATAACCAAATTGATTTAATCGGATAATCCTTTAAACCGAGCATTTTCCTTAAATCGATAAACCTTGAATCGATCGGTTCCTTTAAACTGATAGACTTTAAATCTGATAAACTAAAATCGATCGATTCCTTTGGATCCGGTAGCGTGTAAGTCCGATCGATTTTTTGCTTATCGGTCTCTTGAGATCGATTAAGATACCAAACTCAACTGATTTCTCTCGATCCGTTAGTCTCTTAACCAAACTAGTTACGAGAACATTCCATCAAACATTTTTCGGTGACATTTCTCCAAGATCTAGAAGTCCTAGCTCATTGCATAAATCTCTGAATCGATCTCGGTTAGTGGCTTGGTTAGAATATCGTACCTTACGTATATCGGTATGAATCTTTTCCATTCCGATATTCTTCTTTTCAACGTGATCTCTTATAAAGTGGTGTCGACATCCACATGCTTGCATCTTGTATGTAGAACCGGGATTACGAGTGATTGCAATAACACTATTCTTGTCACGAGAATATAGGCACGTTCTTAGCTACAATGTTGTAATCCCTCACCGCTTGACCGAGCAGGCGATTAGGGAACAACACTTCTGCGACCATATATTCCTTCAGATTGTTGATGTCGCTTGGCGATGTCCGCTTCTTTGAAAACCACGAGATCGGTTTTTACTTCCTAAGAACTCGACATGTTCCCGAGGTTGATTTTTACGTCGATCTTGCAACCTCCATAATCGAGAATCGAAATACCCACTAAGTTATAGATTATCATCGATGGGTAGAATAAACCAAGGTTTATTGTTCCTTTCATATATTAAGAATCCGCTTAGGCTGCTTCTAGGTGGCTGAACATTGGATTTGCTTGAAATCTTGCACATACACCTACTGCAAAAGTGATATCTGGTCTGCTGGCAGTCAGGTATAATAGAGATCCAATGAGAGCCCTATATTCCTTCCGATTTGTTTTCGACCCGGCCTATCTACGGATCCATCTTGAATCCAATCATCATAGGAATTTTGGCTTCCTTACTATTTTGAACTCCAAACTTAGCCAAAAGATTCCTAGTGTACTTTGCTTGGCGAGATGAATATCCCTTCATGACGTTGTTTAACTTGGAGACCTAGAAAGTAATTCATCTGACCCATCATGGACATCTCGAATTTCCCTTGCATCGGTTTCTTTGAATCTTTCACATAGGTTCTTGTTAGGAGATCCAAGATGATGTCGCCCACGTAAATCTGAACCATCGAATATCTTCTCCATCTTCTATTAAATAAGGTTACATCCCTTTGTTCCTTTAGTGAACCCACTTTCAATCAAGAACCGAGAGAGTGTATCATACCAAAGCTCATGAACTGTTTAGAACCATAAAGAGCTTTTCTTAAACGATACACTTGGTTGCCCTTTTCAAAGCACGGAGGTTGTTAGACATAAACTTCCTCTGCTAGTACCCCGTTTAAGAAAGCACTCTTTACGTCCATCGATACCACATGAACCCTCTGTGGGAAGCATAAGCCGAAAATTGACCCGAATGGCTTCAAAGGCGAAGGCGATCGTGCAAAGGTCTCATCGTAATCAATTCCTTCCGATTGTGAATACCCCTTAGCAACAAGTCTTGCCTTATTTTTCTGGTGATAACATTTTTCTCATCTCTCTTGTTCTTGAAGATCCATTTCGTGCCAATTACGTCTTGATGACACAGTGCATCTACTAGTTCCCCAAACTTCATTTCTCTCGGTGCTTCCATTCTCCTCCTGCATGGCTAGAATCCGGTTTTTAATCTTGTAATGCTTCCTCTATTGTAGTTGGTTCCTTCATAGGCGGATAACAACAATACATGGCACTTTCACCAATCGATGTCTAGTTTTAATTTTATCGAGCGGGTCTCCGATTATCGGATCGGTTGGATGGTAGGTTATCCAGTCCTTCGCTTACGATTTGCGTCGGTTTTTGAGAACATCGTCCGTTTACGATAAAATCTTATTACTAGTGATTGGGAGTGGTGCGGGGTTATGGTCCACTTGATAAGAACAAGTCTCGGTGATGTTGGAATCATCATGTCTTTGATGTCGTTAATTGAGAACTTCAAGTTCCCCACGAACCGGATGGTTCGATTCTTCTTCTCTCGGTGAATCGACTTTTTCATCGACAGTTTGTTCGTACCTTAGGATCGATTGATCTGGTGAATCGACTAGATCCGGAATGTAAATTGATCTGATTTAAGTCCTTTTTTCCTTGATCGTTAGCTGATCCATTTTCTGAATATCAGGTTCTGGTAGATCAGGTACTTCTTGTTCTGAGGCAGATTTCTCTTGATCAGAAGATGCTTCATCAAAGGCTACATGGGGTGTTTCTTCCACAACTAGGGTTCGTTTGTTGTAGACCCTGAAAGCTTTGCTAGATGAGGAATACCCTAGAAATATACCCTCATCAGACTTGGCCTCAAAAGTCTTCAACTGACTTTTCCCATTATTGTGTATGAAACACTTGCACCCAAAAACATGGAAGTAAGAAACACGAGGTTTTCTGCCCTTCCATAGTTCATAGGGTGTTTTGAAGTGAGCCTTAGTCAGGAGACATCTGTTCTGCGTATGGCATGCAGTGTTGATTATACCTTGAAAACGGTTTGGTATCGCATGTTCAAATAACATTGTTCGAAAGAACTTCTTTGAGAGTTCTGTTTTCTCCGCTCGGCTACTCCATTCATTGTGGCGTCCTCGCGGTGATGTTTCATCTTTGTATACCAAACTTAGAGCAAAAATCATTAATAAAAGAGTTCGAAATTCATACCTTTATCGATCCGATTTTTACTCCGACACCCTTCTCATTTTGTAATCTTCTTAGCGGCTTCGGGTATCTTGGTTGTCGTCTCATTCTTCTTATGTAAGAATATAACCCGTAAACTTGGAATAGTCATCCACGATTACGAGTGTATTTAAGTCCGTTGAGGCCGACCGTATGGCGGGTCCAAACAGATCCATATAAAGCGGTTGCGGTACTTTCTGCTTTGGATCTTTGGTCCGGAAATTCCTTTGAATGAAGCTTTGACTGTTTTTCCTTCCGACATGCGATACATGTCCGATCCTTTGAGAACACTTCATTCGGAAGTCCTTCCACTAGAGACATCCTAGCTATCTTATTAAGAGTTTTAAAGTTCGGATGACTCATTCTTTTGTGCGAGCCAATTCTTACTTTTGGAACTCTTAACAACAATCGAGCACGCGTTCTTGGACAACTGTTCCAATCACCGTAGATCGTCCCTTTTCTTGAACCGATTAGCAAAATCTGTTGAGTGACTCGATTTTTGATAGTGCATTGATCGATCGAGAACTCAACACCTTGAATCCGTTTCGCCAGATTGTGAAACCGATAATAGGTTGTTGTTGGACCTTCGACATCTGAGACTCCGATTACTTGTACATCATCATTCTCTAAGGTTCAACCCTTTGGTATAACCAAAGTTATCATCACCGAAGAGTACACGCGGGCCTTTTTACATTCTATGTAAGGCGAGGAGATGTTTGCTTCCAATCATGTGCCTTGAGCATCCACTATCGATGTACCCGATAGTTGCTTGCACACCTTCTTTGTTGGCGGACCCACGCGAACACCTGTCGGATCGGGCTTTAGGTACCCTTTTCGGATTGGGTCCCGAGGGTTAGGTTTGGATTTGGGGATCCATACAAACAGAAACACTTCTATTGTGATCGGTCGGATCGAAGGCTGATTTGTCTCCCATACTGTCAACATAATCATACTTATCCTCATATGCTTTCGATTTGTATGATTACTTGTGTGAACCTTGGATGACTTAGAAGACTTATGATTTAACTTTTTCGGTTTGTCTTCTTTTTTCCAAATGTGGTTGGTTCGGTCGACCCTAAATTTCGACTATAGGGGTAGTACGATTTGCTACCATCAAAAGATTCATATCCTTTTTAGCATAGATGGTTTTCGCGGTTTACGAAGCATGCTTATTAGGCGGTGACCTTGATTGGTCTCGATTAGACTTCCTTTTTGTAGGTTGTCTTTTTACGATTCTTGATCTGTTGATCGAGTTGAGGTCTCTTCGGAAGAACCGGTTCTTCCGTTGATTCCTCGGTGATGCTTTACCGGTTGGGGTCCATTTACGTTCCCTTTACGGTTAGGCACTTGCCTTACTGCCGCTCAACCGGTCTCTTACCCCTATTAGATACAAGTTTAGCTTTTGGTGTATCTTTTTTTCGAAATTAAATGCGATTACACCTTTACGAGATGAATCGATCGGGGCTTTTGAGGATGTGGAGGGTTTCTCATAGCCAAGTCCTCCCTTATCAATCTTTATTCAAAATAGGCGTTCATGTCTTTAACGGTTTGAGATGATTTTGAAAAAAACATCTATTTTCTTCGCAGATTATCCTCGGAGGATTTCGGACTTTCATGCATTCGGAATAGCTCATCGAATTTTGCTTGCAAGATTTTGAAGTCATCGACTTCTTTGTCTGTTAATGCCATCGATCTTTGATCTGCTTTTCTGATCGAAGCTTTAACTTCGAGAATTTTAAATTCCTCGATTACCTTCGAGAAAGCGGTTTCAAATGATCTAAGTTCGAGGCTTTTCCGAGATCATTTTCTTGACAAAATTTGATTATTTACGGTCCTCGACTTATCATTCTCGGCTTCCACAATAGCATAAGTTTCTCTTTGCATTGGAGAGATCTTCAAGCAATTGCTCTCACGAGTAGAGCTGCCAGTCAATCTCCCGGCCGGTGTCTAATGATAGCGGTGTAGAAGCGAGCAAGCGGGTTTGGAGGTTACCTCGGTTTGGTCCTCCACCGCCATCGAGCGAGAGTTCATCATCGTCGACGAGAATATCAGATCTTCATTTTCATAGAAGTCAAGCCCAAGCCTTCTTGATCGGTAAGTCTTCTCTGAGGAGTATCCGGAGTCCTCGGAGGCGATATAAAGAATCGTCGATTCTGGCGTATCGGCAACCATAGCTCTTACATCTCTATAAGCGTTGCTCTCTTTTGTTCCTCTTTTCTTCCCTCTCTCGGCGTCCAGTCTGGGCGATCTGTGCTATAGTGACTTTGAACTTCTCCTGGTGAAACACGCTCACCGGATCCACCGTTCCTTTCCTTCCAGGTGAATCACTCCGTCTGTATGACCTATCAGGTGATTTCCCTTTCTGATAGTAGTCTGAGTTTCTTCTATCTGATTGGTTATCTCTTCCTTCCTTCGTCTGACTATCTCTTTCCCTTTCATCTCTGTGATCCCTCCGATCATCAGATCTGGTTCTTTCTGGAGATCTATTGTCTGATCTCCTATCTCGTCCTCGGCTATGTTGATAGTCCTTATAAAATCTTCGATACTTACCAAGTTGTATGTCTGACTTCTCAAGCTTCCTGGTAAGCAAAGCGATCTGTTCTGCCTGACTTAATATATTTCCAATGGGTTCATTGGCCTTTGTTCTGCTACTGGTTGCCTTGAAAGCAACTGATTTTGAAGTCGAGGTTTCAGCAGGGACCTCGTCTTCATCAGCTTGACCTCTTTCAATCAAGTCGAACTTCGTGAGCTTTAAGACTCAAGAACAAGCTACTAGGTTTCATTCTTGAAATGTCCTGGCAATCTTTGATTACCGTGACCTTCATGTCCCACTTCTTGGTGAGAGACCTTAGGATCTTATAGTTGATATCTTTATCAGACATCTCTCTACCAAGTTCTCGAAGCTTGTTTATAGACATTGTAATTCTTCCATCGAGTTCGTTGATGGTTTCGTTGAAGCAACATCTTGATTTCTCGAAATTCACCGGTTAAACTTGAAGACGGTTGTCTTTTATCTGTTCATTTCCTCGCAGATCTCGGCGGAGTATCCCACATTGCTTTCGCAGATTTGAGATACTTAATCTTTTCTTTGGTGACCTTATCCATTGTCTTCATGATGATATGTCTTGCAATGGTGTCCGAGTATCGATTTTCTTTCTTACGTGTCCATCGTTTGGGCTTTTTTTCGTACAAGACTTCCCGTGGGAAAGTCTGGATCTCCTCCGACTGCAGGATTGTCGTAGTAAATGATGATGGGTCCTCTCTCGATGACTTCCATCATTCTGCCACTGATCGAGCCTAGATGGTTGGACATATATATGGCCCAATCTGCATACTCATCAATTGAGAACTTCGGCAGATCATGATACATACCGGACGTGTTATCCATGCTGAGTGATTTTGGAAAATGAATGAGTTTTTAAAAACGGTTTTTCAAGATCGATTCGATTGACCACAATGACCGCAGTCGATGGTCGGAAGAACCAACCGCTTTGATACCACTTGTAGGTCCCTTAACGGGTTAAGTGAGGCGAAGTCTAGAGGGAGGGGGTGAATAGACTTGAAAAAACTTTTCGTCGCGGATCGGTGTGAGCGGAATGCTTTGTCAGAGTCGCGAGTGAATCGGTTTAGTCGATAACCAACTTCTTGAACGCCCGAAAGCGGTCGATTCGGTAACTATCGATTAAGCGATGTGTCGGAAGCTTAAGTTTTACCCGTGTGAAAAACCGGTTTGTATAAATCGATTTCAAGTTTTATCTTTTTAATCGGATGACCAGAAATTTTCAAACCGTCGGATCGGAAGCTTGGTGCTATCTCGATCTTAACTTAGAATGTATCTCGCTTTAAGATTGTGCGATGTGAGAGCAGATAATCAAAGCGATAAAGGCACACAAGATTTATAGTGGTTCGGACAAACCAGTCCTACGTCCACTCTTCCCTTTCACAAGGGGCACCAACTTAACCGACTTAACCGATTTGGACTTAGTTTAGTGTGTTAGTCCAACACAATACACCAACAGATGTTTTAAGAGTTCTCACTCAACCGATCCTGTAAATCGATTACTAGAAACCCTGGATCGAAATCTTGCTAAACAACTTATCCTAACTTGGGGTTTGGGTAAGATTGTTGAGGTTCCAACTATGAAATCTTTCCTTGCATACAAGCGACTAAAAAGCTAGATGAAAAGATTTCTTGCTAAGAACTTATGGGATGAACACAATATAAAATAAGCTTGTTGTTGTGTTCTTCGTGCGGAAATCTGACTATAGTTTGAGCTTCTTGATTATGTTGTTTGTCCAAGCATTTCCGTGTTTCACTTTGAAGTGTGATCCCATATTTATAGACCTTGAGATCAAAGAGCCGTTGGAGAGCAATTTGAATCTCGTGGCTATTTTAGGTAGACTTGCGGGCTTGATGTGATCGTCTTGAGAACGGCATGGCCGAAAAGCGTGAATGTGTATTTTATAGCCGTTTGAGAGAGCAACATCGAATCCCGCGAGTATCAGCTCTGTTCATACGTGTTTCTTCCTTATTGGATGGAAGCCTTGCTTTGCAGTGTTGTTCCTCCAACTGAGGTTGGTATTCTTCTTGTTTAGATCGCAGACGTATGATAAGATGAAACATCAGTTTTCATCTTATGAGTGACTTTGATCGATCTGGAATCGATCGATCTACTGATAGAGTCTTCTTCGGCGCTGTTGACTTAGCTTCAACCGGCTCTCGGCGATGTAGGTCTTCCGGTCTTATCTTCGGAAGTCATCGATCTTCTAGTATTCGAGGTTTGAGCTTCATGACTTCATTTGAGTTATCGACTAGATCGATTCGATCGATCTTCCGCTTACGGTTTAACGTTACGCCTGGCGGATATCGAACTTTCTTCCGATTCTTCAGATCGACCTTTACATATTGAGTTCCCCTCAATATGTGACCTATCTATTACATCGAGCTTTTTCTATACGATCATTATCAACCGGTCTCCTATAGCAAGAATGTAAACATCGGTCACCTAATGTGTCCGACCGGTCCTATTACATGTGTTTTTGGAACTTTCATCAAAACTATAAATTTCCCAACAGTATGGAAACTATATTGGAAACGAAAAATTATAATTGTCCTAACTGCACAAAAGCACAAGTGGATTCTTGACACACCAAAATCAGATGAGCCAACTGACGAGTCAAAACATGCGGGACTCGTCAGATCACCTTGCGAGAGATGTCGTCGCTGAAAATGGTGGAGGGCAAACCCGTAAGGGATTACGTCCTCAAAATAGATGGCCCATCTGAACAAACTTGAGATTCTGAGTGCAGATTATGATCTGGAGACTCAGATGAATTTGGTACTTCACTCTCTGCCCAAAAAGTTTTTGAGCATTTTGGCCTCGCTAGCTAATTTGTTGCAAGCTTTTGGTCTCGGCAGAAATGTTGATAAGGCACCAAACTCAAGCTTTGACGGCAAATGGTCCGTCTTCATCTTCTAGGCCAAGGGTAGGCAAGATAAAGAAGAGGACCAAAGGCCATAAGCAATAAAACTCAACTGTTGCCAAGGGCAATGGTAAGATGAGGAATGCTTGTTGTATCAAGGAAAATCCAAAGAGGAAGTGCTTAAGTTGCGGTGAGAGAGGACAATGGAGGTTTTGCCTGTTACAACCCCAAAAGGGACGGAAAGAAAGGTAATTCTCACGCACTAGTTGTTGAAACTTGTTTAGCGGCGTATACTTCTCATTCGTGGGTGGTTGATACGAGATCCACTAATCATGTTGGCTTCACGGGTTCTATATGATCCGGCAACGTAGTGGGAGTGAGATCCTCATCACACTGGGCAACGTTACGAGAGTAGAAGACATTGCATTGCTACGTAAGTGGCAGATATTGCAATGCTACGGTAGTAACGATTATTGCAATACTACGCAAGTAGCAGACATTGCAATGCTACATGAGTAGCAGTTAAAGCAGTGGGAGAAGTGCACCTATCTTTTGAAGATAAAGTTTTTTGAGATTATCTTTGTGTTCCCAGTTTTAGAAAGAATTCACTTTCAGTTTCTAAAATTCGATTAAAGGACACTAAGTTTCTTCTAAGAAGAATGACATCATTTTTGAAATGATGAGTGTATCTGTTACGGGACATTGATGGAAAATCTCTATACAATTAACTGTGCACACCACTCACGAAATGTATCTTATAACACATCAACTATTTCAAAGAAAAGAAAACGTTCATCAGACGTGAACGAGACACTTCTTTGGCATCTAAGATTAGGTCATATAAATCCAAAGAGGATCCAAAGGTTGGTGAAAGATGGTTCACTGGAGCGTCTCCAAGTTGAATCGATTCCAACCTGCGAATCATGTTTGGAGGGTAATATGACCAAAAGGGCATTTGGAGCCAAGGGGAATAGGGCCAAAGAAGTGTTAGAGATCGTTCACACAGATGTATGTAGTCCAATGTCAACCAAAGCAAGAGGAGGTTATGAGTAATTTTATTGATGATTACTCAAGGTACATTTTCCTTATGAAGCATGAATCTGAGACCTTTGAGAAATTCTAAGAATTTAAGGCTCAAGCAGAGAATCATATGGAAAAACGTATCAAGTCTCTACGATCTGATCGTGGAGGCGAATACCTCAGCGATGAGTTTTTGAACTACTTATTTGATGAAGGGAGTGTATCCCAGCTCATTGCACCCGGAACCCCTCAACAAAACGGGGTTTGCAGAGCGAAGCAACATAATTCTTTTGGAAATGGTTAGATCAATGATGAGTTATGCAGATCTTCCCGAGTCGTTCTGGGGTTATGCCTTGGAAACAGCGGCTTACATTCTGAACTTGGTGCTATCCAAATCGGTTCCCAAAACTCCCAAAGAATTGTGGACCGGGCGCAAGCCTAGTATGAGACACATGAGAACTTTGGGGTGTCCGGCCTACATGTTGGACAAGGAAGCCGGTAAGTTGGATCCTCGATCAGAATTAAGGATGTTTGTAGGATACCCCGAGGGAACAAAAGGGTGTATGTTCTATAGTTTCGAAGATCAAAAAGTGGTTAACAGCACCCACTTTAGATTTTGGAAGAAAACTATAGAACCAAAGAAAACCCAGAAGTGAGATTACCTTAAATGAGCTTAGAGAGCAAACCTCAGTGCCGACTGTACTAGATGATATACCAAACGATACGTTTTCACAACCGGAGCCTCGTTATAGTGGGAGGGTTGTTAGACAGCCCGAGAGATTCATGGGAATAGAAGAGTCCTCGGACTTGATTCTCGGAATCAGACCCATGGACATATGACGAGGCACTCCAAGATAAGGATGCAGATTCTTGGCAAACAGCAATGAAAGCCGAAGTGGGTTCTATATTTCATAATAGAGTGTGGGAGCTAGTCGAACCACTTAATGGGGTCAAACCCATTAGATGCAAGTGGGTATATAAGAGGAAAAGAGGATCGGACGGGAATATTTAAACCTTTAAAGCAAGACTAATGGCGAAAGGTTATACTCAGAAAGACAGGGATCGATTATGAGGAAATTTTTTCGCCCGTAGCCATGCTTAAGTCCATCTGTATTCTCTTATCGATTGCTGCGCACTTCGACCTTGAAATCTAGCAAATAGATGTCAAGACAGCTTTCCTTAACGGAAGTCTTGATAAAGAGATCTATGTGCAACAACACCAAGGTTTCATTAAAACAGGCCAAGAACACCTAGTTTGTAAGCTCAAGAGGTCCATTTACGGACTCAAACAGGCATCCAGAGCCTGGAACCAAAGTTTTGATCAAGTTGTAAAGTCTTATGGGTTTGATCAAAACGAGTTTGAAAGTTGTGTGTATAAAAAGCGTGTCGGAACTGCATTGGTATTCTTAGTACTATACGTAGATGACATTGTGATCATCGGGAACGATGTGAAGGTGTGGTCAGACGTAAGGGCATAGCTTTCAAAACTGTTTGATATGAAAGACTTAGGGAAAATCGGACACATCTTTGGGATCAAGATCACTCGAGATCGCAAGAAAATGATGATCGGGTTATCGCAAGTTTCATACATAGACACTGTCTTGAAACGCTTCAGCATGCATGATTCCAAGAAAGGATTCGTACCTTTCAGACTTGGAATCCATCTATCCAAGAAAATGTTCCCTAAGACGAAAAGGAGATAGATGACATGAAAGGTATTCCTTGTGCTTCTACCGCCGAAACCTTATGTATGCATTCTTTGTGTCTGAAACCGGATATCTGCTTTGTCGTAGGCATGGTAGCAAGATATCAAAGTAACCCAGGGAAAGCGCATTGGATGACAGTTAAAAACATTCTGAAGTGTCTGAAAAGAACTCGGGATAGAATGTTGATTTATCGATCGATACTCCAATCCCCATCGGCCACACTCGGACTCGGTTTCCAATCGATATAGATTCCAAAATTATCCGCCTCGGTTAGTGTGTTTCCGTTTGGGAAGTGTAGCCATCCAATGGACGAGTGTGAAGCAGAAATGCATCACTGACTCAACCATGGAAGTCGGGTAAGTAGCTGCTTGTGAAGCAGTGAAAGAAATGATTGGGCTCTAGATCTTCTTAGTGGACTTGGATGGTGTTCTGAATTTGACTAGCAATATCTCTAGCTAGGGCGCTTTGCAATTCAAGAGAACCAAGAGTCCACGAGTCAAACAAACACATTAAAGGAAAGACATCTTATACGAGAAATCGTTAAGAGAGGAGATATAGATGTGGCAAAGATAGCGTCTGAGGACAGCCTAGCAGATCCATTCACAAAGCGTCTGCCTCTGAATACATTCGAGAGACATGTGAGTGGAATGGGTGTCAAGACCGTTGCCAATCTGCTTTGAGTATAAGTGGGAGAAATTATTAGGTTCGTGTAGGTGACATTAGATGTCACGAACTACTCGAGACGTGTTGTAGTATACTTAAAAGCAGACTTTGAGTATAAGTGGGAGATTGTTGGGATTATACTGAAAAGTATGCTTTTACTTTGTATAATCGAAACTGAATTTTCAGACTTATTTACTGAAATAAATTGTTTATCATCGATGCTTTAAATATGATTGAATGTTATATATATTTCTTTGCATAATCTGTTCAATAATTAAATGCGTGTTACATCAGAGTTAATTTAGTGATACCCGATCACAGAAGATTAAATTAACAGTCCCTTGTAACTATAAGTACGCCATTCACGACCTAGATGGAAATGAACAACCATCGCGAAAGGTTGAGATGTAAGGCTCAGATTGGTTTGTCTTGACCAGGAGATTACACCAGTGCATGACTGATGCACTGAATAGGACCTACAGGAGGATAAATTCTTGAATCGAACAAGGAAGAATTAGACCTCGGTGGTTCGTTGTTTCTTAACCTTCGTCCCCTTAAATAGGATCACGTGGGATCGGTAACTATTGCTTTGACTTATCATGGGTAGCGAATCGTAGAGAGATTCAATACTTTTTATCTTGGGCAATATTATTGGTCACATGTGATCGCTAAGATTTAATCTTAAAAATCGTGTGCAAGTACGCTTGCTTGATTTGCCCCCTTGGGAGGTTCATAAGTTTTATCATACCAAATCTTGCAAGTGGAATTAGTTTCCGGTATGGATAATAATGTTGAACCGTTCCTCGACCAAGGACAAAAGATATTAATTAACGGAAAGCTATTTCAGTGGCTTGAATTAATTAATGGGCTAGATAATCTTAAACACGGGAAATAATGATCGGAGCCATATTGATATAATATGGGTTAAGATGGATAGTGCAATATTAATTATGTAGTGGGATTAATTAATATTTATGGGCTTGAATTATATTGTGGCTCAATATTAGATATTCAAGATCCATTAGAAGGTCCAATCTTAATTCTCCTAAAGGCCCCCTGAGTAGCCCAACATATAGTCCAATAACTGAAAATGTGATTAAAATAAAATAAATATTGTTGCTTATATTTCCTCTTTTTTTCGAAAATTATGGATAAAAGAGGGAGAAAGATTTTCTTTGAATTTTGTTATGGAATGAAGATATGTATTCTTGGAATACAAGATTGTCTCATTAAATTCAAGAAATCTCCCACTTGGTTATACATAGTGAAATTTCAAAATTTTGGAAATATAGTGGGAAGAAAGATTTTCTTGATTTTCTTGAAAAGATATTATGGAAGATATGTATTTCTTGAAATACAAGAATATCTCATAAATTCAAGAAGATCCAAATCTAGGATTCTTGCACACTAATATTTTCGAAAATTCCATAAAATAGAGGAGGTGGATTTTTTGTGGAATATTTTAATTATGGGAAAAAGAATATATGTGATATATTCAAGATTTCTTGGTGACCAAGAAAAGTCTTTTCCCACATTGAAAAAACACACAAATTTCGTTCACCCTCTCTCCTATATATAGGGGATGATTAGTTCATTCCCAAGTACAATTCCATGTGCTGGAAATATTAGCAAATCCACGAAAAGTGGTGCAACAAAGTTTATTTTTTCCTTTTGTTAATTGTTCATGAGTATCCTTCCAATTTGGATTGTCGAGCAAGGGCTAAGGGAATACTTGGGAAGTCCTTTTGGTTAGTCCATCCGACCGAAGTCACTGCCATCCCTAGAGGTACGTTCACGTAAACCCGTAGATTCCGCATGCGTAGGTTTTACGTGGCTTTTTATATGCATGATATGTTGTTGCAATTAATTCATGCTAGTAATAATTAATGAATTAAATTTGTATTTAAATATTCACCCCAAATAGATCATGCAACTCATTCCCCAACAAGCGTATCGAGCCACTTTGTTTTGACTCAAATTTTTAAATTATAATTTAATTAAGTGGACATTAAATTTGAAATTGGATAGTAGAACTGTTAGATCTGTTTTGCGGTATCCAATTGTCATGGATTTTAATGTTTTATTTTGCATGCATATAAACCGTGGTTTTTTTTTAATTCGATTCGCTCGATTTGTTTTTGCCTAAATGAAAATCCAATGAGTAGACTAGGATTTGTTTGATTTGATCAATGTAATAGATTAGTCTAGATCTAGGTTTATTTATTTTTTGTAAATAAATTGTAACCGGATCTTGGGCCAAAAGACGAAGAATTAAAGGACGAAATCCGTAACCGAGTAGGCGGCGCGGGCGCTAAAGATTCAGCTTGGGCGGCGGCGGCTTCAGGCCGAGCGCCGAGAACGAGGATGAGGGTCGCCACAAGACGGGCAGTCAGCGCTCGCGTCGAATCAGACGGGCGGAAATACGGGCGCTACAAGGAGACGCAGGGCAAAGCCGGGTCGCTGGGCGAGGCAGAGGCAGCGGGTGGGCTGCCGCTCGCCGAGATCTGCCCGACGCTTTCGTCGACACCGCCGAGGCGTCTTGAGGCACTTGCGGCAAGGCCACGGGCGGTGCCGAGGACATGTCCCTAAGCAAAGGCCGCCGGATCTTGGGCGTCTTCCCCTGCAAGGAGTTTGCGTGTGGGCGGTTCGAGACGAAGTATTTTTCGAGACGAACGAGTGAGAGAAATTCGAGACGTGTTTCTTCAAGATCAAGCGAAGAAAAAAATCAAACCATGACAATTGGATAATTTGTGCCCAATATGTTTATTGTTCTGTTTTTGCTTGATTTTATTTGTCTTTATTTATGATTTATTTAATTTGTTTAAATGTGTTTGCATGAGGGTTGCCAAATTGAAAAATCTCAACTCCAAAATTACTAAGTATGTTTTAAATAATTAATTGACAATTTTATTCCGGATAATAAATTTGAATTAATTTTGACCTCCATGATTTATTTATTTGTGAATTCTTTTGGAGAAATTCCCCAACGGATTCGGGTCAAAAGATAGGTTTCACATGAATGAATTCCAAACGGATGATTGTGGGTTATTACTAGTGGCGGCGATGACCCTCCCAACGAGGCTCGATCAAAGCGAAATAGTAATCCTGTATTTAATCATGGTTATTACTTAGGTATAAAATTGATATGCATATACTTCTCCGGAGTCCCTGTCAATTTTATATTGGTCAAGTGGGTGACAACTATTAATCTGGATATTAAAGGTTTATAATCGTTCTTGTTTGTAACTCATTTGAATGTGTTTAAATAATGACCCACCCAACGTGGCTTATTTAAACCTGCTTTTGAGATGTTGGGCGATGCATTGTTCATATTTTTTTTGAGATTTTAAATATGATGCATGTGATCGAATCTTGTGATATACTTGTCTTTATTGCATATAGTTGTTTATTTCAGATTCGATGTCGTTACCTTTTAATCCACTGTTATTATACTTAAAGTCAATACAATTTGTATGGAAACTATATTTATTGGAAAATTATAATTGTCATAACTGCACAAAAGCACAAGTGGATTTTGACACACAAAAATCGGATGAGCCAACCGACGAGTCAAAACACGCGGGACTCGTCGGATCACCTTCTTGAGAGATGTCGTCATTGAAAATGGTGGAGGAAAAACCCGTAAGGGATTCGTCCTCAAAATAGATGGCCCATCTAAACAAACTTGAGATTCCGAGTCTGATTATGATCCGGAGACTCGGATGAATTTGGTACTTCATTCTCTTGCCCGAAAAGGTTTTTTTTTTGAGCATTTTGGCCTCGCTAGCTAATTTGTTGCAAACTTTTGGACTCGGCAGAAATGATGATAAGGCACCAAACTCAAGCTTTGACGGCAAGTGGTCCATCTTAATCTTCTAGGCCAATCCCCATCGTCTACACAGACTCGGATTTCCAACAGATATAGATTCCAGAAATTATCTGCCTCAGTTAGTGTGTTTTCCATTTGGGAAGTGTAGCCATCAAATGGACGAGTGTGAAGCAGAAATGCATCAACGACTCAACCATGGGACTCGGGTAAGTAGGCGCTTGTGAAGCGATGAAAAGAACCGATTGGGCTCTAGATCTTCTTAGTGGACTTGGATGGTGTTCTGTATTTGTCTAGCAATATCTGCTAGGGGCAGTTGCGAATTCAAGAGAACCAAGAGTCCACGAGTCAAACAAACACATTAAACTAAAAACATCTTATACGAGAAATCGTTAAGAGAGGAGATATAGATGTGGCAAAGATAGCGTCCCGAGGACGGCGACTAGCGAGATCCATTCACAAAGCGTCTGCCTCTGAATACATTCGAGAGACATGTGAGTGGAATGGGTGTCAAGACCGTTTCCAATCTGCTTTGAGTATAAGTGGGAGAAATTATTAGGTTGTGTAGGTGACATTAGATGTCACGGACTACACGAGACGTGTTGTAGTATACTTAAAAGCAGACTTTGAGTATAAGTGGGAGATTGTTGGGATTATACTGAAAAGTATGCTTTTTACTTTGTATAATCGAAACTAAATTTCCAGACTTATTTACTGAAATAAATTGTTTATCAATTGATGCTTTAAATATGATTGAATGTTATATATATTTCTTGCATAAACTGCTCAATAATTAAATGCGTGTTACATCAGTAGTTAATTTAGTGATACCGGATCACGAAAGATTAAATTAACGATCCGCTTGAACTAAAAAGTATGCCATTCACGACCTATATGGAAATGAACAACCATCGCGAAAGGTTGAGGTGCAAGGCTCGATTGGTTTGTCTTGACCAAGAGATTACACTAGTGCATGACCGATCTTGTTGAATAGGACCTCACGAGGAGGATAAATTCTTGAATCGAACAAGGAAGAATTAGACTTGATGGTTCGTTGTTTCTTAACCTTCGGCCCTTAAATAGGATCACGTGGGATTGGTAACTATTGCTTTGACTTATCATGGGTAGCGAATCAGAGAGATTCAATACTTTTTATCTTGGGCAATATTATTGGTCACATGTGATTGCTAAGATTTAATACGAAGAATCGTGTGCAAGTACGCTTGCTTGATTTGCCCCCTGGGAGGTTCATAAGTTTTATCATACCAAATCTTGCAAAGTGGAATTAGTTTCCTAGATGGATAATAATGTTGAACCGTTCCTCGACCAAGGACAAAAGATATTAATTAACGGAAAGCTATTTCAGTGGCTTGAATTAATTAATGGGCTAGATAATCTTAAACACGGGAAATAATGATCGGGAGCCATATTGACTGTAATATGGGTTAAGATGGATGGTGCAATATTAATTATGTAGTGGGATTAATTAATATTTATGGGCTTGAATTATATTGTGGCTCAATATTAGATATTCAAGATCCATTAGAAGGTCCAATCTTAATTCTCCTAAAGGCCCCCCTGAGTAGCCCAACATATAGTCCAATAACTGAAAAGGTGATTAAAATAAAATAAATATTGTTGCTTAATATTTCCTCTAATTTTCGAAATATATGGATAAAAGAGGGAGAAAGATTTTCTTTGAATTTTGTTATGGAATGAAGATATGTATTCTTGGAATACAAGATTATCTCATTAAATTCAAGAAATCTCCCACTTGGTTATTTATATAGTAAATTTCGAAATTTTGAAAATATAGTGGGCAAGAATGATTTTCTTGAAAAGATATTATGGAAGATATGTATTTCTTGAAATACAAGGATATCTCATAAATTCAAGAAGATCCAAATCTTGGATTCTTGTGACACTTAATTTTCGAAAATTTTGTCCATAATAGAGGAGGTGGGATTTTTTGTGGAATATTTTAATTATGGGAAAAAGAATATAAGGGATATATTCAAGATTTCTTGGTGACCAAGAAAAGTCTTTTCCCACATTGAAATATCACATAAATTTCGTCCACCCTCCCTCCTATAAATAGGGGATGATTAGTTCATTCCCAAGTACAATTCCATGTGCTGGAAATATTAGCAAATCCACATAAGTGGTGCAACAAAGTTTATTTTTCCTTTTGTTAATTGTTCGCGAGTATCCTTCTACCGGATTGTCGAGCAAGGGCTAAGGGAATACTTGGGAAGTCCTTTTGGTTAGTCCGTCCGACCAAAGCCACTGCCATCCCGAGAGGTACGTTCACGTAAACCCGTAGATTCCGCATGCGTAGGTTTTACGTGGCTTTTTATATGCATGATATGTTGTTGCAATTATTATTTGAATTAATATAGGATTAATTCATGCTAGTAATAATTAATGAATTAAATTTGTATTTAAATATTCACCCCGAATAGATCTGTGCAACTCATTCCCCAACAAGCAAGCCATTGGGTAGACTCTATACATGTAACAACTTCTTTGTAGGTGGATGGCTCATGAGAATCCACCGCTTCAGAAACCTGCAATGCATAACCCACCATATCCTCAAACTTGTATCGCCTTGGAGCCTCAACTCCAATCCTTCTAGCTCGATCAAGAGCTATATTGTACGGTCTTGTCTCAGATGGTTGAGATTCTGTTGGTGATGCATCTTTCAGCTCGGTGCCAGAATGTGAGTGTTGTTCTCCATCTTTCTTTTGTGACTCACTCTGCTCCACCTGTTTGTCAACACTATTATTTTTTGATACAACGATAGACTTCACATTGGGGTTAAACATAGAATTCTCATAAAAAATAACATTTCTGCTAAGTATGACTTTGCTTTCTGATGGAGACCAGATTCTATACCCCTTAACACCATTTCCATAGCCACTAAAACTCCTTTCTTCGCCATTGGCTTCAATTTACCCTCACTTACATGATAATAAACTGTACATCCAAAAGCTCTTAAATTAGAGTAATATGCAGACTTACCAGGCCACACCTCGTAAGGTGTTTTGTGGTTGATACCTGTGTGAGGTGAACGATTTATCAGGTAACATGTCGTGCTGACCACTTCTGCCCAAAATCTTTGGGTTAATCCTGTTGGGAAATAAACCCCAACAAATCCAGCATTAGAGAGCATGCATCGAGCTCTCTCCAGAAGTGTCTGATTCATGTGTTCTGCTACACCATTCTGTTGTGGTGTATCTCGTATTGTATGATGTCTTGCGATCCCTTCATTCTTGCAGAACTCATAGAAATCAGAAGAACGTAATTCCAGACCATTATCAGTTCGCAGCCTTTTGATTTTCTTCTCTGTTTGATTTTCCACCAACGCCTTCCATTGCTTGAAACTCTTGAAAGCTTCACTTTTATGCTTCATCATAATTACCCAAGTCATTCTTGAGTAGTCATCAATCATAGACACGAAGTATCTATTGCCTCCTAAAGATTCAACACGAGAAGGTCCCCAACAATCAAAATGGATATAATCAAGTGTGTCTTTTATTCTATGAATTGCCTTGGGAAGCTTCATCGCGGAAACTTAATGCGATGAAGCTTCCCAAAAATACAGTGCTCACAGAAACCAAGACTAGTGACCTAGTGACCACCAAGAAAATCATCTTTCGACAGAATTTGCATCCCTCGTTCACTCATGTGCCAAGTCTCATGTGTCATAACTTAGTCAAGTCGTCTTTGTGAACTTCCAATGATGCAACAACAACAGAGTCAGATAGCGTTGAACCTTGCAAAAAGTACAAAGTTCCTCGCTTCACACCTTTCAGAACCACATTAGAACCCTTGTAGACATACAAAACTCCACATTCACCTCTGAAACTGAAACCCTTACTGTCTAGAAGACTAAGTGATATCAGATTCTTCGTCATTTGTGGAACATGCCTAACATCGTTCAATGTGCAAAATTTACCATCATGTGTCCGTAATTGAATTGAGCTTATTCCAACCGCCTTGCAAATAGAACTGTTGGCCATAGAAATATTGCCTCCATCCACTTGCTCGTAAGTTGTAAATCACTCTTTGCGCGGACATATATGATAAGATGCCCCGGAATCAAGAACCCACACATCAGGGTGATGTGTTTGTCCATTAGCAACTAGGACTACATCCTCCTCGGAGTTGGTGTCATCTCCTTCAGCAACAACAACAGTACCTGCTTTGTCTTCCTGCTTCTTCTTCTTCTTCGGACAATCATTTTTCCAATGACCTGGCTCTTTGCAGAAGTTTCAAATATCATTTGGTTTAGAACCCTTAGACCTAGGCTTCTTGAATTTCTTATTTCCCGATTTTTCAGGTCCCTTGTTCCCATTAGCTACTAGTCCAGCAACCTGATTATCTGAACTTTCACCACTCATCTTATGTCGCAACTCTCTAGTATGCAGAGATGATCTAGCCTCTTCCAAGGACACAGTGTCTTTCCCAACAATGAAAGATTACACAAAATTCTCATACAACAAAGGTAGAGAAACCAATATAATTAAAGCAGCATCCTCATCATCAACTTTAACATCAATATTACACAATTCTAATAGAATTGTATTCAATTGAACCAGATGATCACGAAGTGGCTGACCTTCATCCATACGCAAACTGAATAGACGTTGTTTCAACAATAACTTATTGGTTAGCGAATTCGTCATATACAGACTCTCCAACTTCAACCATAAACCAACCGCAGTTTCCTCCTCTGCGACTTAGGTAATGATGTCATCTGCGAGCATCAACGGTGCCCACAGTCCTTGTTGTTTCAACAAGGCACACATCTTGATATGCCATAAACTGAAACTGTTCTTCCCATTGAACTTGTCGATTTTCATGTTTATCTCACCCATCATCTTGATCTTAGAGGGTATTGGTATACTCATCCGAGAAACCGTTTGATGTAAGTCCACAATATGTGTCTACGGGTGTCTCGGTTAGTGGGAGTGATGCGATACTCCTTTGACTTGAGGTCAATACGCACGACATGTGTGGAGTGATGAACTTTGACTATGACCGACGCTTGCACCCGTCTATGGGTAGATATGGCTTGGATTGGGTTCATCACGAAGTTCATGTGCGTGGTAGTTGAGCCAAGAATAGGATTCATTCCTCAATGTGGATTTAGAGAGAATACTCATCTTCTCATCATAATTGGATCAAAGTCATCGGCTGATGCACGTCAACTTAGACTTTGTGGCTAAGTGTGACATACATGATCAATTAGTGGTTAGAGATAATATGATTAAGTTATTTGAATAGACACTTCATCATGTTCAAGACTTAATCGAGTATTCGCGAATGAAAGGAGGAAATTGTAATAACCCATGTTTCAGTTACAGGTAGTTGCACGTTTCTCGCAACGTACCTCATTTATTGAGAATGTCTGATTTATTGTCTAGAGTTAAATTAAGACCGTTAGTTTAACTAATCACTCGATATATGGGGGCCTATGGGTCACACAACAAGTAGTTCCCTTTTACTGATTATAGTTGGTTGATTAAATGTTAAATTGGATTTAATATTTAATTTATGGAGAATTAATTAATAATAGATTAATTTAGAATTAATTATTATTAATGTTTAATTAAATTGGATTTAATTAAATAAGATTCCCAATAATAATATATGAAATATTATTATAGGATTTAATATATATGGAATCAAATCCGTAGAGATTTAATATACATGCGAATTAAATCCGTAGAGATTTTATATTTGGGAAATAAATCTAAAAGATTTATTTTATAAGATTAGGAATTTTATTTCCTAATCAGGTTAGCTTAAGATTTAAGCTGGGCCTCTCCCTATATATATGAGCTCTTGGGAATTCACAAACAACGTTAATTCATATTTTCTCCATAAAATCTAGAATAGGAATTTTCCTAGCAAATTCCATCTCAGATTCAACTCTGGCAAATCTGTGCAAGTCCGCGAACTAGGATTACGTGGATACCATAGTAGAGAAATATGCGTACGATTTACTGTAAAGTTTCTCTTTATGTTTATACGTATTCAATTATGCAATTACGTGTTCGTTGTTGGTGAACTGTTTATTTCCGCTGAGCATGTATTACGTGTTTACGTGCCTCTAAATTCCAACATAATTTGATGTGATTATTGAATGGTGTCTTCTAATTTCTAAGACTCTGGCTTAATTAATTACATGTTATACAGTGTAAGATTACCATAATATTCGTTTTATATATTTGATGTCCTTTACATCAATTGCTATAACATCTACACTTTAATTTTTGCTAACCGATTATGTGTTGAGTTTTCACCTGGACTCAATATTGGCTATTGTCCATGTTTTGTTGTTCTACCCATCAGAGACGAGCCTAGGGCTGACAAAATTTTCCTATATATGAGACGATAAAGTAGATACTTACCTCCCATTGAGTTTGCGCTTAACACAAGTCAAATATCTCGTTAGACGATTAGGAACCCTTACCACAGGGTTCCACTCTGGTAAAGAAGTTTACTCCCTTTTAAATTTTAGCAATTAGAACTATTTGCTGCAGTATAGGCTTGAGAATTATTTGCTGTAGAATTTAGGATTTACGTGAAAATCCTTGTTTGTCCATCTTTACTTATATGTGGTTATTTTAATTTACTGAATTTTTTTATTAAATTCGTTTCCATCTAATGAAATGGGTGGACTCAAATATTATTTCTTTTGCAAGTAAAGTCACATAAAGACATTATTTTGATGACATTTTTTCTAATATTCAAAATTCCCATGATGTATTTGGGTAATGTGATAATGCTATGATAATCATTGTGAATTTAAAATTCTTGTTGTCATCAAATATGTTACAAGTTGTTTGTATATATACATGTTCGCTATTGTATGCCTTCATAATAAAGAAAATTTATGGGTGATACATATGAGTATAAATTAATGTGATAAAATATTTTCACAAAGCATCGAAATATGTGACCTTTGGTCTCAAAGATCTAATTTTTATGCACATTTTTGAAAAGTAAATATCTTATATTGTTACGCTTACGTAGTTAATATATATTCTTCCTTGCTTGCAATAAATGACATAACCAACTTGACCTAAATTTAAAATATTGAGCTCAAAAGAAATTGAGTACCATTGTTGGGTTTTCGATGTGGAAAATATTTTGTTCAGGATGTATTTTTTTTACAATCAAACCATCCACTGGTCCCAATGACGATGAACTGTCTGACAAGGTCAAAGTCAATTCTCTAATATCTTTGAGGCAACACATTGATCCTAGTTTATACTGGGAGTACCTTCAATTGAAAACGCCCGAAGAACTGTGGATGACTGTGTCGTTTTGGAAACATGCATAATACTCTGTTTTCAGAACTAACTGTCTAGTGGAATGAAATATGCTTACTTTCCTATTAAAGGATCAACTATTTTGATAAATATATGTTGCGCCTTAAAACACGCCGTACTCTCTGTGGAAAACAAATCACAGAAAATGATAAGATACAGTAAAATTCTCTCCACCTTCCCTACTTCAATGCATATACTGGTTGGCAAACCAATACAGACTTTAAAAAAAAACTATCACGATGTAAAGTGATACATCTAAGGAATATAGAAATAAAATGAATGGAAAATAAATCATTCTGCGCAATTTGAAAAGTAAATCATTTTTTACTCAAAATTGATAAGTAATTCATTCTACTCAAAATGAACCTATTTTCCTTTTGTTATTCATGCACAACGGTTTTGATTTTATTGATAGACTTTAACTCCTTAAGTGCTTCGTATTTTCAAATTTTTGGCGCTATGTATACTTCTTTAACCAGTTTCCAAAGAATGATTTTATCATTCAAGTTCTAATTTTTATGAACTATCACCTTTTATAAAATTCAATAAGAAAATAAGAAAAGTGTTTTTCATTCCCGTGTGTGGCCATTATTATGCTATCATCCTGGTGAATTGCCCAAAATTTATATTGTGCTTGTACATTTTCATAATTAGACTTTTGTCTTGATACAAGTTATATTAGGCAACCAACAAGTTCCTTGATGGTGTGGGCCATCTTTTAAGCAATTGAAAAGTATGACCAAATTCTTTTACATAATAATGTCAAACCTGACGGGACAAAGAAAATTCCCGACCTTAATTTTATTAAGAGAACAATGGAAAGAGTCCCAAAGGAAAATGGACATGACGTGTTAATCCCTACCAACCTGAAAATAATGAATGCACCACGTGGTACGGGCTGTGGGACCCATGGCAAGGGTCACCATTGTCATACAAGCACAAAGTAGCAGTTAACTATAAAAGACATGGAAAATCTAAAGAACTTGAAATCCACTATATGGAAGGCGAGAACCATCGTAAAGATGTTAACCTCACGATTGCAGATTTCAATGGCAACAAGGACTTTGCCCAACCAATAGGTATTCGTGATTTTAACTGCTTTACTTTATCAATTTCTCATTTTTCAATAATGTTGCTAAGAAATAGTGCCTCCTTTTATTGGAACAATTACTTTGGGCCTTAAAGTTATTTAGATCAATGATTTCTTAGTTTGTTTTTGGAGTAAGATCTTTTAATGATGTTGGTTTATTAATTTGAACTTTATTCTAAAAGTAATAAATTTATTTCAATATATTGTGCAACAATATCCCTTGTTAAATTTTAAAGATATTTGTGCCAACATTATCATTTGAAAGATCATAATGAGAATGAAATTTAATTACCTCTAGTGAATGTGGAAGAAAACACATCTTAGAGAAATTAATGAGTCAATCTAGGGAATTGTATCTCACTATTATTTAAATTCTTGAATCATATGTTGTCGCCAATGATGAATTATGGGACACTGATTAATATAGGCTATGTCATGACAATCTTGGACATCCAAGTTGTGACATGATGATCCATATATTGAAGAACTAATACGGACATCTGTTTTTTGAGTGAAGTATAAATGGGATAAAGATCTGATACAATGCTCAATATCGGTCATGTTGTTGCTTTGTTGCAACCTTTGTTTTCTGAAGCACCAGAAACACTATTTACATCCCACTCTGCCTCATTATAAATATCAAACACACATCACTCATTTTACAAAGCCTGCTCTTTAGCAAAAGTAACAATGAGACCTACTTATGCTAAAGATTTTAAATAAAATATTTCATTCTCACAAAGAATACAAGATGATATTTGTGGAACAATTCATCCAGAATACGGACATTCAAGTATTTTATGGTCCTAGTTGATTCTTCGACATATGGTCACATGTCATTCTATTGTCCACAATTAGTTATGCATTGCAAACTCTTAACACATATTATATGTTTAAGGACTCACCATCCTTATCATCATCAAAAGCATTTGATGGTTATTGCATCTATTGGGATTAATGTGAAGCATTCTGCACCCCTTGTGCTACACAAATGGTCTCACAGAGGCCACCATCAAAGGAAAATAAATGGTGTTTAGGGCACTGTTTATGCGCATCAACATGTCTATCTCTGCATGGGGTTATGCAATATTTCATGCAACTTTACTTATTCGTTTTAAACCCACTGTTGACCAACCAAATTTTGCGTACCAGTTGGTAACTGGATATAAGCTTGAAATTTCACATTTACGTATATTTGGTTGTGCAATATATGTGCCTATTGCGCCCCCACAGTGCAGTAAAATGGGTTCTTAAAGACGATGAAGTATATAAGTTGGATATGAATTCGCAACAATTATCCGCTATTTAGAACCTTTGACAGACGACCTATTTACCGCTAAGCCTGCGGATTGTCACTTTAGTGAAGTCTTCCCGTCGTTAGGGGGAGATAAGAAAAAGAATTTTCTAAGGGAACGACTGGAAGTATCGTGGTCAATCCCCATTATGTCTCATTGATCCCCAAACTTCACAACGTGAAAGTGAAGTACAATTAATAATTGATATTAAGAACGTAGCAGATCTGATGTCTGGTACGTTTACTGATATTGCTATAGTGACTAGGTCCCATATACCAGCTGCAAATGTCTGCAAGGTTAGAAGTCCCCAACAAGGGGCACAATGCCGTAGAAAATGTGTTGCAACCACACTTGGTGGAAGTGTGGTTGAGGCTGTGGCTCTCAAAGGTAAATGGGGGAAGCCACCTGGTTCGATTGACACCATCCAAAAGAAGAAAAGGTAGGTGTACAACAATTCAATTTATTGATCATCAATGTCGAGAACACATCTCGTGAGATTATCTCTGATTATAGTTATGTCCATGAATCATTACTGGAGGACGCTTCAAAGTTTGATATGATTCCAGAGATAAAGAAATCTCAACATATTATGAGAACGCATATGAGTCGATGGACAAACATAGATTGATGATATATTTTCTTATACTGTTGCTCAAGGAATTATAGAGCACGATGATATCGAATCATGCTCAATTGTATAATGTCAACATAGAGCATATTGGCCTAAATTGAAATAAGCAATCCAGGAAGAACTTGATTATATAACAAAGACACAGGTATTTGGTCTGGTAGTGCTAGCCTGACCAAGTGTAAAGCTTGTAGGACATAAATGAGTCTTTGTCAGAAAGCGTAATAAGAAATATATATGTTTCTCACTACGCCCTGGGTTGACGTAATTGACGGTAGAACGTTTTGCTACTTAGTTAACATAATAATTTCCAAAGAGCTGGAAATGCAGCATATGAAAGTGGTTACTGCATATCTCTATGGGGATCTTAATTTAGATATATATATATATATATATATATATATGGAAGTGCCTGATGGTCTTTCCATTACCCAAGTCAAGTGACTCTAAACCATGGAGTGTGTTTGTAATAAACTTAAAATGCTCACTTTAGATTGAAACAATCTAGACGGATGTGGTATACCCGTCTAAGTGATTACTTGATTGGGAAATATTACAAAAATGACGAAAAGTGCCCCTGCGTTTTATAAAGAAGCAAATTCGGATTTACAGTTTATGTTGATGGATGAACATAATAGGTACTCTTAAAGAAATAAGAGAAACCACAAAAAATAGGTACTCTTGACGAAATAAGAGAACCATGAGATACTTGCAATCCGAAATTGAGATAAAGAATCTTGGGAAAACTCAGTTTGTCTAGGCGTTGTACTAGAAAATTGAGCTTGTGGAATACTTATCCACCAATATGCATATGTCCAAAATATGTTCAGGAGATTTAACATGGACAAGATGCATTTGGTTAGCACTCCCATGATCGATCGAAGTATGGATTTAAAGAAAGATCCATTTCAGTAGGCGCATTACTGTACTTAGATCAATGCACTCGATTGATTATTACTTTCTCAATGAACAATTGTTAGCTAGATTTAATTCAGGACCAAACGCAGTATCATTGGGAAGGTGTCATTGATACGCTCTGATACCTAAAAATGAACCTTTGAATGAGCTTACTATGTCATTATAGAAAATCCTAAAGGGACCACTGATGAAATTATGACCCTTTATGAAATTTGAAAAGGGACAACAAATGAAATTGTAACCCTTAAGAAATGTTGAAGAGACCCCTTACACCTATAAGTTAAATAATGTGTTAGTTGGTTTTGTTTATGTTGGTTATCTTTGTAATCCACATAAAGGTCATTTTCAAAATGGTTAATGTATTTACCATGAGAACCAATAAGTTTTAATCAGGTACAAGTAACTTAAGTAAGCTTTAAAGAAATTATGTTTGATTTGTTCACATAATTATTGCCAAGAACAATTCTTGAGAAGCATATGACAAGAATTGAGATTTGTAGCTCACATGATAAACGTACTTATCAAGTGAGAGGTGTAGATTTCAGGGGGAGTCTCGCATAGGTGCGTTGTAATTATTTTCCCTTCGACCAAGATTTATTTTCCCACTTAACTTTTGTTATTTGGCAAGGGCATTAGCGAGACAACATTCATGCACCATCTACCTTTTTGATTTGGCACAAGAGGGAGTGTTGAAGGAAAATACATATATGTGCCTTCATCAAGAAGTAATTGATGGAGGGGTAGTTTATGTAATTCTTGATATTATGTGTAACCCTAAATTATATCCTATATAAAGGGATCTCTGATGTATTTAACTGTACGAGAAGAATAGTGAAAATCTTCTGGCTTGGTATGCCCCCAGATGTAGTCATTCCTGACGAACTGGGTCACCAAATCTATTTCCTTTATTTCAGCATATCCTACAACATTAATGATATTTTCATTTTTAATTCTCTGGCTTTAACCGTTCCCGTCAATATAAGTTATCGTCTCACCAAAATAATTCACAAGTCAAAGACCAAAAAATAAATAAAAATAAAACTAGTAACAATTCATAACTCCTCTGTCAAATATATACATGTATATTATACAATAATATATTTGTCAATGTAACATGCTCTTTCTTACTTTTTTTTTCCTTCAATGTTTTATGTTTTATAAAATTCCTATTGATTCTCGTCGCTTTTTAATGAAATATATTCCGCTTATTTTGCAGTGCCATTGTTGTCCTTCTGGTCATCAGATAGCTAGAGATCGTTTTCCATTTTTTTCTTAATGTGTATGTGTGGTTGCATTTCGCATCTTCTATTCACTACATACTATTTATTCCTTTTAAAGCTTGATCATAGGTTTCATATTCTCATGGGATTTATTCCTTTTCATCACTATCATCTGCTTCCCCAAATTAACTCTATGTTTATTTTTTGTTGTTCCTTAAATTTTCGATTTATGTGTTGCACAATATATTGTGCCAGTTTTCACTATTCTCTAATATACATTGATTTTCTTCATATACGCTGAGAGTCGTGAGGTGGTGCTAGCTTTAACATCGCGCTTTAGGCCATGTTTGTTATAGGATGGGGAGATCCGGATGGGAGATGGACTTCCCCCACCCCGGCCACTTTTCAGATTTTTGCACATCAAATCCTCTATCCAAATACACATTCGCCCATATTATACATTTACACCCTAAAACTATTACATCACTACTTTTTTTACATTAACTCATTCTCTTTCATACTTTTCTTACAACAATTCATTACCCTTTATATTTTTCTTACACTTTTATTTCATATAATCATTAACTCACTAACTAACAATAATAAAATAATACATCATTATTATTAAAAAGTATTGATTTGACATAAAACTTCATCCACACCTACCACATCCAACACAAAATAAAGATTACCATTCATTGGATTTGCCCCATCCATCTTTTTCCCATCTGTATTTGTCCTCATCCACCTCAAGTAGAAAATAAACATGGTCTTAGTGTTAGTATTAGTGTCCTAAAGACAATCATATGTAAGGAAATAATACTCGATAATATTCAGCTGATTTAGTATTATAGTTCATTTAATATTAAAGTATGGTGTTACACTTGTTTGCATATTATGTTTGATTGTTTGCATTTATTCATGTATGTGTTCCCATGAACCAATGTTGTCATTGAGGGTGTGAGACCACAAATGACTTAGACATGGTTCTTAAAGTCCCGATCAATAATCATCAAGAATTAGATATTGATGATACATTTGAGATTGGTGTGCGATCTGCATCATACTCTTAGAGAGTGTAGTAGTTCTCACTTACTACGAGATATTAGGTATCTCATGATGGATGCACATATACCTTAGAGGGTATTGATATACCTATCCGAGAAACCGTTTGATGTAATTCTATTTCAGTGTCTACGAGTTCTCGATTAGTGGGAGGGATGTGATATTCCTCTGACTTGAGGTCAATACGCACGACATGTATGGAGTGGTGAACTTTGACCATGACCGACACTTGCACCCTTCATGGGTAGATATGACATTGATTATGTTCATCACGAAGTACATGTGTGTGATAGTTGAGCCAAGAAAATAATTCATTTCTCAAAATAGATTTAGAGAGAATGATCGTCTTCTCATACTAATCAGATCGTTAATCATTGGCCGCTACAAGTCGCATTTGGAACGGTGTCCAAATGTGACATACGTGATCAATTAGCGTAATGAAAAAATATGATGAAGTTATTTGAATAGACACTTCATCATGTTGTAGACTTAATCGAGTATTCGTGAATGAAAGGATATTATCACAATAGCCCACAAATGTTACAGGTTGTTGCAAGTTCCTCGCAATGTACTTCATATATTGAGATTGTCTGATTTATTGACTAGGGTTCAATTAAAACCGTTAGTTTGACTAACCGCTCAATACATGAGGGTCTATGGGTCACACGACAAGTAACTCCCGTTTATAAATTATAGTTGGTTGATTAAATATTAAATTGGGTTTAATATTTAATTAATGGAAAAATATAATAATAATTATATTTGCAATTAATTAATATTATTTAATTAAATAGGAATCCTAAAATAATATATGAAATATTATTATAGGAAAATATATATATGGTAATCAAATCCATGGGATTTAATTTAATGAATTCAGGCTTTTTTTCCCAACAGGAAATTGCTTAGTGTTTAAGCTAAGTCTCCCCTATATATATGAGTCCTTGAGAATTCATTATACACATAAGAATTATATTCTCCATAAAATCTCTAGTATAGAATTTTCCTAGAAAGTTAGTCTGGAGATTAAACACTGACAGATCGGTGCAAGCCTGTGAACGAGATTACGTGGATACCATAGTTGAGGAATCTTTTTACGAATTGCTGTAAGAATTCAGTTTACGTATTCCGTTTTTCAATTATGCAATTGTAATTTGTTGTTGGTGAATTCATATTTTCGCTTCGCATGTTTTATAGGTATTACGTGCTTATAAATTCCAATAGTTTTATCAGAGCTCAGTCTCTTGATTAATTGCTAATTGAATTGATTTATTTAAAAAAAATATATAAATCATTGGGGTGTGGCCGGTTTTGAATACGACCACACCGATTGCTACTGATTTGTTGCATGTGTGCGACGCACCAATTGTTTTATTGTTATTTGGGGTTTTAACCCATACGTGTGATGTTTTGTTTAATATATGCCATTATACTGCCTGTTCATTCACAAGCTCACTTGGGTTTTGCTTCGTCTTCACCCCGTTTCAAAAATTAGGATTTTCAATGACTCTATGCGCCACTCCGCTCACTGCTCCGCTCTGCTTGGCTACGGTGGCTCGCGACTTCGCTCGAAGCGGTGGCTTCACGCCGCGCCTCGTGTCGTCTGCGTGGACCTGAGACGCAGCTAGCGACAGCGGATTTAGAAATCGCTGCGGCACAACCCTCTTCGTCCTGCTTCATGATGGTGCCTATAGAAATCGATGTGATTCAATTTCGTACCCTCTGTTTTGACGCGAATCGAGGCAATGCGCTACCGATTAGTTTAGTCTTGAGGTGGTTCGTGCCTGAATTTTTCGATCTTCGGCTATGCACTATTATTTCACCCGATCTGGCGGAAGTGATGGGATTACTGCCTTCTGGTAGGGTTTTGTACCACTCCGTGCGGTGACATTGTCTCGCGGCGGCGTTTGACGCATGCACGCGTGGATGAATCGAAGCCTGTTGGCGGAGGAGTGGCGGTGTGTCGTGCATGTGCGGCGAGGCGTGTGTCTGCTGGCACACGCTCAAACCACATGGTGGCGAGACGTCACGCGGCCTCTGATGATGTGAAGGTCACGCACGCAAGACGGCGTCAATTACACTGATGCTCTCTGACCTGCTACTGCTTCGTTGCCTTTTCTATTCATCTCTCATGTTGTTCTTGTTGGACTCGAACAGGTAGACAAATTAACTGAACAAATTCTGAATGAATTGTGATTGATGAACTGCTGTTGATTTCTGGAAACGGTTGTCCCAAATTACAGATTGAATGATGTCCGATTTGGGCGGTGATGCGGGAAGAGCTATTTTGCAAATTGGATTTGGCAAGGCCCTTCCCTGTAATTTTAGAAATTGCATTTGAGCCCCTATTAATAAAACAATTAAATTTTGGATTTTAAAATTAATAAGTTTAATTTTAAAATAAAATTAAAGGTTGGACTTTTAATTAAAATTAATAGGATTAATTTGATTATTTTGATAATTGGTTGGAATTATTAAATTCAATTTTAAATTTAATTTTGAAAATTTAATTTAATAAGTTTTGACAATTATTAAAATCCCACTTCATTAACATGTCTTTAAGTTGTTAATGTTATTTACGTCCACATTATAATTGTTTGGGTAGGCGACACCCAATAATTATCGGACCGCATATCACGTTTGGGTAGGCGGCGCCCAATATTTGCTCTTATGTGATTGAGCATGTTTAGTTGGATCTCGGTTAAGCAATTAATATCCCGACTTTAAAATGTTCTTCACTAAAATATGATTTTTTATTAAATTGAAACGATATCTTCCATCAAAATTAAAAGTAAACCGGAGATTTTGTTCCAATGAGTATTTAAGACCCCCGTCTTTTGCCCGGATCTATGTTTAACGGGACTTTCAAATGAATATTTAAAAATATAAATATGTAAGAATATGTATGAAATTGTTTGGGGTATCACAGTCTTTGTGGTTACTCCATTGCATCATGTGAAATCCCCATTTGAGAATCTAAGGTTCTGAGCCCGATTATCTTCTCTGTCTTTTGTTTGTCTTTGTGTTTTATGTGTGAGATTGGAGTCGTGGAAGATAGTGGATCCGGGGGCGCCATGTGCGATCCCACACACACCCAATAGTGAAAAAGACTTGTCACGCCTCTAGTGAGGTTCCATCCTGAAATCAATAGGTGATATAGGAGGAGTAGCCCACTAGGTTTATAAGTTAGTCTCACTTCTTTCAATATTTCGATGTGGGATAACTCACATGTGAAATCCTTTATATATTCAACACGCTCCCTCACATGTGAGTCCTTCGTAAATCCAATAATCGAGACAGAATCATCCATGCTCCATCAGTTTAATAGCCTCCTGGTCTCGGGAATTCGACAGCTACTCTGTCAATTCAACAGCCTCCAGACTTGGGGAATTCGATCGTCACCCGGCTCGAGCATGGGACCGCTCTGATACCATATAGAAATCTAGAGGCACCCTGCGCAATCCCACATAGGTAACTGATTCAAATCTATTTCTAACATTTTATTGTGGTTTTGTTTGAGTTGATCATTTTCATATATTTATAAGCTTGACGATCACAAATGTTGGCGGTCGACTATTAGTAAAAAAACGGTGGGAATAATATTTTCGCAGATTGTGAATTGTGTTGAACAGTTGTTTAAATATATGGTTGCCTCTTTTCTTTGAAATTGTAGATAGTTTAGTTTCCAATACAAATAAAATAAGGTCACTGCTAATAACACACAAGTTTTTGCTTTATATACCCAAAACAATTTTATGTTTAAAATATCATAAATGTATATAGATTAGGATACCCTTAATGTATATTTATCATATTAAAATTTTAAAATATTTTTTTACTCAATACACCCCAAATCTAAACATATGTGCATTATCTTCCCCAAATCATTTACAACATTCTTGAAATTTAAAGAAAAAATATAAACCCTAACCCTCCAAAATTCCTTCATCTTGAAGACTCATATCAAATAATAGATAAATAGAGCTTTTGTAAGTTTTCTTATGCATTTTGTAAGTTTAAATGATAGATATATAAAGCTTTTTGGTGTTTAGTGTTAAAAAATTGCGATTGAAAATCGCGAAAATATCGATCGACTAGAGTTGACTTTTTGCTCTGTCGACCACACTGACTTTTTGCTTTTTCAACCATTGTGGTCGACATTTTCCACATCGGCAAGAATGGTTGACATTTTACAAAATTGACAAGATTGAACGATCTTCCTAAAATTTGGCCAGTGTGGTCGACATTTTATAGGAGGGGTAAGATAGACCATTCACAATGTGTGAGTTGAGTAAAATGTAAAAATTAAAATGAGTATGATTGCACTATTCTGGTGCTTGGTAAAACTCACTAATGTGAAACAAAAAAAGAAAAGAAGCATTAAATAATCTCAATCCTTAATTATATGAAACATTTATGATAAATAAGGGCATGCATGAAACTTCAAATATTTTAATACTAGTGCCCCGCATATTATGCGGAAGTTTTTAATATTTAATATAAAATTAAATTTAAAATTATATAGTAATATTTATAATTTTTAATTAAAAAATATTATATTATTATTTTAAAATTTTAAAAATATATTAATGTTGTACCCGGTTTGTGTTTTCCGGCCAACAAACAATAACAATGGATATATAGGCGATCAAAGCAAGTAAAAATGCAAGGTTTGATTACCTAGTTCGTCTGTGAATAAGATTACGTCTTGGGGCTACCAAGCCACGTATAATTCACTATAATTTCTGCCTAGTAAGCTAAGATTTTTTCACCTTTACAATGAACCGCACATGAAGTATATATAGACAAGTAATTAGGTTAAAAGCCTTCGTGGACTTCTTCCGTGGGCTTGCTAGGTTTCCAGCCGCCAGGGTTAGGGTTTCCCGGTTTATTCTGTGATTCTCGCTTCCGAATACACATACCCTGTTTACATTCCACAATATCCGCACCACTAACTAACCATATCTCTTCCATATTTATCCCTTAGCCAACTTCGGGCCGAAGTTACCTCCAATCTGTATGCTCTTCCAAGTCACCATACGACCTTCACACTCCTCCAAGTCGCCTCGTGACATGCGTCCTCTTTTAAGTCTCCTCGCAGTCTACGCGGCCCAAGCGAAATCGTCTCTTATGACAAATATACGGTGAAAAGTCGCCACATCCGGTCGGATTATTTCATGTTACAACAATTGCCCCTCAAGTCGAGGTCACAAGCTCACATCGGGGCCTTGACTTGACCCGTTGTCTTATCGACCTGCGGTAAGTCGACCTTGGAAAGTGTTTCCGAAGCGAATCGTCATCCTTGGGAAGGCGGATCGTCGCCTCGATTCCTTGAATCGACGTGAGATGTGACGGGTTCATCATGATGGCTTTGGCAGAGAGGTGATGTCATGCACCGCGAACCCGCCCAATCGGCTGCTACGGTGTCGGTTACGCGTGATCCGTGCAACTTTGTTTCCTTCGCAGGGCCTTGAATTTGTGCATATTTCACTTTTGACCCCCTCTTCTTTTTCTATAAAAGGGGCGAGGGTTTTAGGCTTAAACCCTTCTATCTCCAACCTCCGCACACCTAAGAAATTCTTCGAATCTAGAGCTTCGAATTTCCGGCGAACTCCCGAATTCCCAATCGAGTCTGAATCAGGTAAAAACTCCACTGTTTTTTAATCTTCGTTATGGCTGCTAGTTCTTCGACGAATCCCACCGCCTCTCGGCCCATGATTCTATCGTCCTCGAATGAGGACAATGTTGTTATCGCTCAGCTTCGCCGCTACCATGGGTCCCGATCCGCCACAGCCAATGTGGGGACACCCCCGACTGCTGACATCCCAAGTGATAATAGGGACGATGATGGTAATGACGAGGGTGATGATTCACAGTTCTTGGAGGAATTGGCAGAGATCACCCACCTTCCTGCACTGAATTTTAGCCCTCTCCGTACTGTTATACCGGAGAAGACATTGGCAGTGGGCCCTTTTGCCCTGACCCAAGATCATGGGGCCTTCGAACGGGCTGTTGAATATAACTCTTACGAGGCTCGAGCTCCATATAAGCGACCTAAACGCCGCTACCAGAAGTTGTTGGGGTTATACTGAAAAGTATGCTTTTTACTTTGTATAACCAAACTTAATTTCTTATTTATTTACTGAAATAAATTATTTATCACTGTTGCACTAAATATGAATGAATGTTATATATATTTATTGCAAACCTGTTCGATAAGAAAGTACGTATCACGTTGAAGTTAATTTGGTGATACCAGATCACAGAAGATCAAATTAACAGTCCCTCGTGATTAAGTACAAATTCACAACCCAGATGGAAATGAACAATCCATCATGAAAGGTTGAAGTGTAAGGCTTAGATTGACTTGTCTTGACCAAGAGATTACACTAGTGCATTATGATGCGCTGAATAGGACCTACATGAGGATAAATTCTTCGGTACTGAATATACAAGAATTAGACCTCAGTGGTTCGTTATTTCTTAATCCCCGTCCCTTAAATAGGATCGTGTGAAATTAGTAACTATTGCTTTGACTTATGATGGGAAGAGAATCAATGCAATTCGATACCTTGTATCTTGGGCAATATTATTAGTTACACGACGATTGCTTAGATTTAATACAGAATTGTGTGAAAGCACGTCTTGCTTGATTTGTCCCCTTGGTGGGCTCAAAATCTTTATCATATCAAATCTTGCAAGTGGAAATTTATTTTCGGTATGGATAATAATGTTGAGTTGTCTTTACTCCAAGGACAAAGATATTAATTAATATAAAGTCTGTTCAGTGGTTTAATTAATTAATGGACTAAGATAATCTTAAACACGAGAAATAATGACCGGGAGCCATATTATTGTGAAGTCGTAATGTGGGTTAAGATGGATAGTTCAATATTAATTTTATAGTGGAATAAATTAATATTAATGGGCTTGAATAATATTTTGGCTAAATATTAAAGTTTCATAGCCCATTGGAGGTTCAATCTTAATTCTCCTAAAGACCCCTCAAGTAGCCCAAATTAAAGTCCAATTAATGAAAAGGAGAATAAAATATTTTGCCTATTTTTCCATGAGTATTTTCCAAAAAAATAGGTAGGAAAGAGGAAAAGATTTTTTCTTGATTTTCTTGGAAAGATTTTATGGAATAAGTATTCTTGAAATACAAGTTTATCCCATAAATTCAAGAAAGGAAAAAAATCTTATTTCTTCCCTACTTGTATGCAATTTTCGAAAATAAGGAGCAAGAAAGGAGGAGAAGATTTTGTTGGGAGATATTTTGGGAAATAGAATATATTGGATATATTCTAGATTGTATCCTGAGGAAGAATCAAGAAAATTTCCCAATGCCGAACTTGACCTAAAATTTTCGCCCCCCACCTCTTGTCCTATAAATAGGGGATGAATAAATTAGATATCCACAAAGGTGGTGACAAATATTTTTATTTTCTCCTTCAATTAAATCGTTCGTTGAGAATCCTGTGGGTTTATACGTGAAAGTATGCTTTTACTTTGTATAACCTATGTATTAAACACTTATTTACTGAAATAAATTGTTTATCACTGTTGCTTTAAATATGATTGAATGTTATATATATTTATTGCAAACCATTCGTAGCATGCGTGACATTGTAGTTAACGTGGTGATACCATATCACAAAAGATCACGTTAACTGTTGGTCCCGGTGCAAACGAGTCTTACACGTGTATGGGGGGGGAATACACGTGTTCAGTGTTTTTAAAACTTTTTCTTACTAAGGTCGGCTTGGGTCGATAATCACGAAGATTAGGTTACGAGAAGCACGATCACTCGAGTCAAAGTCTCTTCGAGATGATGATCCCGAAATGCTTTCGGATACCTCGGATAATCCCAACCGAGTCCTCGAAGTGTCGAGAGATCCCGAGTTGCTTGGATCGGATAACTAACTTCTTGAATCCTCGGAAGAGAGTTCATTTTGGTAACTATCTGTTCTAGCTACTCGATCGTCTTGAATGGTTGGCCCTTTAGTTTATACTGTTTTAAGCTTTCTTTGAAAACCTTCCCTTTATGAAATAGTGATTAGGGCCGTGATTGATTATGCAACTTCATTGGATTGATTCCAACCAATATCGATTGAAAAAGTATGCTTTCAATCTCAGTGATGCAACAGTTAATGCACAGATATAGAAAGCAATAAATAACACAACAATTATAGTGGTTCAGAGACTCAAGCTCCTACGTCCACTCTCCCTGACTCTTCAGAGAAATTCACTAATCACTTCTGAGCTTTCTGACTACCTCGTAGTTTACTTACTCAACTTCGTACTGAGTTTTACGACTACTCCACGAGTTTACTTACTCAACCCGACCTTGAGCTTTCTGACTACCTCCGTAGTTTACTTACTCAAACACTCACAAGCTTTCAGACTACCTCTGTAGCTTACTAACTTCTCCTCTAGAGTTTTCTGACTACTCCGCGTAGTTTACTAACTCTTTACAACTTTTCTCACCAACAAACACACTCCAACTACCTTCTCAAGGATTTGGGGTTTCTCGGTTGGTTTCCAACTAGGATGAGATATCCTTTACAATGAAGCACAATGCAAAGGGTTAGGATATCTCGACTAAGCTTTGGATAATTCTTATCAAGCTAGGCTTAGTATAGTGAGCTCTCTTCAATATAGAAGCACTTGGGAAATTCTAGGTTTTTCGAGTGCTTTAACTTTTGCAAGAATAAGTTTGAGCTCTTGAGTTGCGTATAAATTTCTCGTAACCTTACAATGTAGAGGGTCACCAATATTTATAGGCATACACCAAGGTCACTCTTAAAAACTATCCGTTGGAGAGACATCTTCGTGAGTTTCCTCTTATGGTGTGTGAGGAACGGCTATATTTAGGGTTTGAAACTCCCTAACACTTTTTAGGCAATAGCCTTTCATGTAAATTTCGGTCTTCACTTTTTGCGATCTGGAACTTTTATGCGTCGACATCTTTTACAAATGACATGTCACCGCTGTCGATTGTCGATATGGTATGTGTCGTCTTCCTCTTTTTGACTTTTGTCTCCAGGTAGACACCTTCAACGGCTCTTTTGGTTACAAACTCTGAGTTTGATATAACCTTAACAACACTTCTGACTTAGTTCCTTTTGTCTGCATTTGAATGTCTTGGCAGATATCTATTATCTAAGGAATCGCGATCTTCTCAGTATTGCATCCTTCAGATAGATATATTCAGTACCTCAGAACATTCAGGTTTATACTGAGAATTCAGTACACTACTGAGTCTTCACTAATTACTGTGCCATCAGTATTCTTGATCTTCGATTCTCGATCTTGATCTTGCGTCTTGAGTCTTCTCGAGTCTTGAGTCTTCTTCGAGTCTTCTGAGTTTTTATAGTTATCTTGGTGATATCTTGAGTCTTCATCTTTGAGTCTTGATTCAAGAATAACCTCGAGAGTCTTGATATCTCGATTTCTGCATCGAGTCTTGAGAACCTTCGGTTTCTTGAGACATACATCGAAGTTCTTGAGTCTTGAGAACCTATCTGAACTATATCTGGCGACTATACATTTTGCGGATAACATCCTGAATACTCTAAAAAGCCCGAATCGACTCAACTATCAAGATCATTCTGAACATGTCATACTCAGGGGTTTTGGGATCTTAATCAAAATCATATATCTTTTATTAAATTCATCTCCCAACAATTTCCCCCTTTTTGATGATGCCAAAACCTATCTTGTTACAAATATATAACCTATACTCAGGTTTCAGTTTATCCTATTACAAGATTGGTTGTCTCCCAACAATTTCTGAATCAGAGAATCTCCCAACAATTTCAGAGAGTCTCCAACAATTTAAATCATTCAACAATTTCTTCAGTAATGAATCTCTTTAAATAGTTCATTACCAAATACTTAAACAATTTCCTCCATATTCAGACAATTTTTCCCATATCATCATACAATCAGTTCAGAGACATTCATTCAGGCATATCAAAATAAAAGACATGTAAATAAGATAATGAGATATTATCTTTTGAGCATAATGATAAATCTTCATTGATGATAGGTTTGAGTTACAGATTACAATGAGTTTATCAACAAAATCAAAAAGACAAAATTTTAAAGATTACAGAATCTTCTGAGTCTTCAGTCTTCTGATTTGGCTCTCCAGTCTTCTGCTCTTCAGTTTGCTTCATTCTCAACTTCATCGTTGGGTACCTCCAATCGAACATTCAAAAAATCTCTTCTTCACTTTCATTTCTCTCCTTAATAATATCCGATTTGTTTCTGTGAAACCCAACCGACCAAAGATCTTGAGCAATTTCTTGAGTAATGGCCTTCTCATTCACCAAGCCATTACCAAGTCTTGGAGGAGGATAGGAATATGGACCAGGGGCTACTATCTGTACCTATCCTTCATCCGCAAGGTTAATCCAACTCTGTAGATACTTTGGATAGAAGGTTAGAAGATATTCAATGAAAGCTTCATTCTGATCTGAGCTTTCCCCTCTCCATTCCCTGAGAACATCATAATTAAACCAGAAGGTTCTCTTGACCTCTTCCCACATATCGTTGAGTTTGATAGGCATCCATTTATCAAAGTGGGGCCACTTTAGTGCTTTTGATGTCCCTTTCCTCTTGCTCGCAAACTTCCTGAATTCACTCCTTCGCTTCTGCTCTTCGTCTATCTTCTTTCTGATCACAGACGCTCTCCGAGACCGGGCGGCAATGACTTTCTTAGCTTGTTCTATTTGGAGTGTCTTTAGAGCATCTCTCGTGTTGAAGACTTTCTTCTGAGGTTGAGACTCAGATTCTTCCGTTTCTTCATCATCCAGAATCAGCTTTCTTTGGATTGGCTTAGAAGCCTTTGCACGCTTGCTTTCAGGTTGAACACCGCCCAAGGTTTTCCTCTTTATAGGCAATTCAGCAGCAACCTGGCTTGTTCCAACCTTTGCTCTAACACTCAGTTTCTCTCTTGCAACATCAAGCATGGTTTGCTCAGAAACTCGAGTATAGATAGGTTTCTCCACCTGAGCGAACTTCAACTTCTCAGTAGCTTCGACTTCTCTTAAGGCTTTGGCTAGGTTATACATTTCAGCATCTTTCTGAGCCTTCTTCTCCAAAGTACGTGCCATGAACTTCCTGAGGTCTTCACCTTTCTTTTCCCCTTCTTGGCACAGTAATTTGGAAGAAGTCCGGAGAGTCTTTGGTCCATGTGATATTGCTTTTGCTCACACATCGAACTTCTCCTCGCTATCTCGATCTTGTTAAGTCTTCCAAATCCTTAGATGGTTCTTGGCCACAGAAAATTCTTCAGATAAATGGGCAAACTGGCCAGAGAGTGCTTCTTTGAACATCTCTGTCATCTTGGTCATGAGCATTGAGCTCATTTCCTCAACAACAGATTTAATCATCACTTCATTCCTCTCTGCCAATTTCACCTCTAGAAATGCAGTTGACTCCTGGTGCTTCTGTTTCATTTCAAAGATCGAGCTCATCCTTGACTCCCTCCAGCTTTTCATTCAGCTTATCTTCCATGGAGGTCATCTGTGAGGTCAGAGTGTTTTGGATTAGCACCAGCTCTGAAGAGTGACTAAGACTTTCCATCTTTTGAGCTTGATTGGCCAATGTTTCTTCCATTTGAGCAATCTTGATCATCATTGGCTCAACCTTCTCAAGTTTCTCCATCAAGGGAGTGAGATCAATCTCAGGAACCTTCTGCACCTTCTCTGCTGTTTGATCATTACGAAGCTTGACCCCCGAAGCTCCGGTCTCCAATGAGCTCCGGTCAAGAAGTGCTAGCCCGGTCGAGGTTGACCAATTTCAGGTTGATCAGCAACAGAAGTTTCCTTCTCCATCTGAGACTGATCCTCAGCATCTCCCTGTTGGTCCCCATCTCCATCTTGAGATTTGTCTCCGCTGCTCGGGGCACCAACTTCAGTAGCTTTTCTCTCAGCTATCTTCCTCTGAACCAGCTCATCAAAATCGGAGTTTTTCATCCTGAGCTTTGTCCTTCGAACCACGAGAAGTCGGTCGAAAGGCCGCCTCCTCATTCCACCAAAGCTTCCCTCCCGAATGCGGCAATATCAAGCATCTCGGGAAGAGTCGATTGAGGATGAACACCTGTTGTCCTTAATCAAAGAAAACATCTTGCGGATCGGGGGTATGAGTGAGCTCGAGTCTGGGTCAAGAATGAACCGTTCCCCTTGCTCCTCCACTCGCCTTCTTGAATTTGCCCCTTCTTCCATCTCGGGCTCTCGTTCGGGCTTGAAGCTTTTCTTTGAGGATCAAGAAGAGATCACTCAGAGCTCATCAAGAATATTCTACGTTCCCGAGTCTCGCCAGCTTCTTGATTTGCCTTGAAATCGGGATCCATCTTGTAGTTAGTATTCATGGGAATCCTAACCGCATTGCAATCAGACACCATATTTGGCAATCGGATCTACGGTGTACTTTGCACGGTTGATGAATATTCCTTCCTTTGATTGTTTCACTTGAAGACCTAGAAAAGAAATTCATCTCTCACATCATTGACATCTCAAACTTGCTTTTACATCAATGTTGAAAACTTTTCACACAAATTGATGGTTTGGAGATCCAAAAATGATGTCATCAACATATATCCTAACCAAGAAGATATCTTCCCCATCTTTTATCCCTAAGCGAGTTCTATCAACAGCCTCCTTTGACAAAACCATGGTCAAGAAGAAACCGAGAAAGTGTATCATACCATGCTCGGGGTGCTTGCTTGAGACCATACAAAGCTTTTTCCGAGCACAGAACTTGGTCATTCTGCTTTGAAACCGGGAGGTTGTTCTACATAAACCTCTTCTTTAAGCACACCGCTTCATAAATGCACTTTTCACATCCATTTGATAGATCGTGAACTTCATGTGGGCAAAGATATGCAAGAAACAATCGATGGCTTCTAGTCTTGCAACAAAGTGCAAAGGTGTCATCATAATCCAAGCCTTCTACTTGGGAATAACCTTGTGCAACTAGCCTTGCCTTGTTTCTTACAATGTTGTTGTTTTCATCTCTTTTATTCTTGAAAACCCACTTGGTTCCAATGACATTGTGCCTTTTCGTGTCTATCTACTAGCTCCCCATACTTCATTCCTTGAGAATTGATTCATTTCATCTTGCATAAAGAAGAATCCAAAGGAGAATCTTGTAGAGCTTCACCAATCTCGGTAGGTTCTTTCTCCGATAGGAAAGCGGCGAGAATAGTGCACTCTCACCATGGAACCTTCTTGTTTTAACACCTTCATTATATCACCCACAATCGACTTGTAGGATGACTATCTAACCATTTCCTTCTTGATGTTCCCCCTTCAAAATATCCTCAACATTTGAAATGTTACGTTCGATTTAATTCATGAACTCGAGGGAACAACAGAAAAGGAGAAAGGAATCATCTTCCTCGGGAAATTCTATTGAAACATTGTCGAGACATTTGTTCCCCTTTGGTTGATAGATTCGAAATTTGCCTCACCGTGACCACATCTTCATTGGCATCACATACCGAGTCTCAACGGTGTCTGCTCGTTGATTGGTCACCTTTGGAGTGTTGGTTTTCCCGAGTCTCACCATCCCGATTTCCATCCTGAACTTCTTTATTCGAAGTCCGAGTCACTCCAATCATAGATAGTGGTGACTTCTTCTTTTTCGTGTTCAATGAATGATTTATCTTTCTGTTTCAGGCTTAATCTGGTGATCCTCTTAGTCAGTTCATCTGCATCATGTTCCTGGTTCTTCTGAACACAAGTAGATTCATCAAAAACAACATGAGGTGTTTCCTCCACAATAAGAGTCCTACAGATTTGTAAACTCGAAAGCTTTTTGACTTGAAATATCCTAAGAATATTCCTTCATCGAACTTTACTATCAAATGTTTTCAACCGATCTTTACCATTATTGTGTATAAAACACTTGCAACCAAACACACGAAAGAAAGAAACAAGAGGCTTCCTTTCATTCCAAAGCTCATAGGGTGTTTTGCCTTGACTCTTAGTCATCATGGATCTGTTCTGAGAGTAGCATGCAGTGTTGATGACTTGACCCAAAATCTTTTAGGAATATCGACCTTTATATCATTGTCCTTCCTTAAATTTCTTTTTTTCGTAGTCCTTCTCCTTCTTTCAAAGAACACCATTTTGTTGAGGGGTCCTTGCGCTTTATGTTTCATGTGAAATTCCATTCTCTGCGCACAATAATCGATATGATATGATTTATAAACTCGGTTCCTTTGTCGATCCGATTTTGACCACACTCGATTTTTTCTCAATCTTGAGCCTTTTCAAGAACTCTGGCGGCTTTTATCTCGAGTCTTTTTCTTCTTGAAAAGAATATGACCCAAGTATATCTTGAGTAGTCATCAACTACTACCAATGTGTATTTCCCGCCATTAGTGCTTCTCGGTGTTATTGGACCAAAAAGATCCATATCGCGATGAATCAAGTATTCTCACAAGAAAACCTCAACTTTGCTTTTAAAAGATGCTTTTATTTGTTTTCCTTTCCGCACGATCACAAATGTGTTCCTTCTTGAACACTTCATTAGGCAACCCTCTCACAAGAGCTAATCTTGCAAGCTTGTTCGTGGTTTTGAAATTTAGGTGATTCATTCTTTTATGCCATAACCAACTGGTATCTGTGGAACTTTTAGCAACTAAACATGTATCTTTAGGAGTTGAACTCCAATCGCCAAAGATACACATTCCCTTTTCTTGTACCCGGTCAAGAATACTTTCTGTGATGTATCATCTTTCACAAAACATAAGTTCTTAGAGAACTCAACATTGAAACCCTTATCACAGAATTGGCAAATTGAAAGCAAGTTATGCTTCAATCCAGATACATATGAAACACCATGGATATGAATCGAGTCGATTTCCAAAGTTCCATATCCTTGATCATCCCCTTGGAGTTATCTCCAAAAGTGATCCGTGGTCCTCTTTGTTCAACATAGTCACTGAGTATCTTCTTGAATCCTGTCATATGTCTTAAACATCCACTGTCAAGATACCATACATCAGGGGTCTTTTCATCTCTGCTCATCAGTGCTATGTGATCTTTTATCAGCTTAGTGCCCTTTGTTTTCCTCCCCGAAAAATGATCAATTCTTAGGTACCCGAGTTTTTGTAGGGTCCTACAAGGTTAGATGTACCTTTCGGAATCCAAATCTGCCTGACAACTCTAATCACTTTAGAGTGGCTAATTTGTCTTCCATAAACATCAACATATACATCCACTACTCTGGGTGCCTTAACCGTTTTCTGTATATGTGTGCTCGCTTTAGCATGAACATGGGCTTTTGAATTTTTCATTGGTTCAGGCCTTCTGTTCAGATGCTTAAGCTTTTGTGCAGCCGATCTAAATCTTTGTTGACTCGGGTTCAGGTAACCTTTACCCTTAGGCAAGTGGGGTTCAGGTTGCATCTTTGAAATCTGGTCTTTCAAAGATAATTGAGGACTTGGTCTCTTCATTGAGAATGTCTCTGCGAGTGTTTTCTCATCCGAGGATTCCTCCCGATGGTTCAATGTGGAGCCTTTCGGTTTACATCCTTAGCCCGAGGCTTTGAAGTACTTGCTGAAACTTTCCAATCGATTGCTTTCGGGTTTTCTAGCCTTCACCTGAGGTTTGGGCTTTCTAACCTGATCATTCAGTTTTACTGAGACCATAGGTCCTTTTCCCTTGTCTAGCACCTTGGGCATTACTTGATTTGAAGTGTAGGTGCCAACGGGTTTTACAAAGATTGTCTTCTTGCTACTTGATGCGGATTCGAGATGACCTTGTGAGGTTCCCCGGAATGTATCCTAATCCAGTTTTATAGTGGCGGATCTCTCGGTAACTCAAATTTCATCTATTAAATTAGATGCTTTATTCAATAGAGTTAACTTCTTACATGCACTATCCTCACAGCGATTCTGTAGAGTTTCATGCTTCTCGGAGAGGTCATTGAACTTAGTTACGATTAGTCAATCTCTTCAAAGGATTTCTCTAGCTTTTCGCTTAGGTTCATTATCGAACTTCTCTTTCTCTCGAGAGTTGTACTTTCGAAACATCCATTCATCAAGAGCTCCCATTAATTGAGAAGTGATTTCATATTGCTAGAGTCTTTCCATTTTAGATTTTCAACTTTCGGTTCCTTATTACGCTCTTGAGTTCTATTTAGCGATCCCTTGCAAAACAAAGATAGTCCTTCATCGATTCTCAAAAAGAATCCATCGGTCAAAATGACTTTGTTTTCGATGGAACTTGAAAACTCTTGTGCTAGTGTAGGAGCAACAACAGAGAAAGAAGAGTTTACCTCCTCAATGGTCATCGATGGATGTCATCACTTTCACCGTCGAGAATATCTCATCCAAGAGCTAGATCCTCCTCGAATGTTCTTCTTATGCAACCATGGCCTTTTTGCTAGAGAACTTCTTGTCTCTTTTTTAGCTTGCCTTTCTCTTCTCTCCTTAGCACTCAAATCGACAATCATAATTTGAAGTGACCTTTCTTCCGCAATTATAGCATCTGTTGGTATCATCATCCTGATCACTTTCTTCTTTGGACTTGGAGTCCTTCTTTCTGGATGAAGATCCTTCAGCTTTCAGGTCCTTCTTCTGGTACCTGTGGTTCCTATAATAGCTTTTGTATTTTCCAAATCTACTATTAAGTCTGTCAAACCTCCTTGCCATCAGTGCTAGCTTTTCCTCAAGCTCATCCCCGATTTTTGGCATGGGGGTTCTCGAACTCTCTAGTTTTTATGAGTTTTGTCTTTGGCTTTTAAAGCCACATTCTTACTAGATGATGAATCATCTTTGCTGTCAGCCTTTTTGGATTTCTTATCAATTACAAATTCATAGGCTTTCAGCTCAGAGAAGACTTGTTGATAGGGCATTGAACTAATGTTCTTGGTGTTTTCAATCACCACTGCATGAATATCCCATTTCTTAGAAAGACCTCTAAGAATTTTCAATGCAACTTCTCTTTGTGGATATTTCTTTCCAAGTGCATTTAGATCATTCATGATGCTAGTGAATCCAATTTGTCTATTGATTCACCATCATCCATTTCAAAACTATCAAACCTTCCAATTGCCACTGAAAGTTTGTTTTCTTTTATATGATATGTGCCTTGGCACATAACAGCTAGTGTATCCCAAATCTCTTTAGCGATTATTACGGTGAGATCATTCCCATCACACCATCATCAATTGTCTTTGTATAGTGTGTCTTTAGCAATGTAGTCTAGATTGACTAACTTTCTCTCCTCAGAGTCGGGTTGGTCATCGACTTAGGAAATTCTCGCTTTCTAGATCAATTCTCCTATCTTCTTTCCTCTCGATTCACCACAAATGGCCCGAATGGTCCTTGAGAGACCACTCTCCACATACGCTCATGTTTGGAATACGATGATGAGCTCTGCATTCTCGATCTCCATAAATCATAGTTCTCTCGAGAACATGGGAAGTTTTTAGAAGACATTTTTTATCGATCTTTTTAAAAGAAAAAAAAAATCAAAGAAATAAGATCGATTCAGATAGACCACAAGTATTTTTGAAAATAAAACCTTGGTCAACAAAAGCGGTGGTCAAGTTGAACCATCGCTCTGATACCACTTGTTGGTCCCGTCAAACGAAGTCTTACAAGTGTATGGGGAATACACGTGTTCGGTGTTTTAAAAACTTTTTCTTACTAAGGTCGGCTTGGATCGATAATCCTCAAGATTAGGTTCGAGAAGCCACAGATCACTCGAGTCAAAGTCTCATCGAGACAAAGGATCCCGAAATGCTTTCGGATACCTCGGATAATCCCAACCGAGTCCTCGAGTGTCGAGATCCCGAGTTGCTTGGATCGATAACTAACTTATTCAATCCTCGGAAGAGAGTTCGGTTTGGTAACTATCTGTTCTAGCTACTTTCGATCGTCTTGAATGGTTGACCCTTTTAGTTATACTCGTTTTAAGCTTTGCAATAAAACCTTCCTTTATGAAATAGTGATTAGGTCAGGATTCAGTTATGCAACTTCAGTGGATTGATTCCAACTGAATATCAGTGAAAAGTATGCTTTCAATCTCAGTGATGCAACAGTTAATGCACAGATATATAAATCAATAAATAACACAGCAATTATAGTGGTTCAGAGACTCAAGCTCCTACGTCCACTCTCCCTGACCCTTCAGAGAAATTCACTAATCACTTCTGAGCTTTCTGACTACCTCGTAGTTTACTTACTCAACTCGGCCCTGAGTTTTCTGACTACTCCACGTAGTTTACTTACTCAACCCGACCTTGAGCTTTCTGACTACCTCCGTAGTTTACTTACTCAAACACTAACAAGCTTTCAGACTACCTCTGTAGCTTACTAACTTCTCCTCTAGAGTTTTCTGACTACTCCGCGTAGTTTACTAACTCTTTACAACTTTTCTCACCAACAAACACACTCCAACTACCTTCTCAAGGATTTGGGGTTTCTCGGTTGGTTTCCAACTAGGATGAGATATCCTTTACAATGAAGCACAATGCAAAGGGTTAGGATATCTCGACTAAGATTTGGATAATTCTTATCAAGCTAGGCTTAGTATAGTGAGCTCTCTTCAATATAGAAGCACTTGGGAAATTCTAGGTTTTTCGAGTGCTTTAACTTTTGCAAGAATAAGTTTGAGCTCTTGAGTTGCGTATAAATTTCCCGTAACCTTACAATGTAGAGGGTCACCAGTATTTATAGGCATACACCAAGGTCACTCTTAAAAACTATCCGTTGGAGAGACAGCTTCGTGAGTTTCCTCTTATGGTGTGTGAGGAACGGCTATATTTAGGGTTTGAAACTCCCTAACACTTTTTAGGCAATAGCCTTTCATGTAGCCGGTCTTCACTTTTTGCAGTCTGGAACTTTTGTACGTCTGACATCTTTTACAGCGACACATCCTTTGTCGATTATCGATGGTATAGTGATGCGTGTCGTCTTCCTCTTTTTGACTTTTGTCTCCAGTTAAAGGTAGACACCTTCAACGGCTCTTTTGGTTACAAACTCTGAGTTTGATATAACCTTAACAACACTTCTGACTTAGTTCCTTTTGTCTGCATTTGAATGTCTTGGCAGATATCTATTATCTAAGGAATCGCGATCTTCTCGATATTGCATCCTTGGATAGATATATTGATGCCTCGGAACATTCGAGGTTTATCTTGAGCATTCAAGACACTTCTTGAGTCTTGATAATTCTTTCTGCCATCGGTATTCTTGATCTTGATTCTCGATCTTGATCTTGCGTCTTGAGTCTTGAGTCGTCGAGGTCTTCGAGTCTTGAGTCTTACGAGTTTTTATAGTTATCTTGGTGATATCTTTGAGTCTTCATCTTTGAGTCTTGATTTCCTCAAGAACCTCATCGAGTCTTGATATCTCGATTTCTGCGAGTCTTGAAACCCTTTTTCATCTTGAAACTTCGCTTCTTGAGACACATCTTGAGTTCTTGAGTCTTGAAACCTATCTGAACTATATCTGGCGACTATACATTTTGCGGATAACATCCTCAATACTCTAAAAAAGCTAATCCTCGACTCAACTATCAAGATCATTCTGAACATGTCATACTCAGGGGTTTTGAGATCTTAATCAAAATCATATATCTTTTATTAAATTCATCTCCCAACATTAACAGTTCCTTGTAAACGAGTGCATGTTTCACAACTTAGATAGATCTGAACAATCTATTTCTAAAAGTTGATATGTAAGGCTCAGATTGACTTGTCTTGACCAAGAGATTACACTAGTGCATTTGATCTTGTTGAAATTGGACCTCTGAGAGAGGATAAACTCATTCGCCTTGACTTAAGGGATGAAGAGTTCGACCTCGATGGTTGTTGATTTCTTAATCTCTACGCACTTAATAAGGACTGTGTGATTAGTAGTTATTGCTTTGACAAATAAATGGGAAGAGAATCATTGCGACTTGATACACCTATATCTTCTTGAATAATATTAATTACCGCACGATTTGCTAAAAATCTGACAGAGAATTGTGTGCTTGCAAGGTCTTACTTGATTGGTCCCCTCTGTGGGCCCGGAACCTTTATCATACCAAATCTTGCAAGTGGAATTAATTTTCCGGTATGGATAATAAAGCTGGGATGTCCTTACTCCATGGATAAAAATATTAATTAATATAAAGCTTTTCAGTGGCTTAATTAATTAATGGACTAAATAATTTTAAACACGGAAAATAATAACCGGGATCCATATTACCGTAATATGGGTTAAGATTGGATAGTGCAATATTAATTATATAGTGATATTAATTAATATTAATGAGCTGAATTATATTGTGGCTCAATATTGAAATTCAGAAGCCCATTGGAAGGTCCATCTTAATTCTCCTAAAGGCCCCTCAAGTAGCCCAAATTATAGTCCAATAAATAAAAGGTGATAAAAATAAAATAAATTTATTGTTGCAATATTTCCTAATTTTTCGAAAATATTAAAGAAAAGAGGGAGAAGGATTTTCTTGAAAAGATTTTATGGAAATGAGATAATGTATTCTTGGAATACAAGATTATCCCATAAATTCAAGAAAACTCCCACTTGGCTTCTTTAATTGGATTTTTTGAAAATTACGTGTAAGATAGGGAAGAAAGATTTTCTTGGAAAAATTTTATGGAGAAAGATATGTATTCTTGGAATACAAGAATATCTCATAAATTCAAGAAATATCCAATCTTGCAAATCTTCTTAAATTTTCGAAAATTAAGGCTAAATAAGGGTGTGAGATTTTTGTGGAAAAATACACATGGAAAGAAGAATATATTGGATATATTCAAGATTTCTTGGAGATCAAGAAAATATCTTTCCTAGCCCTAATTGTGCACTAAAATTTCGAAACCCCCTTGTCTTATAAATAGGGGATGATTTTTTCATCTCCAACTAGTGTTCCATGCGTTGGAAATATTAGAAATCCACAAAGGTTGTGCAACAATATTTTTATTTTCCTTGTTTTATAAATTGTTCATTGGAGAACCTTCCACTGGGGTTATTGGACAAGGACTTGGGAATACTTGAGAAGGACTTTTGGTGGGTATCCAGATACTTGATCCTGTCTGTGTCAGATTGTCTCTCCAACGAGTACGTCTACGTAAACTCCTAAAAATTCCGCATGCTAGGATCTTTTACGTGAAATATTATTTGCATGTTGTTGTTGGATTGATTATTATTTGAATTCACTTAGGTAAATTCATGCTAGTAATAATTGTTAATTTAAATTTGTGTTTATGAGGTCATCCCTATAGATCCTGACAAATGTTATCCCAACAAATGGTATCAGAGCCCTGGTTCGGGCTCTGATCTTTTAAACTGTAATTTAAATTGTTGTTCATTAAAATTGAAATTGGATAGTAGAACTGTTAGATCTATTTTGCAAGTATCCGATTGTCATGGTATTTTAATGTGCTTATTTACATGCATATAAATTGTTGGTTTTTAATTCGATTCGATCGGATTCATTTTACCTCGTGAGAAAATCCACGAGTAGATTATGATTTGTTTGATTTGTTCAATGTAATAGACTAGTCTAGATCTAGGTTTATTTATTTTTTGTAAATAAATTGTAACCGAATCGTGAACGAAGACGGAGATGGAGAGTTAAAGACGGAAGTCCATGTGCCCAGATGTACGCGAGCCAGGACGAAGCACGCGGACTAGGCCGAAGGCCTAGCGACCTTGCGCATCGCTAGGCGGGATACGAACGGGGTTGTTTGGCGTCGAGCACCGGGCGACGCATGCGGCATGCGCATGGTGCGCGCCGGGCATGCGGGCGGGCCGAGATGGGCAACGGGGCGTGGGGCCCCGAATGCGGTCGCGTCCGGGTGATGCCTCACGCGCGCAAAAGCCGTGGACGACGGGGCGGGATGACCAATCCGGACCGGGGCGTGTGCCTAGGCGCATGCGACTCGGTTCCTGGTCGTGAGCTACTCGTTTTCCGGACGTCGTCCTAACCCAAAATGGAGGATGTTTTAAAGAATTGTTACGGATTCAGTGGGAGCTTTTCAAGACGAACGATGAAAGCAAAAGAAGGGACGATTTCTCAAGATCAAGATTTGGAATTTAAACCATGATAGTTGGATATATGTGCCCAACGTGATTTATTTAGTCTTGATGCTTGTTTTAAATTTGTGCAATTTTATTTGTTAAATGTGTTTGCATGATTTGGAATTGTGTAAAAGAAAATCTCACTTTCGAAAATAACTAAGTATGTTTTATTGACAAATTTTATTCCGGATAGTAAAATTATGTCAAATTGACCTCCATGATTTATTTATTTGTGAATTCTTTTGGAGAAATTTCCCCAACGGAACGACCAAAAGATGGATTTCACATGAATAAATTCCCAAAAGGATGATTGTGAATTATTATTAGTTGCGACGATGACCCTCCCAATGAGGCTCGCACAAAGCGAAGTAATAATTCTGTATTTAATCATGGTTATTACTTAGGTATAAAATTGATATGCATATACTTCTCCGAAGTCCCTGTCAATTTTATATTGGTCAAGTGGGAGCTGACTATTAATTTTGAATTAAAGGTTTGTAACTGTTCTTGTCTATAACCTGCTTGAATGTGTTTAAATAGACAGTTCACCCAACGTGACCTATTTAAACTGTTTTGATATGTCGGCTGATGCATGTTCATATTGTTTTGAGATTTTGATATGAACAATGTGATCAAATTGAGTGATAATTTTGTGCTTATACAAATTGTTATTTATTTCAGTTCAGCATGTCGCAACCTTTTAATCCACTGTTAATATACTTAAAGTGAATAGAATTGTATAGGAAACTATGTTGATTGGAAACGAAAAGTTATGATTGTCCTAACTGCACAAAAGCACAAGTGGATTCTTGACACACCAAAACCAGATGAGCCAACTGACGAGTAAAAAATGCGGGACTCGTTAGATCACCTTGTGAGAGATGTTGTCGCTGAAAATGGTGGAGGGCAACCCCGTAAGGGATTATGTCCTCAAAATAGATGGCCCATCTGAATAAACTTGAGGTTCTGGGTGCAGATTATGATCTGGAGACCCAGATCGATTTGGTACTCCACTCTCTGCCCAAAAGTTTTGAGCACTTTGGCCTCGCTAGCTGATTTGTTGCAAGCTTTTGTCACGACACAGACGTAGATGGGGCACCGAACTCAAGCTTTGATGGCAAGTGGTCCGTCTTCATCTTCTAGGCCAAGGGAAGGCAAGAAGAAGAAGAGGACCAAAAGCCATAAGCAATAAAACTCAACTGTTGCCAAGGGCAATGGTAAGATGAGGAATGCTTGTGGTGTCAAGGAAAATCCAAAGGGGAAGTGCTTCAACTGCGGTGAAAGAGGACAATTGAGGTTTGTCTATTCCAAGCCCAAAAGGGGCTGGAAAGAAATGTAATTCTCACGCACTAGTTGTTGAAATTTATTTAGCGGCGTATACTTCTCATTCGTGGGTAGTTGATACAGGATCTGCTAACCATGTATGTTTCACATTACGGGGTCCCAGCTGACCCAACAACTTAGTGGAAGTGAGATCCTAATCACATGGGCAATGCTACGTAAGTAACGACTATTGCAATGCTATGAAGGTAGCGGGTATTGCAATTCCACGAAAGTGGGGTTACTGCAATGCTATGTGAAGTAGCAATTTTTGCAGTATTGCATGAATAGTGGTTAAAGCAGTGGGAGACGTGCACCTGTCTTTTGAAGACATAATTTTAGTTTTGAGAGATGTTCTCCACGTTTCTGTTTTTCGGAAAAACCTTATTTCAGTTTCAAAACTATTTAATGATGGATATTCTGTTCGTTTTTCTAAACAATCTACTGTTTACCATAACGATGTCTTTATCTGTCATGGAACTTTACGTAACAATCTCTATACTATTAACTGTGCACACCACTCACAAAATTCATCTTATAACACATCGACTGTTTCATGCAATAAGGGAAAACGTTTAGAAAACGTGAACGAGACATTTCTATGGCATCTAAGATTTGGTCATATTAATCTAAATACGATCCAAAGGTTGGTGAAAGATGGTTCACTGATGGACCTACAGTTAGAACCACTTCCAACCTGCGAATCATGTTTGGAGGGTAAAATGACCAAGAGGGCATTTGGAGCAAAGGAGAATAGAGCCACAGAAGTGTTGCAAATCATTCACACTAACGTGTGTGGTTCAATGTCAACAAAAACTAGAGGTGGCTATGAGTATTTCGTGACTTTCATCGATGATTACTCAAGATTCGGCTACATTTTCCTCATGAAATACAAATCGGAAACCTTTGATAAATTCAAGGAGTTCAAAGCCGAAGTGGAGAATCATAAGAAAAAGAGTATCAAGTTTCTACGATCTGATCGTGGAGGCGAATACCTCAGCGATGAGTTTTTGAACTACCTGTCAGACGAGGGCATTGTTTTCCAGTTGACTGCACCCGGAGCCTCTCAACAAAACGGGGTTGCAGAACAAAGAAACAAAACACTCTTAGAAATGGTCAGATCCATGATGAGTTATTCAGATCTACCCAAGTCATTTTGGGGTCATGCCTTGGAAACAACGTCTTACGTTCTAAATCTGGTGCCATCCAAATCGGTTCCGAAAACCCCTAAAGAGTTGTGGACTTGGCGCAAGCCCAGTCTGAGACATCTCAGGATTTGGGGGTGTCCAGCATACGTGCTAGACAAGGAAGCCGGTAAGTTGGATGCACGTTCGGAACTAAGGTTGTTTATAGGATATCCCATGGGAACGAAATGGTGCATGTTCTATCGTCCCGTAGATCAAAAGGTGGTAATAAGTACGCACTTTAGATTTTTGGAAGAAGACTTGATGAACAATCGAAAGCCCAAAAGTGAGATTACCTTAAATGAAATAAGAGGGCAACCTCCTATACCAACTGTACAGGTTGATATACCAAGCGTCACACCGACATAATCTAAACCTCGTCGTAGTGGGAGGGTTGTCCGACAACCTGAGAGATTCATGGGGATAGGAGAATCTTCGGATTTGGACCCCGGGGATAGTGAATCAGACCCCTGGTCCTACAAGGAGGCGGTGTTGGGGTTGTACTGGAAAGTATGCTTTTACTTTGTATAAATAAACTGAATTTCTGTCTTATTTACAGAAATAAATTATTTATCACTAATGCTTTAAATATCATTGAATGTTACATATATTTACTGCATAACTGTTCAATAAATAGTACGTGTTACATTGTAGTTAATTTAGTGATACCAGATCACAGAAGATTAAATTAACAGTTCCTTGTAACCAAAATTACACCATTCACGACCTAGATGGAAATGAACAATCCATCGTGAAAGGTTAAAGTGTAAGGCTCAGATTGGCTTGTCTTGACCGAGAGATTACACTAGTGCATGACTGATGCACTGAATAGGACCTACAGGAGGACAAATTCTTCAACACTGAACTACGAAGAATTAGACCTCAGTGGTTTGTTATTTCTTAATCTTCGTCCCTTGAATAGGATCGCGTGTGGTTAGTAATTATTGCTTTGACTTATTACGGGTAGAGAATCAACGAGATTCAATACTTTATATCTTGGGCAATATTATTGGTCACATGCGATTGCTAAGATTTAATACGAAGAATCGTGTGCAAGTACGCTTGTTCGATTTGCCCCCTTGGGAGGTTCATAAGATTTATCATACCAAATCTTGCAAGTGGAACTAGTTTCCAATATGGATAATAATGTTGAACAGTTCCTTAACCAAGGACAAAAGATATTAATTAATGAAAAGCTATTTCAGTGGCTTGAATTAATTAATGGGCTAGATAATCTTAAACACGGGAAATAATAACCGGGAGCCATATTAACAGTAATATGAGTTAAGATGGATAGTGCAATATTAATTATGTAGTGGGATTAATTAATATTTATGGGCTTGAATAATATTGTGGCTCAATATTAGATATTCAAAGTCCATTAGAAGGTTCAATCTTAATTCTCCTAAAGGCCCCTCAAGTAGCCCAAACATAATGTCCAGTAACTGTAAAAGGTGTTTAAAATAAAATAAATTATTGTTGCCTAATTTTCCTAAAAGTTTCGAAAATAATAAATAAAAGAGGGAGAAAGATTTTCTTTGAATTTTGTTATGGAATGTAGATAAGTATTCTTGGAATACAAGATTATCTCATTAAATTCAAGAAATCTCCCACTTGGTTATTTATTAGGAATATTTCGAAATTTATGAATAAATAAGGAGATGAAAGATTTTCTTGATTTTCTTGAAAATATATTATGGAAGATATGTATTCTTGGAATACAAGAATATCTCATAAATTCAAGAAGATCCAAATCTTGGATTCCTACTCCTTATTTTTCAAAAAATACCATAACAAGAGGAGTTGGGATTTTTGTTGAATATATAATTATGGAGAAAAGAATATATGGGATATATTCAAGATTTCTTGGAGATCAAGAAAAAGATTTTTCCATCTTTATTTCCACCTAAAATTTCGACCAACCCCTCATTATAAATAGGGGATGAATGTTTCATCCCCGGTGAACACTAAAAATGGTTTTTTCTGAAAAAATTTTGTCGATAAAATATCAAATATTTTGAAACGTCGACCGGATTGTGTATTTTCAAAAACCTCAATTGTGAGAGTGTGCAATTCCATGTGTTGGAAAAATTAGAAATCCACAAAGGTGGTGCAACATAATTTTATTTTTCCTTTTGTTAAATTGTTCATGAGTTCCTTCCAATTTGATTGTTGAACAAGGGCGAGGGAATACTTGAGAAGGCTTTTTGGTGTGTTCGTGTGAACGGGATCCATCTTCTCAATGGTTGTCACTCCAAGAGGTTAGTTCACATAAACCCGTAGCAATTCCGCATGCGTAGGATTTATGTGAACTGTTTATATGCATGATTTGTTGTTGAATTTTTATTTGAATTAATATAGGATTAATTCATGCTAGTAATAATTGTTAGAATTAAATTTGTATTTAAATATTCATCCCGAATAGATCCGGGCAATTAATTCTCTAACAACTGGTGTCAGAGCCTCGGTTTCGGCCTCTGAGTTTTAAATTGTAATTTAATTCGTTTTCATTAAATTTGAAATTGGATAGTAGAATTGCTAGATCTTTTTTGCAGGTATCCAATTGTTATGGTATTTGATGAATGTTCATATTTATGCATGCATATAAATTGTGGTTTTTTTTAATTGATTCGCTTGAATTCGCTTTGCCCTCGCGAGAAAATCCACGAGTAGATTAAGATTTTATTTGATTCGCTCAATGTAATGTACTGCCCAGATCTAGGTTTATTTATTTTTTATAAATAAATTGTAACCGATCGAAATGGAGGCGAGACGGAAGAATTAAAATATGGATCCTGAATCGCAGTTTACGCTGCCGCTGGCAGAACGCGTTGGTGGAAGACGCGTATGACACGCGACGCTCGCAGTGCACATCGGGTATTGGCGATAATGGCGGCCTAGGGCGGATCAAAGCCGAGGCAACAGGTAGGGCCGCGATGCGGATGCGCCAGCGGCTGCGACGAGGTGGGGCGGCGACGTATAAGCGGATTTCCGCATGGGCGATTCGTACGCAGCGCGCAGTTGCTGGCGCGAAGCGCTACCGCTACCGCCGAAGTTGCCGGAAGGCTGGGCGACGCGGCGGCACTTAGGGCGCCAAGACGACGGGTTGCCGACGACAAGGCGAAGAGTGCAAGGGGTGCACTCCGACCCGCGAGCTGGTCGATGACGTGACTTGACGAGACGTTTTTTTAAGACGGTCAAGTGGGAATTTTTCGAGACGAACGATGAAGGATATGAAGACGATTTCTCAAGATCAAGACATGACAAAAATTAACCGTGACAATTGGATATATGTGCCCAATGTGCTTAATTTTTGTTTTGATGTTTTGCATTTTTTTTTTGTGCTTATTTAAATTGTGTTTAAATTTGCGATGCATGAGAAAATATTTTTTTGAAAAATCTCACTTTCGAAAATTACTAAGTATGCTTAAACAATTAATTGACAATTTTATTCCGAAAAAATTGAATTAATTTTGACCTCCATGATTTATTTATTTGTGAATTCTTTTGGAGAAATTCCCCCCACGGGACGGTCAAAAGATGGCTTTCACATGAATAAATTACAAACGGATGATTGTGGATTATTATTAGTGGCGACGATGATCCACCCCACGAGGCTCGTTCAAAGCGAAATAACAATTCTGTATTTAATCATGGTTATTACTTAGGTATAAAATTGATATGCATATACTTCCCCGAAGTCCCTGTCAATTTTATATTGGTCAAGTGGGAGCCAACTATTAATCTGGATATTAAAGGTTTGTAACTGTTTTCTTGTTTGTAACCTGCTTGAATGTGTTTAAATAATGACCCAACCCACGTGTCTTATTTAAACTGTTTTGAGATGTTGGCTGATGCATGTTCATATTTTTTTTGAGATTTTATTATGATGCATGTGATCGAACCTTGTGATATATTTGTGCTTATGCATATTATTATTTATTTCAGTTCATCATGTCGCAACCTTTTAATCCACTGTTCAATATACTTAAAGACAATTTGCTTACTGGTGAAAACTTCGTTGATTGGAGTCATAAACTTACTATTGTCCTCACTGCACAAATACAACATCATTGGGTTCTTGATGTACCCACGCCTCGTAAGCCTACTGAAGGATCATCAGATGTAGAAAGATACTTGTATAATATCTGGGAGCAGGCTAACGAACCTATGAAGCGTATAATCTTGACTTCACTGTCTGGTGATTTGAGATACATTCATGAAGGTGTTGAATCTGCTGCGGAAATTATGCAAAGTCTTGAAGAAATGTTTTTGACAAAAGACCGCATGATCAATCAGTTTAAAAACGACGACGTGGCTAGGCTAAAAATGGCTGAGGGAACACCCGTAAGGGAGCATGTTCTCAGAATAAAATGTCATTTTAACAAGCTTGCCTATCTCGGTACTAAGTATTTTGATGAGAACCAAATCGAATTTCTTTTCCTAACTCTTCCAAGGTGTTTTGATGAGTTTTACTGTAGTTTTGTGATGAGCGATCACATGTTTACTATGGACACTCTACAAGAAGCCTTGGAGAAAATAGAGAAGCATTTAGGAAAGAAAGACGAAGCATTGGTGACCAAAGGTCTTTTCTCAAGATCTAGGTCAATGGAAGGCAAGACTCAAGAAAAGGAAAGTGGTCAGATCCAAAGCAAACTCATCACTAAGAAAAGTAAGAGAAAGACAGCTAGCTGTATGGGTGTCAAGAAAGTACCAAAAGGAAAATGTTTTAACTGCGGTAAAAAGGGACATTGGAGGACAGCCTGTTCCAAACCAAAAAGGAATGGAAAGAAAGGTAATTCTCACGCACTAGTTGTTGAAACTTCCTTAGCGGCGTATGCCTCCCATTTATGGGTGGTGGATACGGGGTCCACTGATCATGTTTGTTTCATTTTACAGGGGTTCAAGCTAACCCGACAACTTAGTGGGAGTGAGATCCTCATCACACTGGGCGATGCTACGAGAGTGGCTGCTGAAGCAGTGGGAGAAGTGCACCTGTCTTTTGAAGACAGAGTTTTAATTTTAAGAGATGTTCTTTACGTTCCTAGTTTTAGAAAGAATTTAATTTCGGTTTCTAAACTTTACCTTGATGGATATTCGGTTACTTTTGATAAAGTTGTTACCATTTCTCTTTATGATAAATTTATCTGTCATGGAACGTCGTCGAATAATCTCTGTACAATTAACAGTGCACACCACTCATGAAATGCATCCTATAACACATCAATTGTTTCCGATAAAAGAAAACGTTCATCAGACGTGAACGAGACACTTCTATGGCATCTAAGATTGGGACATATTAATCCAAAGAGGATCCAAAGGTTGGTAGAAGACGGTTCACTGGAGTCTCTCCAAGTTGAACCAATCCCAACCTGCGAATCATGTTTGGAAGGTAAAATGACCAAGAGGGCATTCAGAGCCAAGGGGAATAGAGCCAAAGAAGTGTTAGAAATCGTTCACACAGACGTATGTGGTCCAATGTCAATCAAAGCAAGAGGAGGTTATGAGTATTTCATCACTTTTATTGATGATTACTCAAGGTACGACTATATTTTCCTTATGAAGCATAAATCTGAGACTTTTGACAAATTCAAAGAATTTAAGGCTCAAACAGAGAATCATAGGGAAAAACGTATCAAGTCTCTACGATCCGATCATGGAGGCGAGTACCTCAGCGATGAGTTTTTGAACTACTTGTCAGATGAAGGGATTGTATCCCAAATAATCGTGCGGAACCCTCAACAAAACGGGTCGCAGAGCGAAAGAAAACAGAACTCTTTTTTTAGAAATGGTTAGATCAATGATGAGTTATGCGGATCTACCCAAGTCGCTACGGGGGTCATGCCTTGGAAACAAAGACTTTACATTCTGAACTTGGTGCCATCCAAATCGGTTCCCAAAACTCCCAAAGAATTATGGATCGGGCGCAAGCCGGTTTAGAGACACATGAGAAATTTGGGGTGTCCGCCCTCGTGTTGGACAAGGAAGCCGGAAAATTGGATCCTCGATCGTAATTAAGGTTGTTTATAGGATACCCCGGAAAACAAAAGGGTGTATGTTCTATGGTCCCAAGATCAAAAGGTTGTAATAAGCACCCACTTTAGATTTTTGGAAGAAGACTATATGAACGAAAGGAGACCCGTGAGATTACCTTAAATTAGCTAAGGGGCTAACCTCGATTAAATTGTATAAGATGATATACCAAATGACATACTTACACAACCGAACCTCGTCATAGTGGGAGGGTTGTGAGACAAATGACCCGAGAGATTCATGGGGATAGGAGAGTCCTCGGACTTGATTCCCTGACAAGACGAATCGGACCCCATGGACATATGACGAGGCAATCCAAGACAAGGATGTGGTTTCTTGGCAAACAAACAATGAAAGCGAAATGGGTTCTATGGATCATAACAGAGTGTGGGGAGCTAGTCGAACCACTTAATGGGGTCAAACCCATTGGTTGCAAGTGGGTATACAAGAGAAAAAAGAGGACCGGACGGGAAGGTGGAAACCTTCAAGGCAAGGCTTGTGGCGAAAGGTTATACTCGTAAAAAGAAGGGATCGACTATGAGGAAACTTTTTTCACCTGAAGTAATGCTCAAGTCCATCCGAATTCTCTTGTCGATTCTTCAAGATCTCAACTTTGAAATCTGGCAAATGGATGTCAAGACGGCTTTCCTTAACTGAAGTCTTGATGAAGAAATCTATATGCAACAACCCCAAGGCTTCATTGAAAAAGGCCAAGAACACCTAGTTTGTAAGCTCAAGAAGTCCATTTACGAACTCAAACAAGCATCCAGAGCTTGGAACCAATGTTTTGATCAAGTAATAAAGTCTTATGGCTTTGATCAAAATGAGTTCGAAAGTTGTGTGTACAAAATGACATTCTGCTCAACGGGAACGATGTAAAGGTGTTATCAGATGTAAGGGCATGGCTTTCAAAATAGTTTGATATGAAGGACTTAGGGGAAGCCGGGCACATCCTTGGGATCAAGATTACTCAAGATCGCAAGAAAATGATAATAGGCTTATCGCAAGCTTCATACATAGACACTGTCTTGAAGCGATTCAGCATGCAAGATTCCAAGAAAGGCTTCGTACCTTTCAGACATGGAATCCATCTATCCAAGGAAATGTGCCCTAAGACACAAAAGGAGATAGATGATATGAAAGACATTCCTTATGCTTGGTACCGTCGGAAGCCTTATGTATGCAATCTTTGTGCCGCAGACCGGATATCTGCTTTATCGTTGGCATGGTGGCAAGATATCAAAGTAACCCGGGAAAGAACATTAGGCAGCGTTAAAAACATTACGAAGTATCTGAAAAGAACTCGAGATAGAATGTTGGTTTATCGATCGATAGTCTAATCCCCATCGGCCACACGGACTCGGTTTCAAATCGGACTTAGATTTCAAAAATCTACCTCCCAGAGTGTGTTTTGCATGGGGAGGAGCCATGACATGGAGAAGCGTTAAGCGTAAATGCATCATGATTCTACCATGGAAGCCGAATATGTAGCTGCTTGCGAGGCAGCGAAAGAAGCTGTTTGGCTCAAGAACTTCCTAGTAGACTTGGATGTAGTTCCAAATTTGCCCAGCACAATCACTGTTTATTGTGATAATGCCGGAGCAGTTGCAAATTCAAGGGAACCAAGAGCCCACAAGGCCAAAAAAACACATTGAAAGGAAATACCATCTTATCGAAAAAATCGTTAAGAGAGGAGATATAGAGGTGGCAAAGATCGCGTCAGAAGACAACCTAGCAGATCCATTCACAAAGGGTCTGCCTCAGAATACATTCGAGAGACATGTGGAAGGAATGGGTGTCAAGACCGTTGCCAATCTGCTTTGAGTATAAGTGGGAGATATTATTAGGTTCGTGTAGGTGACATTAGATGTCACGTATTAGGAACTACACGAGACATGATGTAGTATACTTAAAAGATGACTTTGAGTATAAGTGGGAGATTGTTGGGGTTATATTGGAAAGTATGCTTTTACTTTGTATAACCAAACTGAATTTCTGTCTTATTTACTGAAATAAATTATTTATCACTGATGCTTTAAATATCATTGAATGTTACATATATTTACTGCATAACTATTCAATAAATAGTACGTGTTACATTGTAGTTAATTTAGTGATACCAGATCACAGAAGATTAAATTAACAGTTCCTTGTAACCAAAACTACACCATTCACGACCTAGATGGAAATGAACAATCCATAGTGAAAGGTTGAAGTGTAAGGCTCAGATTGGCTTGTCTTGACCAAGAGATTACACTAGTGCATGACTGATGCACTGAATAGGACCTACATGAGGACAAATTCTTCAGCACTGAACTAGGAAGAATTAGACCTCAGTGGTTCGTTATTTCTTAATCTTCGTCCCTTGAATAGGATCGCGTGTGGTTATTAATTATTGCTTTGACTTATTACGGGAAGAGAATCAACGAGATTCAATACTTTATATCTTGGGCAATATTATTGGTCACATGCGATTGCTAAGATTTAATACGAAGAATCGTGTGCAAGTACGCTTGTTCTATTTGCCCCCTTGGGAGGTTCATTAGATTTATCATACCAAATCTTGCAAGTGAAACTAGTTTCCGGTATGGATAATAATGTTGAACCGTTCCTTAACCAAGGACAAAAGATATTAATTAATGGAATGTTATTTCAGTGGCTTGAATTAATTAATGGGCTAGATAATCTTAAACACGGGAAATAATAACCGGGAGCCATATTAACAATAATATGGGTTAAGATGGATAGTGCAATATTAATTATGTAGTGGGATTAATTAATATTTATGGGCTTGAATAATATTGTGGCTCAATATTAGATATTCAAAGTCCATTAGAAGGTCCAATCTTAATTCTCCTAAAGGCCCCTCAAGTAGCCCAAACATAATGTCCAGTAACTGAAAAAGGTGTTTAAAATAAAATAAATTATTGTTGCCTAATTTTCCTAAAAGTTTCGAAAATAATAAATAAAAGAGGGAGAAATATTTTCTTTGAATTTTGTTATGGAATGTAGATAAGTATTCTTGGAATACAAGATTATCTCATTAAATTCAAGAAATCTCCCACTTGGTTATTTATTAAGCATATTTCGAAATTTATGAATAAATAAGGAGAGGAAAGATTTTCTTAATTTTCTTGAAAATATATTATGGAAGATATGTATTCTTGGAATACAAGAATATCTCATAAATTCAAGAAGATCCAAATCTTGGATTCCTACTCCTTATTTTTCGAAAAATACCATAACAAGATGAGTTGTGATTTTTGTGGAATATTTAATTATGGAGAAAAGAATATATGGGATATATTCAAGATTTCTTGGAGATCAAGAAAAAGATTTTCCCATCTTTATTTCCAACTAAAATTTCGACCAACCCCTCATTATAAATAGGGGATGAATATTTCATCCCCAGGTGAACACGAAAATTGGTTTTTCGGAAAAATATCAGCGTCGATAAAATATCAAATATTTTGAAACGTCGACAGATTGTGTATTTTCGAAAAACCTCAATTGTGAGTGTGCAATTCCATGTGTTGGAAAAATTAGAAATCCACAAAGGTGGTGCAACATAATTTTATTTTTCCTTTTGTTAAATTGTCCGCGAGTTCCTTCCACCGGATTGTTGAACAAGGGCTAGGGAATACTTGAGAAGGCTTTTTGGTGTGTTCGTGTGAATTGGATCCATCTTCTCAACGGTTGTCACTCCGAGAGGTTAGTTCACATAAACCCGTAGCAATTCCGCATGTGTAGGATTTATGTGAACTGTTTATATGCATGATTTGTTGTTGAATTATTATTTGAATTAATATAGGATTAATTCATGCTAGTAATAATTGTTAGAATTAAATTTGTATTTAAATATTCATCCCGAATAGATCCGGGCAATTAATTCTCCAACGGGCGGTCCAAGATAAGGATTCAGAATCCTGGCAAATTGCGATGGAAGCCGAGATGAGCTCAATGGATCATAATCAAGTGTGGGAGCTAGTTGAACCACCCAGTGAGGTAAAACTCATTGGATGTAAGTGGGTCTACAAGAGGAAAAGAGGACCAGACAGGAAGGTGGAAACCTTCAAATCTAGGCTTGTGGCAAAGGGATACACTCAGAAAGAGAGTATCGATTATGAAGAAACCTTTTCGTCTGTAGCCATGCTTAAGTACATCCGTATTCTCTTGGCAATAGCTGTGCATCTAGATTTTGAGATCTGGCAAATGGATGTCAAGACACCTTTCCTTAACGGGAGTCTTGACGAGGAAATCTATATGCAACAGCCTGAAGGTTTCATCGAAAAAGACCAAGAACACCTTGTGTGCAAGCTGAGGAAGTCCACTTATGGATTGAAGCAAGCATCTTGGGCTTGGAACCAATGTTTTGATCATGTAATCAAGTCTTATGGGTTTGATCAAAATGATTTCGAGAGTTTTGTTTATAGAAAGTGTGACGGAACTGCCTTGGTATTCCTAGTACTATACGTAGATGATATTCTACTCATCGGAAATGATGTAAAGGTTTTGTCAGATGTAAGGGTATGGCTGTCAAAACAGTTTGATATGAATGACTTAGGGGAAGCCGGTCATATTCTTGGGATCAAGATCACTCGAGATCGAAAGAAAAGAATGATAGGCTTATCGCAAGCTTCATACATAGATATCGTTTTGAAGCGTTTCAACATGCAAGATTCCAAGAAGGGTTTTGTACCTTTCAGGCACAGAATCCATCTATCAAAAGACATGTGCCCTAAGACACAAAGGGATATAGATGACATGAGAGGCATTCCTTATGCTTCGACAGTAGGAAGCCTCATGTATGCAATGTTGTGTACGAGACCGGATATCTGTTACGCCGTAGGCATGGTTGCAAGATATCAAAGTAATCCCGGAAATCAACATTAGACTGCTGTTAAGAACATTCTGAAGTGTCTGAAAAGAACTCGAGATAGAATGCTGGTTTATCAGATAGACAATTTATTTCCAGTGGGATACACGGACTTGGATTTTCAATCAAACCTAGATTCTAGACTATCTGCCTCAGTTAGTGTGTTTATATTTGGGAAGTGTAGCCATGAAATGAACGAGTGTGAAGCAAAAATGCATCACTGACTCAACCATGGAAGCCGGGTAAGTAGCTGCTTGTGAAGTAGTGAAGGAACCAGTTTGGCTCTAGATCTTCTTAGTGGACTTGGATGGAGTTCCGAATTTGTCTAACAATATTGGCTAGGGGCAGTTGTAAATTCGAGGGAACCAAGAGCCCACGAGTCAAACAAACACACTGAAGGAAAGAAATCTTAGACGAGAAATCGTTAAGAGAGGAGATATAGAGGTGGCTAAGATCGCATTGGAGGATAACCTAGTTAATCCTTTCACAAAGTGTCTGCCTCTGGAAACATTCAAGAGACATGTGGGAGGAATGGTTGTCAAGTGCGTAGCCAATCTGCTTTGAGTATACGTGGGAGAGACATTATTAGGTTCGTGTAGGTGGCATTAGATGTCACGTAGAACTACACGAGACGTGTTGTGGTATACTTAAAAGCAGACTTTGAGTATAAGTGGGAGATGTTGGGGTTAGACGTGAAAGTATGCTTTTACTTTGTATAACCTATGTATTAAACACTTATTTATTGAAATAAATTGTTTATCACTGTTGCTTTAAATATGATTGAATGTTATATATATTTATTGTAAACCGTTCGTAGCACGCGTTACATTGTAGTTAACGTGGTGATACCAGATCACAGAAGATCTCGTTAATAGTTCCTTGTAAACGAGTGCGTGCTTTATAAATTAGATAGATCTGAACAATCTATTGCTAGAAGTTGATGTGTAAGGCTCAGATTGACTTGTTTTGACCAAGAGATTACACTAGTGCATTCGATGCACTGAAGCGGACCTAAAGAGAGGATAAACTCATTCGCACTGACTTAAGGGATAAAGAGTTAGACCTCAGTGATTGTTGATTTCTTAATCTATGTCACTTAATAAAGACTGTGTGTTATTAGTAGTTATTGCTTTGACTTATAAATGGGAAGAGAATCATTGCGACTTCGATACCCTATATCTTGAGCAATAATATTAATTGCACGACAGTTGCTAAATTAATACAGAGAATCGTGTACTTGCAATGTCTTGCTTGATTGGTCCCCTTGGTGGGCCCGTAACCTTTATCATACCAAATCTTGCAAGTGGAATTAATTTTTCGGTATGGATAATAAAGTTGGGTTATCCTTACTCCAAGGATAAAGATATTAATTAATATAAAGCTTTTCAGTGGCTTAATTAATTAATGGACTAAATAATCTTAAACACTGGAAATAATAATCGGGAGCCATATTACCGTAATATGGGTTAAGATTGGATAGTGCAATATAAATTATATAGTGGTATTAATTAATATTAATGGACTGAATTATATTGTGGCTCAATATTGGAATTCAGAAGCCCATTGGAAGGTCCATCTTAATTCTCCTAAAGGCCCCTCAAGTAGCCCAAATTATAGTCCAATAAATAAAAGGTGCTTAAAATAAAATAAATTTATTGTTGCAATATTTCCTAATTTTTCCAAAATATTAAAGAAAAGAGGGAGAAGGATTTTCTTGAAAAGATTTTATGGAAATGAGATAATGTATTCTTGGAATACAAGATTATCCCATAAATTCAAGAAAAGTCACACTTGGCTTCTTTAATTGGATTTTTTGAAAATTATGTGTAAGAAAGGGAAGAAAGATTTTCTTGATTTTTTTGGAAAGATTTTATGGAGAAAGATATGTATTCTTGGAATACAAGAATATCTCATAAATTCAAGAAAGATCCAATCTTGCAAATCTTCTTGAGATTTTCAAAAAGTAAGGCTAAATAAGGGTGTGAGATTTTTGTGAAAAAATACACATGGAAAGAAGAATATATTGGATATATTCAAGATTTCTTGGAGATCAAGAAAAGATCTTTCCTAGCCCTAATTGTGCACTAAAATTTCGAACCCCCTTGTCTTGTAAATAGGGATGATTTTTTCATCTCCAACTAGTGTTCCATGCGTTGGAAATATTAGAAATCCACAAAGGTGGTGCAACAATATTTTTATTTTCCTTGTTTTATAAATTGTTCATTGGAGAACCTTCCACTGGGGTTATTGGACAAGGACTTGGGAATACTTGAGAAAGACTTTTGGTGGGTATCCAGATACTTGATCATGTCTGTGTCAGATCGTCTCTCCAACGGGTACGTTTACGTAAACTCCTAAAAATTCCGCATGCTAGGATCTTTTACGTGAATTATTATTTGCATGTTGTTGTTGGATTGATTATTATTTGAATTCACTTAGGTAAATTCATGCTAGTAATAATTATTAATTTAAATTTGTGTTTATGAGGTCTCCCGATAGATCCTGACAAATGTTATCCCAACAAATCCTTCTATCGGATTACGTTCGTGGACGTGGGATATATTTGAGAAGGCACTTTGTATTGATCCATCGTCTCAACGGTTATTTCTACAAGAGGTATGTAATCTCGTAACTCCTAGATTCCGCATGCTTAGGATTTACATGGATTACGTGTATGCATGTTGCTTATTTATTTGTTTAATTATTATGTTGAATTGATTTAGGATTAATTCATGTTAGTAATTAATTGATTAATTTAAATATATATTTAAATTCACCTCGAATAGATCCGGGCACCCCTTATTTCTCAACAACTGGTACCAGAGCCTCGATTTCGAGCTCTGTATTTAAATTATTATTTAAATTATGTTGGCCATTAAATTTTATTGAAAATTGGATAGTAAAATTGTTAGATTTGTTTTGCAGGTATCCAATTGTCATGGTATTTAATGTGTTTAATTTTGATGCATATGTTTTGGTTTTAATTCGACTCGTTCGAATTTATTTTTCTCGTGACAAAGTCCACGAGTAGATTAGGCTATTTGATTTGTTCAAATGTAATAGACTAGTCTAGATTTAGGTTTATTTATTTTCTCGTTAAATAAATTATAACCTGATCGAAGACGAACATGGAGATGAGAAATTAAAACGGATCTGGAATCGAAGCGAGCGTAGCGTGGCGCCGCATTTAAATGTGCCAGGAGAGGCACAGACGCTGGACAATGGCGGGCGCAAGACGGGCATACGGGCTAGGCCGAGGGGCCGAGCGCTGTAGGGTTCAAGTGAGCGCATTTTAAGGCGACAAAAAGATGACACCATGCGCGGATTTCGCGGAAGTGGGGCGACGCAGAGGCGCGTATAGATACAAGGGCGCCCTATCGAGTGCTGCCGAGACCGCTGAAGTTTTCTAGACGACGCTGGCGCTTAGCGCTACAAGATTGAAGAAATTATTAATACCAAAGTTTGGTATATGGCACCCGACCACGAAATGGGTTTGCGTAATCTAGACGGACTTTTTCGAGACGCTCAAGTGGGAGAAAATTCAAGATTTGCATTTCTTCAAAATCAAGCCAAGAAAAATCAAACCATGACAAATGATAATTTGTGCCCAATATGTTTTATTTTCTCATTACGATTTATTGTTGTATTTTCTTATGCTTTATTTAATTTGTTTAAATGTGTTTGCATGAGAATTGCCCAACGAAAAATCTCAAATTCAAAAATTACTAAGTATGTTTCAAACAATTAATTTGGTATTGAATCGAATTAATTTTGACCTCCATGATTTATTTATTTGTGAAATCTTTTGCAGGAATTCCCCTAAGGGCGGCCAAAAAAAGCTTTCACATGAATAAATTCTCAAAAGGATGATTGTGAATTATTATTAGTGGCCATGATGACCCTCCCAAGAGGCTCGATCAAAACGAAGTAGTAATTCTGTATTTAATCATGGTTATTACTTAGGTATAAAATTGATATGCATATACTTCGCCGAAGTCCTTGTCAATTTTGTATTGGTCAAGTGGGAGCCAACTATTCTTGAATGTGTTTTAAATGTTCTTGTTTGTAACCTGCCAACTATTTTACTTAGGTATAATAAAAATTAAAGGTTTGTAATTGTTCTTGTTTGTAACCTGTTTGAATGTGTTTTAAATGATGACCCTCCCAAGAGGCTCATTTAAAACTGTTTTGAGATGTTGACTGATGCATGTTCATATTTTTTTTGAGATTTCAATATGAATCATGTGATTGAATTATGTGATTTTCTTTGTGTTGATCCGGACATTGACACAAGATGCATGTTTATTTTCAGTATCATCATGTCGCAACCTTTTAATCCACTGTTCAATATACTAAAAGGCAATTTGCTTACTGGAGAAAACTTTGTTGATTGGTATCGAAAACTTACTATTGTCCTCACCGCACATCATAATTGGGTCCTTACTACACCCAAACCAGAAAAGCCGACTGATGAGTCCAGTAAAATGGAAAAGAAAGAGTATGCTGACTAGGAGCGTTCCAACGAAATGGCAAAGTGTACCATCTTGGCTTCTATGTCAAATGTTTTGCAACACCAGCACCAAAACGTTGAAACTGCTGCGGACATCATGGTCAATCTTAAAGCAATGTTCCAACATCAGAACCGTGTGGCTCACCAGATCATAATGAGAGACATGCTCTCAATAAAAATGGTGGAGGGAACGCCCGTAAGGGAACACGTTCTCCAGACGATGGCTCACCTTAACAACCTTGAGGTACTTGGTGCTAAATATGATATCGAGACCCAGATCGATTTCATACTCCATTCCCTACCCAAAAGCTTCGAGCAGTTCAGGATCAACTACCAAATGAACAATCAGAAGTTCTCCTTGACTGATCTGCTACAATCTCTAGTCTCGGCTGAAGGAATATTGGGAGAGAGCAGCCAAACCTTAGCGGCAGTTGGTCCATCTTCCTCTTCTAGACCAAGAGGAGGAAAGAAGAAGAAGAAGGCCAAAAGTGAAAGCCAAGCTAACTCAAGTGTTTCCAAGGGTAAAGGAAAAGTGAAGAGAGAGGGTGGAATAAAGAAACCGGCTAAGGGGAAGTGTTTTAACTGCGGTGAAAATGAACATTGGAGGTCAGCCTGTTCCAAACCCAAAAGGAATGGAAAGAAAGGTAATTCTCAAACACTAGTTGTTGAAACTTGTTTAGCGGCGTATGCTACCCATTCGTGGGTAATGGATACGGGGTCCACTGATCATATTTGTTTCACATTACTGGGGTTCAAGCGGACCCAGCAACTTAGTGGAAGAGAGATCCTCATCACGCTAGGTGATGCTACGAGAGTGGCAGCTGAAGCAGTGGGAGACGTGCACCTGTCTTTTGAAGACAGGAGTTTAATTTTAAGAGATGTTCTTTATGTTCCTATTTTTCGCAAAAATCTTATTTTTGTTTCCAAACTATTTGCTGATGGATATTCTGTTCATTTTAATAAGCATGTTACTGTTTTTCGTAACGATGTGGTTATCTATCATGGAAATTTATGGAACAATCTCTATATTATTAACTGTGCACATCACTCACAGAATGCATCCTATAACACATCCACTATTTCTAGTAATAAAAGAAAGCGTTCGACTGATGTGAACGAGTCACTTCTTTGGCACCTAAGATTAGGTCACATTAACCCGAAAAGGATCCAAAGGTTGGTCTAAGATGGTTAATTGGAGTCTCTCCGGATTGAACCATTTCCAACTTGCGAATTATGCTTGGAGGGTAAGATGACCAAGAGGGCATTTGGAGCCAAGGGGCTTAGAGCTAAAGAAGTGTTGGAGAATGTTTACACCGATGTGTGTGGTCCAATGCAAATCAAAGCTAGAGGTGGCTACGAGTATTTCGTTACATTTATCGATGATTACTCACGCTATTGGTACGTTTTCCTAATGAAGCATAAATCTGAGACCTTTGATAAATTCAAAGAATTTAAGGCTCAAGCAGAGAATCATAAGGAAAAGAGTATTAATTTTCTACGATCTGATCGCGGAGGCGAATACTTCAGCGATGATTTTTTGAACTACCTATCGCATGAAGGGATTGCATCCCAGTTGACTGCACCCGGTACCCCTCAACAAAATGGGGTTGCAGAACTAAGAAATATAACGCTTTTAGAAATGGTAAGGTCAATGATGAGTTATGCGGATTTACCAAAACCGTTCTGAGGTTATGCCTTGCAAACATTAGCTTATCTAAACCTAGTGCCATCCAAATCGGTTCCCAAAACCCCTAGAGAATTGTGGACGGGGCGCAAGCCCAGCTTAGGACACATGAGGATCTGGGGGTGTCTGCATACGTGTTGGATAAGGAAGCTGGTAAATTGGACGCACGTTCGGAATTAAGGTTGTTGGGAGATGAATTTAATATATATGATTTTGATTAAGATCCCAAAACCCCTGAGTATGACATGTTCAGAATGATCTTGATAGTTGAGTCAGGATTCAGTTTTAGAGTATTCAGGATGTTATCTGCAAAATGTATAGTCAACAGATATAGATCAGGATAGGTTATGAAGACTCTGAAGAACTCAGTATGTTTCTGAAGAAACTGAAGTTTCAGTATGAAACTGAAGGTTCTGAAGACTCAGTGTGAAACTGAGATACTGAAGACTCAGTAGGTTACTGAGGAACTGAAGACTCAACATGAAGACTCAGTATATCAGTCAGTATAACTATAAAGACTCAGAAGACTCTGAAGACTCTGAAGACCCTGAAAACTCAGAAGACTCTGAAGACACAAGACTGAAGACTGAAGATTGAAGATCAAGAATACTGAAGGCACAGTAATTACTGAAGACTCAGTAAGGTACTGAATGCTCAGTATGAACCTGAATGTTCCGAGGCACTGAATATATCTGTCTGAAGGATGCAATACTGAAAAGATCGCGATTCTTTAGAAAATAGATATTTGCCAAGACATTCAGAATGCAGACAAAAGGAACTAAGTTAGAAGTTTTGTTAAGGTTATATCAAACTCAGAGTTTGTAACCAAAAGAGTCGTTGAAGGTGTCTACCTTTAACTGGAGAACAAATGTCAAAAAGAGAAAGACGACATTGTACCATACTGACACTGACAGTGATAGGTCGCTGAAAAAGATGTCAGATGTACAAAAGTTCCAGACTGCAAAAAGTGAAGACCGGCTACATGAAAGGCTATTGCCTAAAACATGTTAGGGAGTTTCAAACCCTAAATATAGTCGTTTCTCACACACCATAAGAGGAAACTCACGAAGCTATCTCTCCAACGGATAGTTTTCAAGAGTGACCTTGGTGTGTGCCTATAAATACTGGTGACCCTCTACATTGTAAGGTTACGGGAAATTTATACGCAACTCAAGAGCTCAAACTTATTCTTGCAAAAGTTAAAGCACTCGAAAAACTTAGAATTTCCCAAGTGCTTCTATATTGAAGAGAGCTCACTATACTAAGCCTAGCTTGATAAGAATTATCCAAAGCTTAGTCGAGATATCCTAACTCTTTGCATTGTGCTTCATTATAAAGGATATCTCATCCTAGTTGGAAACCAACCGAGAAACCCCAAACCCTTGAGAAGGTAGTTGGAGTGTGTTTGTTGGTGAGAAGAGTTGTAAAGAGTTAGTAAACTACGCGGAGTAGTCAGAAAACTCTAGAGGAGAAGTTAGTAAGCTACAGAGGTAGTCTGAAAACTTGTGAGTGTTTGAGTAAGTAAACTACGGAGGTAGTCAGAAAACTCAAGGTCGGGTTGAGTAAGTAAACTACGTGGAGTAGTCAGAAAACTCAGGGCCAGGTTGAGTAAGTAAACTACGAGGAAGTCAGAAAGCTCAGAAGTGATTAGTGAATTTCTCTGAGGATCAGAGAGAGTGGATGTAGGAGCTTGAGTCTCTGAACCACTATAATTGCTGTGTTCGTTATTGCTTTCCTTATCTGTACTTAACTGTTGCATTGACTTGATTTTGAAAGCATACTTTTCACTGATATTCAGTTGGAATCAATCAACTGAAGTTGCATGTAATTGAATCACAGCTTAATCACTATTTCATAAAGGGAAGGTTTTCAGCAAAGCTTAAAATGAGTATAAACTGAATGGCCAACCATTCCGCACGACTAAGTAGCTAGAACAGATAGTTACCAAACTGAACTCTCTTCTGAGGATTCAGTAAGTTAGTTATCTGATCCAAGCAACTCAGGATCTCTGAAACTCAGGACTCGGTTGGGATTATCTCGAGGTATCTCGAAGCATTTCGGGATCACCGTCTCGATGAGACTTTGACTCGGAGCGATCCGTGCTTCTCGAAACCTAATCTTCGGATTATCTCGACCCAAGTGATCTCGAAGAAAAAGTTTTAAAAACACCTAACACGTGTATTCCCCCCATACATGTGTAAGACTTCGTTTACTGCAGGGACCAACAAGTGGTATCAGAGCAGTGGTTCAACTTGACCACCTGCTTTGTAGACCAAAGTTTTATTTTCAAAAAAAATGCTTGTGGTCTATCTGAACTTATCTTATTTGCTGAATTTTTTTCTTTTCAAAAGATCAGATAAAAATGTCTTCAAAAAAACTTCCCATGTTCTCAGTGGAGAACTATGATCTATGGAGACTAAGAATGCAGGCTCATCTGTATTCCAAACATGAGCGTATGTGGAGAGTGGTCTCTCAAGGACCATTCCATTTCTTCGTGGTGAATCCCGGAGGAAATGAAGATGAGAGAATTGATCCTAGAAAGCGAAATTTCCTAAGTCTGATGACCAACTAACTCCTGAGGAGAGAAAATTAATCAATCTAGACTACATTTCAAAAGACACACTATACAGTACAATTGATGATGGTGTGATGGGAATGATCTCTCACTGTAATACTGCTAAAGAGATTTGGGATACACTAGCTGTAATGTGCCAAGGCACGAGATCATATAAAAAGAAAACAAACTTTCAAAGGCAATTGGAAAGTTTGATAGTTTTGAAATGGATGATGGTGAATCAATAGACAAATTGGAAGTCAGATTCACTAGCATCATGAATGATCTAAATGCACTTGGAAAGAAATATCCACAAAGAGAAGTTGCATTGAAAATTCTTAGAGGTCTTTCTAAGAAATGGGATATTCATGCAAAGGGTGATTGAAAACACCAAGAACATTAATTCAATGCCATACCAACAAGTCTTCTCGAAATTTGAAGGCCTATGAATTTGTAATTGATAAGAAATCCAAAAAGGATGACAAAGAAAGATGATTCATCATCTAGTAAGAATGTGGCTTTAAAAGCCAAAGATAAAACACAATAAAAACTAGAGAATTCGAGAACCCCATGCCAAAAATCGGATGAGCTTGAGGAAAAGCTAAAGACTGATGGCAAGGAGGTTTGACAGACTTAATAATGTAGATTTGGAAAATACAAAAGCTATTACAGAACCACAGTGTACCGAAAAGAAACCCGAGGACGATCAACCGAGAAGAAGAAGGACTGAAAAGTCAAAGGATCTTCATCCGAAAAAGAAGGACTCCAAGTCCAAGGAAGAAAGTGATCGGGATGATGATACCAACAGATGCTATAATTGCGGAAGAAAGGTCACTTCCAAAGATGATTGTCCGTGTTTGAGTGCTAAGGAGAGAAGAGAAAGGCAAGCTAAAAGAGACAAGAAGTTCTCTAGCAAAAAAGGCAATGGTTGCGAAGAAGAACACTCGAGGAGGATCTAGCTCTTGGATGAGATATTCTCGAAAAGTGAAAGTGATGACATTTGTCCGATGGCCATTGAGGAGGTAAACTCTTCTTTCTCTGTTGTTGCTCCTACACTAGCACAAGAGTTTTCAAGTTCCACCGAAAAATACATTTTGACTGATGGATTCTTTTGAGAATCGATGAAGGATCTGTCTTTGCTTTGCAAGGATCGCTAAATAGAACTCAAGAGCGAGAATAAGGAACCAAAGTTGAAAATCTAAAATGGAAAGACTCTAGCAATCTATCAAATCACTTCTCAATTAATGGGAGCTACTTGATGAATGGATGTTCTCGAAAGTACAACTCTCGAGAAAAGAGAGAAGCCGATAATGACCCTAACCGAAAAGCTAGAGAAATCCATGAAAAGATTCACTAATCAGACTAAGTTCAATGACCTCTCTCGAGAAGCATGAAACTCTCTGAATCTGTGAGGATAGTGCACGAAGAAGTTAACTCTATTGAATAAAGCATCTAATGTAATAAATGAAATTCAGAGTTACCAGAGATCCGCCACTATAAAATCTGGATTAGGATACATTCCAGGGAAACCTCACAAGGTCATCTCGAATCTTTGCATCAAGTAGCAAGAAGACAATCTTTGTAAAACCAATGGCACCCACACTTCAAACCAAGTAATGCCCAAGGTTGTAGACAAGGAAAAGGACCTATGGTCTCGAGAAAACCGAATGATCGGGTTAAAAGCCCAAACCTCGGGTGAATGCTAGAAAACCCGAAAGCGGTCGATTGAAAAGATTCAGCCAAGTACTTCAAAGCCTCGGGCTAAGAATGCAAACCCGAAAGGCTCCACATTGAATCATCGGAGGAATCCTCAAATGAGAAACACTCAAAGAGAGACATTCTCAACCGAAGAGACCAAGTCCTCAAGATCTTTGAAAGACCAGATTTCAAAGATGCATAACCCGAACCCCACTTGCCTTAAGGGTAAAGGTTATCTCAACCCGAGTCATCAAAGATTTAGACCGGTGCACAAAAGCCTAAGCATCCGAAATGTAAGGCTGAACCAAAGAAGAATTCAAAGGCACATGTTCATGCTAAAGCTAGCACACATACACGTAAAAACCGCTAAGGCACCCAGAGTAGTAGATGTGTATGTTGATGTTTATGGAAGACAAATTAGCCACTCTAAAGTGATTAGAGTTGTTAGGCGATTTGGAATCCGAAAGGTACATCTAACCCTGGAAGACCCCTACACAAACTGGGTCCTAAGAATTGATCGATTTTTTCGGGAGGAAAACAAGGGCACCGAATCGACTAAAGATCACATGGCACCGATGAGCGTAGATGAAAAAAGCTCGATATATGGTATCTTGACGGTGGATGTTCAAGACATATGACAGATACAAGAAGATACTCAAAGGACTATGTTGAACAAAGAGGCCCACAGATCACTTTTGGAGATAACTCCAAGGATGTGAAAGGATATGGAACTTTGGAAATCGACTCAGTTCATATCCATGGTGTTTCATATGTATCTGGATTGAAGCATAACTTGCTTTCAATTAGCCAATTCTGTGATAAGGGTTTTAATGTTGAGTTCTCTAAGAACTTATGTTTTGTGAAAGATGATACATCACAGAAAGTATTACTGACTGGTACAAGAAAAGGGAATGTGTATTGTGCTTATTGGAGTTCAACTCCTAAAGATACATGTTTAGTTGCTAAAAGTTCCACAGATACCAGTTGGTTATGGCATAAAAGAATGAATCACCTAAATTTCAAAACCCTGAACAAGCTTGCAAGATTAGCTCTTGTGAAAGGATTGCCTAATGAAGTGTTCAGTAAGGAACATATTTGTGATGCGTGCCAGAAAGGAAAACAAGTAAAAGCATCATTTAAAAGCAAAGTTGAGGTTTCTACTGAAAGAATACTTCAGTTACTGCATATGGATCTTTTTGGTCCTATAACACCTGTAAGCACTAATGGCAGGAAATACACATTGGTATTAGTTGATGACTACTCAAGATATACTTGGGTCATATTCTTACTCAGTAAGAAAGAGACTCAGATAAAGCTGCCAGAATTACTAAAAAGACTCTGTATTGAGAAAAATCTGAGTGTGGTCAAAATCAGATCTGACAAAGGAACTGAATTTATAAATCATATCATATCTGATTATTGTGCAGAGAATGGAATTTCACATGAAACATCACCGCAAGGACCCCTCAACAAAATGGTGTTCTTTGAAAGAAGGAAATGGGACTCTGAAAAAGAAGGCAAGGACAATGATAAATTTGGGTGATATTCCTAAAAGATTTTGAAATTTGAAGCCAACAACCTTTGCATGCTACTCTCGGAAACGGATCCATCTTGACCAAGAGTTAAGGCAAAACACCCTATGAGCTTTGGAATGAAAGGAAGCCTCTTGTTTTCTTTCTTTTCGTGTGTTTGGTTGTAAGTGTTTCATACACAATAATGGTAAAGATCGGTTGAAAACATTTGATAGTAAAAGCCGATGAAGGAATATTCTTAGGATATTCTCAAGTCAATAAAAAGCTTTCGAGTTTACAACCAGTAGGACTCTTATTGTGGAGGAAACACCTCATGTTGTTTTTGATGAATCTACTTGTGTTCGAAAAAACAGAACATGATCTTGAATGGACTAAGAGGATCACCAGATTAAGCCCCAAAAACAAAGATAAATCATCCACTAAACTCGAAAAGAAGAAGTCACCACATCCTATGATTGGAGTAACTCGGACTCGAGATAAAGAAAGTTCGAGATGGAACTCGGGATGGTGAGACTCAGAAAACCAACACTCCAAAGGTGACCAATCTGAGCAGACACCGCCTCGGACTCGGTATGTGATGCCAATGAAGATGTGGTCACAGCTGAGGTAAATTCTGAATCTATCAACCAAAGGGGAACAAATGTCTCTGACAATGTTCTGAATAGAATTTCCCTGAGGAAGATGATTCTCTTTCTCATTTTCATTTGCTCCTCGAAGTTTCTTGATTTAAGCGAACCTAACATTTCAAATCTTTGAGGATACTATTGAAGGGGGGAACATCAAGAAGGAAATGGTTAGATAGTCATCCTACAAGTCGATTGTGGGTGATCTAACCAAGGTGTTAAAACAAGAAGGTTCCATGGTGAGAGTGCACTATTCTGCTGCTTCCTATCAGAGAAAGAACCTACTGAGATTGGTGAAGCTCTACAAGATTCTCATTGGATTACTGCTATGCAAGATGAGCTGAATCAATTCTCAAGGAATGAAGTATGGGAGCTAGTAGATAGACCAGAAAGGCATAATGTCATTGGAACCAAGTGGGTTTTCAAGAATAAAATAGATGAAAACAACAACATTGTAAGAAACAAGGCAAGGCTAGTTGCACAAGGTTATTCCCAAGAAGAAGGCTTGGATTATGATGAAACCTTTTTGTTGTTGCAAGACTAGAAGCCATCGATTGTTTCTTGCATATCTTTGCCACATGAAGTTCACAGTCTATCAAATGGATGTGAAAAGTGCATTTCTGAACGGTGTGCTTAAAGAAGAGGTTTATGTGGAACAACCTCCTGGTTTCAAACAGAATGACCAAGTTTACAGGCTCAGAAAAGCTTTGTATGGTCTTAAGCAAGCACCCAGAGCATGGTATGATACTCTTTCTTCAAGTGAAACAATCAAAGGAAGGAATATTCATCAACCAGGCAAAATACACCAGAGATCTGATTGCTAAATATGGTGTCTGACTGTGCAATGCGCTTAGGATTCCCATGAATACTAACTACAAGATGGATCCCGATTACAAGGCAAATCGATAAGCCATCATACCGATTATAGAGGAATCATTAGATCATTGCTCTATCTTCTGATAAGTAGGCGGATATAACATTTCTTTGTTGGGATATGTGCAAGATACCAAGCTAATCCTAAGGCTAGTCACATGGAGGCCGCCAAAAAGATACTGAAGTACCTTAAAGGCACAGTGAATAGAGGATTATGGTATCCAGTTGATGATAACCTTGAATTAACTGGTTACTTTCGATGCCTTGATTATGGAGGTTGCGCGAATTGACAGAAGTCCACTTCGGAACTTGTCAATTTCTAGGAAGTAAGCTAATATCTTGGTTTTTCGAAAAAGCAGGACCTCGATAGCAACCAAGATTACTCTTGAAGGTGAATATATGGTCGCGAGGAAGTCGATGTGCTCGATTCTTTGGCTCGATACAACAATTAAGGGATTATAAAGTTGTAGCCAATGAAGTACCAATATTTTGTGACAATAATAGTGCCATTGCTATTTCACAAAATCCAAGATTGCACACCGATGCAAGCATGTGGATATCGACATCACTTCATCGGAGATCATGTCGAGAAGAAGAAGGACATAAGGATGAAGAAAATTCATCTTGATAAGCGAGTGATATCTTGACTAAACCTTTGGTCAATCAAGATTTCGTGAACTTTCGGTTGAATTAGGGATGTTAGAACCGGTGTATAGAGTAAAATCAAAAATTTAAGATTTTCGGATGCATGAAGTTTTCTCGAAATTCTCTTGAGAAACTCGGATAAAATGGAAATCTTGAAATCGAGTCTCATGAAACTCGAGTTCTTCTTGGTCAAGATTTCGATTAAGATCTTGAACCAATTCAAGATTACTCGATATTATCTTGACATTTTATCAAGGTCAAGATCAATAAGACTAATAGAGGGAAATTAGTCTGAAGAAGTAATGACTCATGCGACTCATTTATTGCTTAAGTGAAACTCAGTAATCATTCGCAATAAATACAAAACACCTGAGGAATGTTTTTTAAGCGATCGTTTTAAATTCGAAGAAGGTCAACAGTCATTTAATGCTCTGTTACATTAATGACCAATGAGGATGTTTTGGCGGCTTACTTTTTCGGATCGTCGGTTCAGATACCCGATTAATCGGAGATTAATCTCAACCGTTGTTTTTCACCTAACCAACGCGATTCCCCACGATTTCGGGCTATATATATACCCAATAAGCCATTCAAGCCAAAATTTTATCAAACCCTTCATTCCCAAATCCTCTGCGAAAAATCCCCTTTGCCCAGAAAACTCCAAACCCTAAATCTTCATTTCTCCAATCAATCTCTAAAATGGCCCCAACCTTGTTCGAGAGATTAGCCGAAACCAACAAGCCTTGGTACGAGTTTGTTGTCTCACTCGAAAGCACAACCAACTCAAAGCCCAAAGAGGAGGCTCTGGCATATGATTCGATCGGGTAAACTCACCCATCTAGTCGCAAGTTTCCACCGCACCGGACCGAGTTTGCGAAAAGAGGGTAATCGAATTCATCTATAACTTGAAGATAGATGAAGAGGACTGTATGCATTCTAAGATTACTGTATCACATTTAGAGCAGTCGTCCAAATACATCGATTTTGAGAGGGATTTGTATATAGTTCCGAAAAATTTGAATGATGTTTTTGAGCTCTGTGATAGAGGAGAGGATCATGTGATGTATATGTCGGGTAGAGAGCAGGAGTACTTAGATAGGATTGCTGAGAATCCTGTTAAATTTGAGGCGACATTGCATAAGAGGCACTTAAAGCCACAATATCGTGTGTTGATGGATATTATGAGCAAGAGCATCATGAGTCTTGTGGGGAGTTTTGAGCAGATCAGTACCCCGAAGCTCAGATTGATGGCAGCGATAGAGGCCTCACCCACCACCGACTTCAACTGGCTGGAATTTTTGATTCAGACGGTGAGTGAGCAGACCAAAGTGTTGAAGAAGGTTGACGGGGCGATCTCAATAAAAGGCAAGATCCACCATGCCACCAAAATTGCTTATATTTTGGAGATGTGCAGAGAGGAGGAGGATATCTTCGCCAATTCGACCTCATTCCCTAAGTCCAAAATTCTCTTTAAGCCCATTCTTTGCAAAAAGAAGGTGCCATCGGGGAAGAGAGAAAAGAAGGTAGAATCACCATTCTTGGTGAAAAAGAGACTCAACAAACCCGGGGGAAGGTTTTGTTGGAGGCAAAGATGGAGCAGGTGCAAAAATAATGAAGCGAAGAACCTTGCCCCAAAAGCGCAGAAGATTGGTGGTTCTCACCGATGAAGATGGCAAGGATTCTCGAGGAGATTCAACCCGAGGGCCAAACCACTCAGAGTTCTCCATTGCAAGTTTTGGCTCAGGTTATCTCCAAGGCACAAGAACAGACTGAGGAGCAGGTCTTCTCTGAGGTGCTTGAGACATCTCTAAGTTCACACAAAATTTCTCAATAAATTTTCAAAGGAACTCGAGCCTCGAGATTCCCTCTTGAAAAAGTCTTTGGCTCGCACAACGGAAGAGCCAACTCGAGTCAATCGAGGATCGCCACTCGAGCCCTCGAACCCACTCGGATCTGGCCGAGGACTGTTGCCGCACAACCTTCGTGAGGTTGAGACTCGGGGAGCGAGAATATTCTTGATGAGCTCTGAAAGATCTACTTCTTGATCCTCGCCAGGCTTCAAACCCGAACCAGAGCCCGAGATGGAAGAAGGGTGAGGCCGAAGAAGGCGAGTGGAGGAGCAAAGGGGAACGGTTCATTCTTGACCGCTACCCTGAGCTCAGCTCATACCCTGATCTGCAAGATGTTTTCTTCAGATTAAGGACAACTGTGTTCATTCTCAATCAGACTCTTCCCGAGATGCTTGATATTGCCGCTTTTCGGGGAAGATCGGTGGAATGAGGAAACACCTTCGACCCGACCGACTCGGGGTTCGGGAAGGACAAAGCTCTAGATGAAAAACTCCGATTTTGATGAGTTTGGTTCGAGAGGGAGTTAGGTGAGAGAAAAAGCTAATTTGAAGTTGGTGCCCTAGCGAAATGAGACAAATCTCAAGATGGAGATGGGGACCAACAGGGGAGATGTTGAGGATCGGTCTCGGATGGAAAAGGAAACTTCGCTGGCGATCAACTCGAATTGGTCAACCTCGGATGGTTAGCACTCTTGGTACCTTTTGGCACTATTAACAATTATGCCAAAGTTCTTTGAAAAGTTCTATCTTTAATTCTCGAAGTGTCGATAAAATGATGAGGCTCGATTGGAGACTGGAGCTCGGGGCGAAGTTTGGCTTCGAGAATGATCAAACAAAGACAGAAGGTGCAGAAGGTTCATGAGATTGATCTCACTCCCTTGATGGAGAAGCTTGAGAAGGTTGAGCCAATGATGATCAAGATTGCTCAGATGGAAGAAACATTGGCCAATCAAGCTCAGAAGATGGAAAGTCTTAGTCACTCTTCAGAGCTGGTGCTAATTCAAAATACTCTGACCTCACAGATGACCTCCATGGAAGATAAGCTAAATGAAAAGTTGTAGGGAGTCAAGGATGCACTCAGTGCTGAAATAAAACAGAAGCACCAGGAGTCAACTGCATTTCTAGAGGTGAAATTGGCAGAGAGGAATGATGTAATGATAAAATCTGCTGTTGAGGAAATGAGCTCAGTGCTCATGACCAAGATGACAGAGATGCTTAAGGAGGCTCTCTCTGGCCAGTTTGCCCATTTATCTGAAGAATTTTCTGTGGCCAAGAACCATCTAAGGAGGATGGAAGACGAACAAGATCAGATAGCAGGAGAGGTTCGCTGTGTGAGCAAAGAGCAATATCACATGGACACAGCACTCTCCAGACTTCTTCCAAATTACGGTGCCAAGAAGGGGGAAAAGGAAGGTGAAGACCTCAGGAAGTTCATGGCACGTACTTTGGAGAAGAAGGCTCAGAAAGATGCTGAAATGTATAACCTAGCCAAAGCCTTAAGAGAAGTCAAAGCTACTGAGAAGTTGAAGTTCGCTCAGGGTGAAAAGCCTATCTACACTCGAGTTTCTGAGCAAACCATGCTTGATGTTGCAAGAGAGAAACTGAGTGCTAGAGCAAAGGTTGGAACAAGCCAGACGGCTGCTGAATTGCCTATGAAGAGGAAAGCATTGGGAAGTGTTCAACCTGAAAGCAAGCGTGCAAAGGCTTCTAAGCCAATCCAGAGAAAGCTGATTCTGGATGATGAAGAAACGGAAGAATCTGAGTCTCAACCTCAGAAGAAAGTCTTCAACACGAGAAATGCTCTGAAGACACTCCAAATAGAACAAGCAAAGAAAGTTGTTGCTTCGGTCTCAGGAGCGTCTGTGATCAGAAAGAAGATAGACGAAGAGCAGAAGTGAAGGAGTGAATTCAGGAAGTTTGCGAGCAAGAGAAAAGGGACATAAAAAGCACTGAAGTGGCCCCACGTTGATAAATGGATGCCTATCAAACTCAATGATATGTGGGAAGAAGCCAAGAGAACCTTCTGGTTCAATTATGATGTTCTTAGGGAATGGAGAGGGGAAAGCTCAGATCAGAATGAAGCATTCATTGAATATCTCCTAACCTTCTATCCAAAGTATCTACAGAGCTGGATTAACCTTGCGGATGAAGGAGAGGTACAGATAGTAGCCCTGGTCCATATTCCTATTCTCCTCCAAGACTTGGTAATGGCTTGGTGAATGAGAAGGCCATTACTCAAGAAATTGCTCAGTATGCTGGTCAGTTGGGTTTCACAGGAAACAGTCCGGATATTATTAAGGAGAGAAATGAGCTGAAGAAGAGATTTTTCGGAATGTTCGACCTGGAGGTGCCCGCTGATGAAGTTGAGAATGAAGCAAACTGAAGAGCAGAAGACTGAAGAGCCAAATCAGAAGACTGAAGACTGAAGACTCAGAAGATTCTGTAATCTTTAAATTTTTTGTCTTTTTGATTTTGTTGATAAACTCATTGTAATCTGTAATGGGATACCAATCATCAATGAAGATTTATCTTTATGCTCACAAGATAATATCTCATTATCTTATTTACATGTCTTTTATTTTGATATGCCTGAATGAATGTCTCTAAACTGATTGTATGATGATATGGGAAAATTGTCTGAATATGGAGGAAATTTGTTTAAGTATTTGGTAATGAACTATTTAAAGAGATTCATTACTGAAGAAATTGTTGAATGATTTAAATTGTTGGAGACTCTCTGAAATTGTTGGGAGATTCTCTGATTCAGAAATTGTTGGGAGACAACCAATCTTGTAATAGGATAAACTGAAACCTGAGTATAGGTTATATATTTGTAACAAGATAGGGTTTGGCATCATCAAAAAGGGGGAAATTGTTGGGAGATGAATTTAATATATATGATTTTGATTAAGATCCCAAAACCCCTGAGTATGACATGTTCAGAATGATCTTGATAGTTGAGTCGGGATTCAGTTTTAGAGTATTCAGGATGTTATCTGCAAAATGTATAGTCAGCAGATATAGATCAGGATAGGTTCTGAAGACTCTGAAGAACTCAGTATGTTTCTGAAGAAACTGAAGTTTCAGTACGAAACTGAAGGTTCTGAAGACTCAGTGTGAAACTGAGATACTGAAGACTCAGTAGGTTACTGAGGAACTGAAGACTCAGTATATCAGTCAGTATAACTATAAAGACTCAGAAGACTCTGAAGACTCAGAAGACCCTGAAGACTCAGAAGACTCTGAAGACGCAAGACTGAAGACTGAAGATTGAAGATCAAGAATACTGAAGGCACAGTAATTACTGAAGACTCAGTAAGGTACTGAATGCTCAGTATGAACCTGAATGTTCCGAGGCACTGAATATATCTGTCTGAAGGATGTAATACTGAAAAGATCGCGATTCTTTAGAAAATAGATATTTGCCAAGACATTCAGAATGCAGACAAAAGGAACTAAGTTAGAAGTTTTGTTAAGGTTATATCAAACTCAGAGTTTGTAACCAAAAGAGCCGTTGAAGGTGTCTACCTTTAACTGGAGAACAAATGTCAAAAAGAGGAAGACGACACTGTACCATACTGACACTGACAGTGACAGTTCGCTGAAAAAGATGTCAGATGTATAAAAGTTCCAGACTGCAAAAAGTGAAGACCGGCTACATGAAAGACAATTGCCTAAAACATGTTAGGGAGTTTCAAACCCTAAATATAGTCGTTTCTCACACACCATAAGAGGAAACTCACGAAGTTATCTCTCCAACGGATAGTTTTCAAGAGTGACCTTGGTGTATGCCTATAAATACTGGTGACCCTCTACATTATAAGGTTACGGGAAATTTATGCGCAACTCAAGAGCTCAAACTTATTCTTGCAAAAGTTAAAGCACTCGAAAAACTTAGAATTTCCCAAGTGCTTCTATATTGAAGAGAGCTCACTATACTAAGCCTAGCTTGATAAGAATTATCCAAAGCTTAGTCGAGATATCCTAACCCTTTGCATTGTGCTTCATTGTAAAGGATATCTCATCCTAGTTGGAAACCAACCGAGAAACCCAAACCCTTGAGAAGGTAGTTGGAGTGTGTTTGTTGGTGAGAAGAGTTGTAAAGAGTTAGTAAACTACGCGGAGTAGTCAGAAAACTCTAGAGGAGAAGTTAGTAAGCTACAGAGGTAGTCTGAAAACTTGTGAGTGTTTGAGTAAGTAAACTACGGAGGTAGTCAGAAAACTCAAGGTCGGGTTGAGTAAGTAAACTACGTGGAGTAGTCAGAAAACTCAGGGCCGGGTTGAGTAAGTAAACTACGAGGTAGTCAGAAAGCTCATAAGTGATTAGTGAATTTCTCTGAGGATCAGAGAGATTGGATGTAGGAGCTTGAGTCTCTGAACCACTATAATTGTTGTGTTCGTTATTGCTTTTCTTATCTGTACTTAACTGTTGCATTGACTTGATTTTGAAAGCATACTTTTCACTGATATTCAGTTGGAATCAATCCACTGAAGTTGCATGTAATTGAATCACAACTTAATCACTATTTCATAAAGGGAAGGTTTTCAGCAAAGCTTAAAACGAGTATAAACTAAAGGGCCAACCATTCCGCAAGACTGAGTAGCTAGAACAGATAGTTACCAAACTGAACTCTCTTCTGAGGATTCAGTAAGTTAGTTATCTGATCCAAGCAACTTAGGATCTCTGAAACTCAGGGCTCAGTTGGGATTATCTGAGGTATCTGAAAGCAGCTCAGGATCACTGTCTCAGTAGACTTTGACTCAGAGCGATCTGTGCTTCTCAGAACCTAATCTTCAGGATTATCTGACCCAAGCTGATCTCAGTAAGATAAAGTTTTAAAAACACTGAACACGTGTATTCCCCCCCATACACGTGTAAGACTCGTTTGCACCGGGACCAACAAAGGTTGTTCATAGGTTACCCCAAAGGAACAAAGGGATGCATGTTCTATGGTCCCAAAGATCTAAAGGTCGTAATTAGTACGCACTTTAAATTTTTGGAAGAAGACTATATGAACGATAAAAAGCCTAGAAGCGAGATTACCTTAGAAGAACTTAAGGGGCCGATGACTTTGCCAACTGTACAAGGCGACGTACCAAGCGTCACACCTACACAACCAGAACCTCGTCGTAGTGGGAGGGTTGTTATGCAACCCGAGCAATTCTTGGGGATAGGAGAGTCCTCGGACTTGATCTCAGGAGAAGAATCATATCCATGGTCCTATGACGAGGCGATCCAAGACAAGGATGCAAAATCTTGGCAAACCGCAATGGAAGCCGAGATGGGTTCAATGGATCACAATAAAGTGTGGGAGTTAGTCGAACCACTTAATGGGGCAAAACCCATTGGATGCAAGTGGGTATACAAGAGAAAAAAGGGACCGGACGGAAAGGTTGAAACCTTTAAAGCGAGACTCGTGGCGAAAAGGTACACTCAAAAAGAAGGGATCGACTATGAGGAAACCTTTTCACCCGTAGCCATCCTCAAGTCCATCCGCATTCTCTTGTCGATTGCTGCACACCTAGACTTTGAGATCTGGCAAATGCATGTCAAGACCGCTTTCCTCAATGGAAGTCTTGACAAAAAAATCTATATGCAACAACCCAAAGGCTTCATTGAAAAAGGCCAAGAGCATCTAGTTTGCAAGCTAAAGAAGTCCATTTATGGGCTAAATCAAGCATCCCGTGCTTGGAATCAGTGTTTTGATAAAGTTATAAAATCCTACGGTTTTGATCAAAATAATTTCGAAAGTTGTGTTTATAAGAAGTGTGACGGAACTGCCTTGGTATTCTTGGTACTATACGTGGACGACATTTTGCTCATCGGGAACGATGTAAAGATGTTGTCGGACATAAGGGCATGGCTGTCAAAACAGTTTGACATGAAGGACTTAGGGAAAGCCGGTCATATCCTAGGGATCAAGATCACTCGAGATCGCAGAAAAAGAATGATCAGGCTTTCACAAGCCTCATGTATAGACACCGTTTTGAAGCGATTCAGCATGCAAGATTCCAAGAAGGGCTTTGTGCCTTTCAGACACGGAATCTATCTATCCAAGGAAATGTTTCCCAAGACACAAAAGGAAATAGATGACATGAGGGGCATTCATTATGCTTCAGCTGTAGGAAGCCTCATGTATGCAATGTTGTGCACGAGACCGATATCTCCTTTGTCGTAGTCATGGTGGCTAGATATCAAAGCAACCCCGGGAAAGAGCATTGAACTGCGGTTAAAAACATTCTGAAGTATCTGAAGAGGACACGGGACAGAATGTTAGTTTATCAGTCAGACAGTCTAATCGTCGTCGGTTACACGGACTCGGATTTCCAATCAGATTTAGACTCCAAAAAGTCAACCTCGGGTAGTGTGTTTTGCATGGGAGGAGGAGCTATGACATGGAGAAGCGTTAAGAAGAAATGCATCGCTGATTCTACCATGGAAGCCGAATATGTAGCTGCTTGTGAAGCAGCGAAAGAAGCGGTTTGGCTCAAAAACTTCCTAGTGGACTTGGACGTTGTTCCGAATTTGCCCAGCACGAACACGGTTTACTGTGATAACGCCAGAGCAGTTGTAAATTCTAGGGAACCAAGAGCCCACAAGGCCAGAAAACACATAGAAAGAAAATACCATCTTATACGATAAATCGTTAAGAGAGGAGACATAGAGGTGGCAAAGATTGTGTCCAAAGACAACCTAGCAGATCCATTCACAAATGGTCTGCCTCAAAGTACATTCGAGAGACATGTGGAAGGAATGGGTGTCAAGAGCGTTGCCAATCTGCTTTGAGTATAAGTGGGAGAAATATTATTAGGTTCGTGTAGGTGACATTAGATATCACACAGAACACGAGACATGTTGTAGTATACTTAAAAGCAGACTTTGAGTATAAGTGGGAGATTGTTGGGGTTATACTGAAAAGTATATTTTTTACTTTGTACAACCAAACTGAATTTCTTATTTATTTACTGAAATAAATTATTTATCACTGTTGCACTAAATATGAATGAATGTTATATATATTTATTGCAAACCTGTTCGATAAGAAAGTACGTATCACGTTGATTTGGTGATACCAGATCACAGAAGATCAAATTAATAGTCCCTCGTGATTAAGTACAAATTCACAACCCAGATGAAAATGAACAATCCATCATGAAAGGTTGAAGTGTAAGGCTCAGATTGGCTTGTCTTGACCAAGAGATTACACTAGTGCATTATGATGCGCTGAATAGGACCTACAGGAGGATAAATTCTTTGGTACTGAATATACAAGAATTAGACCTCAGTGGTTCGTTATTTCTTAATCCCCGTCCCTTAAATAGGATCGTGTGAAATTAGTAACTATTACTTTGACTTATGATGGGAAGAGAATCAATGTGATTCGATACCTTGTATCTTGGGCAATATTATTAGTTACACGACGATTGCTAAGATTTAATACGGAGAATCGTGTGCAAGCACGTCTTGCTTGATTTGTTCCCTTGGTGGGCTCAGAATCTTTATCATACCAAATCTTGCAAGTGAAAATTTATTTCCGGTATGGATAATAATGTTGAACTGTCTTTACTCCAAGGACAAATATATTAATTAATATAAAGTCTGTTCAGTGGCTTAATTAATTAATGGACTAATATAATCTTAAACACGGGAAATAATGACCTGGAGCCATATTATTGTGAAGTCGTAATGTGGGTTAAGATTGATAATTCAATATTAATTTTATAGTGGAATAAATTAATATTAATGGGCTTGAATAATATTTTGGCTAAATATTAAAGTTTCATAGCCCATTGGAGGTCCAATCTTAATTCTCCTAAAGGCCCCTCAATAACCCAAATTAAAGTCCAATTAATGAAAAGGAGAATAAAATATTTTGCCTATTTTTCCATGAGTATTTTCGAAAAAAATAGGTAGGAAAGAGAAAAAGATTTTTTCTTGATTTTCTTAGAAAAATTTTATGGAATAAGTATTCTTGAGATACAAGTTTATCCCATAAATTCAAGAAAGAAAAAAGATCTTATTTCTTCCCTACTTGTATGCAATTTTCGAAAATAAGGAGCAAGAAAGGAGGAGAAGATTTTGTTGGGAGATATTTTGGGAAATAGAATATATTGGATATATTCTAGATTGTATCTTGAGGAAAAAGCAAGGAAATTTCCCAATTCCCAACTTGACCTAAAATTTCCCCCCCCCCCTTGTCCTATAAATAAGGGATGAATTTTTCATCCCCAATGCAATTCCATGTGTTGGAAAAATTAGAAACCCACAAAGGTGGCGGTAAATATTTTTATTTTCTCCTTTAATTAAAATCGTTCGTTGAGAATCCTTCCACCGGATTACGTTCGTGGACGTGGGATATATTTGAGAAGGCACTTTGGGTTGATCCATCATCTCAACGGTTGTCTCTACAAGAGGTATGTAATCTCGTAACTCCTAGATTCCGCATGCTTAGGATTTACGTGGATTACGTGTACGCATGTTGCTTATTTATTTGTTTAATTATTATGTTGAATTGATTTAGGATTAATTCATGTTAGTAATTAATTGATTAATTTAAATATGTATTTAAATTCACCTCGAATAGATACGGACACCCCTTATTTCCCAACAACTGGTATCAGAGCCTCGGTTTCGAGCTCTGTATTTAAATTGTTATTTAAATTATGTTGGCCATTAAATTTTATTGAAAATTGGATAGTAGAATTGTTAGATCTGTTTTGCAGGTATCCAATTGTCATGGTATTTAATGTGTTTAATTTTCATGAGTATGTTTTGGTTTTAATTCGACTCGTTCGAATTTATTTTTCTCGTTAGAAAATTCATGAGTAGATTAGGCTATTTGATTTGTACAAATGTAATAGACTAGTCTAGATTTAGGTTTATTTATTTTCTCATTCAATAAATTATAACCTGATCGGAGACGAAGATGAAGATGAGAAATTAAAACAGATTTGGAACCGAGCGCAGGCAGCGTGCATCGCGCGAAACATGCCAAGAGAGGCACGCGCGAGACTCGGACGCTGCGGGCACGCACGGGCGTAGCGCGAGGTCGAGGGTCGAGCACGCACGAGGGTTAGGCAGGGCGCACAGGCGCGCACGACACCGTGCGTGGACGGGCAAAGTGAAGCGAAGTTTCTTACGTGATGACGTCTATTGCCTAAGCCGACACTTACAATGTTGTGCGACTTTGTAAGGGAAGAGAGCTTATGAGCGGGATTCCCAACAAGGCGAGGGTTGGCACAAGAAGTGGTGGTTCATTGGAGGGGCGTGGGAGTCCGTGGATCCTTTGAGCTCGCTGCCCATACATGATTCGATAGATTATGCGGCTCGAGTTGAACATGGTAAACCTTCCATCTTTCATTTTGAAGTTGTACTGATCTAATTCTCTTTTTATTTTGCAGTGTTTGCCCCCCACTCGACCGAGCTGTACTGGGATTTCCTGGAGACATTTAACACAGCTCGTGATACTCCCCGAGCTGGCGAGATGTTAACACCCTGAACTCCGAGCTTGACCGACTTAAAGTCATCCTGTACACATATCCTCGTCATCTCAAGATTCCCTGTAAGTATGCGTGTCAATACTTTTTTGATAGCAATACTGGACATGACTGACTGGATTTTTTTGTGTGAGCAGTTCCTAACATCCCCGTTTACCGACATCAACCACTGGCTTCCGTGATGGCGACCCGAAAGAAATCTATTCTCGGCCAGATGAGGTGTGTGGCGACCACCGATGCCCCTCCTCCAAGCTCAACCCCACTGGTCCCTCTGCCGCCGATAAGGGGAAGAGAAAATCCAAGGGGCCGACTCCATCAGACTTCGAGCCAGCTCGGAAGAGGATGAGAGAGGAGATAGGCTCGTACCGGTCGGAGATAAATCGGGGGATAGGGAGGTCATCGCTCCGTCCGACCTCACACCCGCCTCCTCCCCGGAAGAAAGTCATCATCAAGAGAATGACTCCTGGTTGGGCTGGGATGAATATCGGTTTAATGAGTAAGTCTCCTCACCCGTGCTTTCCCTGGTTTCTATCATTGCTCTGCTAACGACTTACATTTTCCTACAGCCCGGACATCACACCGGCCAAATTCTCGCCGGAGGCATTGAGCTTCTTGAGGTCACGCCAGCTCGTTCCGGAAGGGGTCCCTGAAGGCTGGCCATCTTATCTATCGAGGGCATTGCAGAATCTACCCCGGGGTTGGACGCAGACCGATCTTGCCAATGCCCATCGTCAGAGAGTGACGGGCAACTTGTATTCGGCCCTTGCCCATTCTCAAAAGACGGCCTTCTACTTGGAGAAATCCAGTGCTCAGTTGGAGGCTGAGCTCAAAAATCTGAGGAAGGCGCAGGAGAGGGTTACTGATCAGGCCAAGTCAATACTCTCCGCGGCCGAGATTCAGAAGAAACTGGAGACGTCCAACACCGAGCTGACCCAGCGAATCTCGACTCTTGAGAATTGCTTGGGGGATACTGAGCCTGCTCACGACGGAGAAGGCGAGCGTGGCTTGGGTTGAAGGTGAGCTAGTCGAGGCCAAGAAGGAATTGGCCTCCAAGGAGGCGCAGTTTAAGGAGGCCGAGGAGCTGAATGCCAATTTTTCCTATGTGATGGCTTTCGTCGGGGCTATTCGGAACTTCCATAACGCGAACCCCACTGGCGACCTCAGTGGGTTCATCACCGAGCTGGCCGATTACGTCCGTGACAACCCTACTCCCCCTAACGTCTTACTAGAGATCAAATATTTTGAGGGCATGGGCGTCGACCTCTCCTTCTTTGCCAACCCGAGCAGGATTGTGTACCCCACTCCCAATCCTGACGAGGCAATGTCGGGCTCTACTGATGCGGTCCTTGAGACCCAACTTGACGAAACTCGGCCTCCGTCGGATGTCGCAAGGGAGGAGGTCACTGAGAGGTCGGGCACTGACCCTACTGGGAGTGTTGTCATTCCCGGCCTTTGATGGGAATGCTTATCGGGATTCTGGTTGTTCTTAAGAATGATAACATCAAGAATCCTGATAAGAAAAAGGAGATTGAGAAGTTGTTGAACCTCATCCCCAATAATACTCGACTAAAACACTTTGAAGTCGGAGTCTGTCCAGAGGTCGCAGTGAAATCGAGTAGTGGTAGATAGTTGGTAGGATATCAGAATTTGTCTTGATGTATTTCGATTTCCATTGGCTTTAGGTCGCTTGATGTAATCGTCCTTCGAACTCTATAATGTACCGACCTTCAGGTCTTTGTCAGTTAATGAAAGTTTAATATTTTTCCTTCCTTTACTGTGTCGACTTGATTTCCTTATGCGACCTTAAAATTACTTTGTTCTCATCGTCTTATTTTTATTGCGACTTTATTTCAAACTTTTGCTTAGTCGTCTTACAAAGTCGGGGGAGAATCACACCTCGTCGGATGGTGATCTCACCTCCAATATGTCGAACATCGTAGCTCGGGTGGCAGATGTTTTTTCCTACATAGCCCCCTCGGTTTTAACACATGAATTTTGAAAAGAAGAATAGACATTATTATTGACTGGTAGAATCATTTATAGGGATGCAATTTCGAACCTACTGATAGTACTTCTTTAGGTGAGCTGCATTCCATGGGTACTGAGCCTTAGTGCCCTCCAGACTTTCGAGCTCGTAGGCTCCACTGGACAAGACTTTTGACACCTTGAATGGGCCTTCCCAGTTTGGACCTAAAGCCCCTTTAGATACATCAAGCACTTTTTTTAACACCAAGTCTCCTTTTTTTGAATTGTCGAAGTCGCACTTTATAGTTATAGTACTTCTCTGACTGTTGCTTATATCTCTCGTTTCTCATGTTGGCTTCTAGTCGCTTTTCTTCGAGTAGGTCCAGGTTTCTGGCCAAAGCCTCATCGTTGTGGTTGATCGTAGCTTGACTCGTGCGGAGGTTAGGGAAACCGACCTCCGCGGGCACTACTGCCTCGGTTCCAAAAGCCAGGGAGTAGGGAGTTTCCCCTGTTGAATTCCGACAGGTCGTCCTGTATGACCACAACACGTCTGGCAGCTCGCTGGCCCATTTTCCCTTTCCCCCTTTGATCCTGGCTTTCAGCGTGTGTTTGATGATCTTGTTCACAGCCTTAACCTGTCCGTTCGATTGGGAGTGATATGTAGTCGAGAAGAGCTTGGCGATCTTCCATTTTTTGAAGAAGTTGTCGATTTTGAGGCCATCGAACTGTTTTCCTTTATCTGATATAATGGTTTGCGGCAAACCGAATCTGCAGATGATATTCTGCCATATAAACTTGATGACGTGATCTTGATGTTGGGATAACATATGCCAGGATCTATCGGGATGACTTCATAAACACAAATTTGAATTAACAATTATTACTAGCATGAATTTACCTAAGTGAATTCAAATAATAATCCATCCAACAACAACATGCAAATAATATTCACGTAAAAGATCCTAGCATGCAGAATTTCTAGGAGTTTACGTAAACGTACCCGTTGGAGAGACGATTTGAGACAGACGGGATCAAGTATCTGGATACCCACCAAAAGTCCTTCTCAAGTATTCCCAAGTCCTCGTCCAATAACCCCGGTGGAAGGTCCTCCAATGAACGATTTACAAAACAAGGAAAATAAAATTATTGTTGCACCACCTTTGTGGATTTCTAATATTTCCAACACATGGAACACTCGTTGGGAATGAAAAATTCATCCCCTATTTATAAGACAAGGGGGTTCGAAATTTTTGAACATAATTAGGGCTAGGAAAGATATTTTCTTGATCTCCAAGAAATCTTGAATATATCCAATATATTCTTCTTTCCATGTGTATTTTATCACAAAATCTCACACCCTCAATATGCTCTAAATTTTCAAAAAAAAAAAAGAATAAAGAATTTCAAGATTGGATCTTTCTTGAATTTATGGGATATTCTTGTATTCCAAGAATACATATCTTCCATAAAATCTTTCCAAGAAAATCTTTCTTCGCTTTCTTATACATAATTTTCGAAAAATACCTATTAAAGAAGTCAAGTGGGAGTTTTCTTGAATTTATGAGATAATCTTGTATTCCAAGAATACATTATCTCATTTCCATAAAATCTTTTCAAGAAAAATCTTCTCCCTCTTTTATTTAATTATTTTCGAAAAAAATGAGGAAATATTGCAACAATAAATTTATTTTATTTTAAGCACCTTTTATTTATTGGACTTTAATTGGGCTACTTGAGGGGCCTTTAGGAGAATTGAGATGGATCTTCCAATGGACTTCTGAATTCCAATATTGAGCCACAATATAATTCAGTCCATTAATATTAATTAATACCACTATATAATTAATATTGCATTATCCAATCTTAACCCATATTACGGTAATATGGCTCCCGGTTATTTTTTTTCCGTGTTTAAGATTATTTAGTCCATTAATTAATTAAGCCACTGAAAAGCTTTATATTAATTAATATCTTTATCCTTGGAGTAAGGACAGCCCAACTTTATTATCCATACCGGAAAATTAATTCCACTTGCAAGATTTGGTATGTGATAAAGGTTCCGGGCCCACCAAGGGGACCAATCAAGCAAGACATAGCAAGCACACGATTCTCTGTGTTAATTTAGCAACCGTCATGTGATTAATATTATTGCCCAAAATATTGGGTATCGAAGTCGCAATGATTCTCTTCACATTTATAAGTCAAAGCAATAACTACTAATCACACACAGTCCTTATTAAGTGACAGAGATTAAGAAATCAACAACCACTAAGGTCTAACTCTTCATCCCTTAAGTCAGTGCGAATGAGTTTATCCTCTCTGTAGGTCCGCTTCAGCGCATCGAATGCACTAGTGTAATCTCTTGGTCAAGACAAGTCAATCTGAGCGTTACACATCAACTTCTACCAATAGATTGTTCGGATCTATCTAAGTTGTGAAATACGCACTCGTTTATAAGGATCTGTTAACGTGATCTTCTGTGATCTGGTATCACCACATTAACTACAATGTAACGTGTGCAACGAACGGTTTGCAATAAATACATATAACATTCAATCATATTTAAAGAAACAGTGATAAACAATTTATTTCAGTAAATAAGTGTTTAATACATAGGTTATACAAAGTAAAAGCATACTTTCTTCTAGAGCGACTTTGATGGATGGTGCATAAATTTTGCATTTATGGCACTTGCGGGCGAAGATGATGGCATCGGCCCTTAGGGTTGGCCAAAAATACCCTTGTTTAGTGGTTTTGTGAGCCAATGATTGCCCCCCAGCATGGTTTCCGCATACACCTTCGTGTATCTCCCTTAGGATGGCTTGCCCTTATTCTGGTGTGATACACCGATGTAGTGAAATGCTGAAGCCTCGCTTATACAACTCGTTGTTGATCATCGTATAGCGCGTAGCTCGTAATTGCAGCTGCCGAGCTTGAATTCTGTCTTGCGGTAAGAGACCATTTGTCAAATATTCGATGATAGGTGTCATCCAGCTCACTATCGGGGTTTCTAGGGTCGCAACCACTGTATGAGCAGTGGAGGGGTGGGAGAGCTTTGTGATGGTGACATCCTTCATCTCTGCTGGCCCTTCTGAAGTCGCTAGCCGTGCTAGAGCATCGGCTCGTGAATTTCAATCCCTCGAAACTAATTTAACGTGGATTTGTTCAAATTTCTGACATAGTATCTTGACCACCTCTTGGTAAGCTGCCATTCTATCATCTCTGGCCTCATATTCCCCCGAGACTTGACATGCCACGAGCTAAGAGTCTGTGTGTACCTGCAGCCTCTTGATGCCCATTGTTGTTGACATCTCCAGGCCGCTGATGAGAGCCTCATATTTGGCCTCGTTGTTTATCGCGGGGAAGTCAAAACTGATGGCGTTTTGAAACGAAATACCTTCCAGACTTATCAGGACTACCCCAGCACCTGACTTGTGGGAAGTCGCCGATCCGTCTACGAATAACTGTCAAGGCGGGCTGGCTGAGCTGCTGGCCTCCAAGGAGAAGGTAAGTTCGATAATGAAATCCGCAAGTGCCTGAGCTTTAATTGTCGGTCGAGTTACATATGTTACCCCGTATTGTCCAACCTCTATAGCCCACTTGAAGCATCGACCTGTCGTATTAGGTCGGTGAAGTACATTCCTTAGAGGCAGGGAAGTAAGAACTTCGACTTGGTGGTCGAAAAAGTATGGTCTCAACTTCCTTACACTCATGACTAGTGCATACGACAGCTTTTCTAGTGATGGATAACGTTGCTCGGTCTCGTTCAGCGTTTGACTGACGAAGTAGATGGGGAAATGATTCTGGCCCTCTACCCGGTCGAGCACCGCACTTAGGGCAGTTTCTAAAGCCGCAAGATATAGAAAAAGTTTTTCTCCTGGGACGGGTTTGGATAGAATACTCACATCTGCCTGGTAGGCTTTGATCTTATCAAGAGCTTCCTGGTTTTCGGGTGTCCATTCTAACTTTGATTTCTTCCGGATCGTGTCGAACATTAGCTTGCATTTGTCCCCCATTCGGGAGATGAACCTGTTCAAGGCGGCTTGGCAACCTGTAAGCTTTTGTACCTCTTTCACATTTTGAGGTGCCCCCATATCCAGTATGGCCTTAACCTTTGTTGGATTTGCCTCTATTCCCCGCTTGCTGACCAAGTGCCCCAGGAATTTCCTGGACTCAACCCCGAAATTACATTTTTTTAGGGTTGAGCCTCATATTAAACTTCCTTAGGATGTCGAAGGTTTGTGCAAGGTGTGCAAGGTGCGCAAGGTGGTCTTCCCTTTTCAAGCTTTTGACGACTATATTGTCGACGTAGACTTCTACCGACTTGCCGATTTGATTGGCAAACATGTGGTTGACCAACCTTTGATATGTTGCCCCTGCATTTTTTAGGCCGAATGGCATTCTCTTCCAACAATAGAGGTTCTTCTCTGTCAGGAATGAGGTATGTTGTCGATCAGGTTCGTACATGGCTATCTGATGATAGCCTGTGAAGGCGTCCATAAACGACATCATCTCATGCCCAACTGTATTGTCTATCAGGTGGTCGATGTGAGGCATGGGAAAGAAATCTTTCGGACAAGCCTCGTTGAGGTCGGTAAAAACAATGCAAAGTCGTCAGGTTCCATTTGACATTTTCACCAACACCGCATTGGCTACCCATTGTGGTTGGTCGGCCTGCATAATCAGGTCGTTGTCTAGCAACTTCTTCACTTCTTCAGCCAGTGCTGCATATTTTTCCGGGCCAAATTTCCACCTTTTTTGGGCTATCGGCCTCCGAGCTGGGTTGATGTGTAGTCGGTGACAGGCGACTTCCGGATCGATCCCTACCATGTCTTTACCATGCGAAGATGTCTAAGTTCTTTTTGAGAAAGTCGATGACTTCCCCCTTCAGGTCATCCAGTATCTTGGAGCCTATGACAACTTCTAGATCTGGGCGAGCTGGATCTATCTTGACTTTCTCGAGTTCCTCCCCCGGGGTGGCCCTTGAGGTATCTTGTCGGGGGTCGTCGATCTCTACCTCGAGCAAAAACTCTTTCTGTTCGGGTCCCATTCTCGGGTCGAGGTCGCTGTGACTTCTTTTCTTACTTGCTCTTTTGTTATTCAATTCTTCACATTATTTCTCACTATCTATTACAAGTATTTGTTTGCTAGATGTTGATGCGGAATTGAAAAGAGATGAAGAATAGATCAAAAAACCTCTTTCATCAACTTGGTCACCTTTAACGGTGCCGACCAGCCCACTCTTGGTGGGCAACTTTACACAAAAATAAAAAGTGGAGGACGCAGCCTCGAATTCATGCTCAAACGGCCTCCCAAGAAAGCCGTTATAGGAACATGGGAGGTCGACAACTAGAAAATCTAACAACCTAGTTGCCCTAACTTCACTATTCAAAGTAGAGACTAGCTCAACAGCCAGCCGAATCATTCCTAACGGCTTCACTGTTGCATCACTGAAGCCTTTCACGATGTGGTTGCATGGGGTGATGTAAGCATCATAGTCCCCGAGCTGATCCATGGTTTTCTTGAAGAGGATATTACAGAAGGCACCCCCGTCCACCAGCAGTCGGCACACAGTAGTTCCCATGATGTTTGCTTTGATCACAAGGGGATCGACATTCGGGTAGACTATTCCAGCTTTATCCTTCTCGCTGAACTCGATCGTGCTGGTTTCTTTCCCCACTATAAAGACTGGCAGCACCATTTTCTTGGCATTCTCTATCTCCCTTATCTCGGCCTTCATCCTCCGTTTGGAAGAGAAAGCTGAAGAGAGTCCTCCAACTGTTCCAAGGGGGGAGAGGGTATGTATGACGCGACCTCCCGCATTATCGGACATGGGCGGGATAGGTCGTTCCCCTTGCCCAATTCCCTGGTCGGCGTTTCTGGGGGCGGGCTCTCCCTGTCGTGGACGATCTGCCTGTTGGCGACCTCTTTGAGCTCGATCGTGGTCCCTCTGAGGTCGCATGACAAACTCATCCAACAAACCATCTTCGTATAGACTCCAGAGTTGAGGGAGCAGATCCGTGCACTCGCTTGTGTAGTGGCCTACCTGTTCGTGAAAATGGCAGAACTTGTTGGGGTTTAGCTTGCCTTTGTTCTTGATGGGTCGAGGCGGGAGGAGTAATTCCCGCTCTCTGATCTGATTGTAAACATGTCCGAGAGTCATGCCCAATGCTTCCATCAGCTTGACTGGGATGTTCTCTTCGAAGGGCTTGAAGTTGCCGGGTGCCTTGTAATGTCTCCCGGCTTTCTTGGAGCTTTTCTTAGGATCTGCGAATTCCTTATTATAGGAGAGTCAAGATTCCAGCAGCTCCGAGGTGTGGATCAAGTCATTAGCTCGCCTCCGGAAGTCGGCATAGCTAGTCGGATATTCGGCGGTCATGCGCTGCCAAAGCTTGGTTCCATTCCTGAGGTCGGAGACTGCCCCAAGCAGTTTCGCCTCATCCCCTATGGGGTCTTCTTCGAGTATGAGTTTGTCGATCCTTTCAATGTAAGACCGATCTGACTCTGTATCCCCTTGTTGAATGTTTATTAGGCGATGCCTGGTCGCAGGTCGGGGAGGCAAGGCTGTGAAGTGGGTCAGGAACAACCTGGCGAGCTGTTCGAAAGTATCTACCGAGAAAGGCGGCAATGAGGTGAACCACTGATGAGCTTGGTCACTCAGAGTTAAAGAAAAAAGCTGACACTTAGTCGCATCGCATGCACCCATAGAGGCCATGTAGGAATTGTACTTCACCACGTGGACTCTTGGGTCTGTGTTTCCACTATAGCGATCTAAAGTCGCTGTGTTGATTTTACTCTGGGTAGGCGCCAGAGTAACCATGGCCCCGAGTGGGGAATCCGGGATGGTAAGGTTATGGTCTATTCCCGCCGACCCATTTTGATTTTCCACTCGTTCAAGAAGTCGCTGGACCGTCCGGGTCAGTGCCGCGACCTGAGCGTCGCAATGATCCCCAACCGGGAAGGCTACCGGAGGATCGCCATGGTGGACAGCCGAACTCCTCGGCACTTCATCGTGGTGCAGGTTCAGAGCCAGTGTGAGGTCGCGCTCCACCTGATCAGCATGCCGAGGCTGAGATTGGGCCTCATCCTCAACGACCATTGGGACTTTTTGAGCCCCTAGGTCCCCAAGTCGGTTGAACACATTTTCTGACCCAACAAGTTTTTCCAGGAGTCGAAGATTCTGGACGATAGAGTGCTTCACCGAATCGTAGGCCAATTGGCCCATTGAACGTCCCTTTCTGGCTAGGTCGCCCTTATTCTTTGAAGTTCCGGCTTCATGGGCGGCCTTTTTGTTCGGGGGTAGTTCCCCATCGTCGTCGAAAGCGAGACATTTCTTGTTGAGGACGGTCATCACGGCCTTCACGTCTTCTAGTGTTTGGACCAGATTCCACCAGTCAGGAGTGATCAACGGGGCCGCGGGGCGGGTGCGCTGCGAGCTCAGAGAGGCTTCGACACTATCATGGGCATCCGCTTCATGTCCGGTAGGGTTATTTTGGTTGATCGCCATCGCTTGATCGGAAAGGTGGGTCTTTTCAGGAATTGGAGTAATTCTTCAAGAAAATGTTCCCACAGACGGCGCCAATTGTTGTACCCGGTTTGTGTTTTCCGGCCAATAAACAATAACAATGGATATATAGGCGATCAAAGCAAGTAAAAATCCAAGGTTTGATTACCCAGTTAGTCTGTGAATAAGACTACGTCTGGGGGCGACCAAGTCAGGTATAATTCACTATAATTTCTACCTAGTAAGCTAAGATTTTTTCACCTTTACAATGAACCGCACATGAAGTATATATAGACAAGGAATTAGGTTAAAAGCCTTCGTAGACTTCTTCCGTGGGCTTGCTAGGTTTCCAACCACCAGGGTTAGGGTTTCCCGGTTTATTCTGCGATTCTCGCTTCCGGATACACATACCCTATTTACATTCCGCAATATCCGCACCACTAACTAACCATATCTCTTCCATATTTATCCCTTAGCCAACTTCGGGCCGAAGTCGTCTCCGACCTGTATGCTCTTCCAAGTTGCCATACAACCTTCACACTCCTCCAAGTCGCCTCGCGACCTGCGTCCTCTTTTAAGTCGCCTCGCGGCCTACGCGGCCCAAGCGAAATCGTCTCTTATGACAAGTATACGGTGAAGAGTCGCCACATCCGGTCGGATTATTTCATGTTACAATAATTAATATGTAATTAATTATCACCTACACCATCACTCTTATTAAAATAATATAAAAAATCATCAATATCAATTTTTTATTAGTGTGTGTATATACACCACACACATAACCCCATATCCTATAAGTTTATATTTCTTGCAAATTTTAAAATTTTTTAAATAAATGAATAACCCATATAAAAGTCTATATTAAAAAAAATTATATGAGTTAGTGATTTATTATATTTTGATTATATAAATTAATTAATGATAATCGAAATTACATATAGCATATAATTTTATTTTTATTACATCAAGATACCAAACTCTCTTTATAATTGAGACATCATCAAAACTCACCAAAAGATGACACATAAGCAATAAAAACTCTCTTGATACCAAACTCTCTATATAATTGACACATCATAAAAACTCACCAAAAAAATGACACATAAGCAATAAAAACTCTCTATTAGTAATATAGAGGGATAATGACTTCCGTTTCTTAATCTGTGTGAAAATAATTGTACACTTATCTTTGTGAGACGGATGGAGTAAAAGAAGTAAAAAACCAAAAGCACTTGCTTTCAAAAAAAAAAAGCAGGAAAAGCTTCAAAGAAGCAAAAGAGAAAATGTAAAGAAGGAAAAAAAGCAAAAGAGAAAACTGGAAAAATGCAAATAAGCAGAAAATTGTTGTTAATTTAATTGGTTTCGAAGCAAAACAATAACAAAAAGCAAAATAGAAAACAGGAAAAAATGCAAAGAAAGTAAATGAAAAAAATAGGAAAAATACAAAAAAACAGGAAAGATCGTTGTTTACTTGTCATTCAATTTCTCTCATTCATAATTTTTTATAACTCCTTATTTTTTTCCTCCACTCTCTTTCTCATTATTTTTTTCTTGACGTGAATCTCACATAATTTTAAAATTAAAAGAATTAAACTCTCAATATTAAATTAATTTTATTTATAAACATTGAATTGAAAAATCTTCAACAAACTCATAGTAAATCCAAATAAAGGATTTCAAAGTAGTAGGATTTTATTTTGTGAGTTTAAAGTAGCAGATTTTGAATAGGAATTTCATATCCATCATTTTCAAATCATTTCAAATGATTTATTCATACACGATCTTGTTGAACTTCAAGTTAAAGTCAAGTCATTAATATTTCATGTTAATTGTTTTTTCCCCAAACTTTACCGGTATATTTGCAAACCCAATAAAAAAATAAAAGCATTTATATTTTTTTTTAAATTAAGTCTATCAACTTTAAAAAAAGTGCTTCTACATAATGCTTTTGATTTTACGGGCACACGCTATGTGTCGTTCAGCTAACTAATAATCAAACAAAAAATGTTAATTACACTATTATGTAACATTAACAAATTAATATTATCTACACAACTAATAGTAAACAATGGTGCAGAAGTCGAAAATCGATAGTCGGGTGGATTCGAACTGCCTAGCGCCTGAGCCGTCAAAGTGGGGATTAATAGGGAATTAGTAGGTTCGATTTTTTTTTCATCTAAATGAATTTTATCTACTAATTCTCAATATCTTATAACAAAAATATTCTTCAAAATTAATTAACAAAATCATTGTACAACCGCCTAAATCAAGATAACAATTCAAATACCTTTTTTTAGATCCATTATCATACAAGAAAATTTTAGTATAGTGGAAATTATCAATATTTTTCTTATCATCAATTTATTTCAAGAATAAAGCTTCTCATTATCAAATAATACCTTAGTGTGGGTGTCTAGGCGGGCGGACAACGAGCAAATGGCGGTACGAGCATACGTACCCTTCTCTCCATTTGAATTTGGGGGATTTTTATTTATTTTAGCCATGTTTTAATTTTTTTTAATTAATAATTGAAACATCTTCTTCTCTCAGCGAAAAAAAAAAATTTTAATAGCCCACCTAACTCTCTACTTGGCAATATAGGCGGTGTCTAGACCAAAAACACTTAAAACTACCATTTTTCACAAAATCGGGTTGGTTAACGGTCGTCTAGCGCTTAGGCATCTCCAAGGCGACCGCCTGGACCGACTTTTGAGTCATTGCCCATAATGACATTGTCAATTTAATGTTTAAAAAAGTGAAAATAGAAAAAGTTGATTTTATTTTTTTTTGAAAGGTAGAAAAAGATATTAAATTATTGTGATATCATTTTTATTTTATTTTGGGAATAAAAGTTAGCATAAAATCAACAGAAATGATCCGCAATTTCAACCAATTCTTATCTATTGATATCTGCATACGTAACTAGGTTGAAAATAAGAATTCATGATGATTACCGCCTTATCTCTAATTCAATTCAAGAATGATCTCAGACATTTATAAAAGCCCAAATATATATCTTCACTTGCTAATTCACATTCTCACTCATTATTCTCTCTTTAGATATAGTACTCAAGAATTTCTCACCATGAGAGCTGTTTTCTTTCTGGTCCTTCTCCTCATCATCAGTGGTTTGTCTTTTATATATGTTGATAAAAAAAATCTTAATTGTTTTATTATATAAAATATTATTAATTAAAATGCTTTTGGATAAAGAGCAGGTTCATCGGGTGAAAGTAGTGCAGAAGAAGAAAGTGTGCACGTATAAAAGCAAGAAGTTCTGGGGAGTCTGCTTTAACGACATCAAATGCACTGATGTATGCAAGCGATAGGGTTTTGAAGGTGGTGATTGTCAGGGATTCCGCCGTCGATTCTTTTGCTACAATCATTGCTAGTCATATCTAAGTGTGTGCCATGCCACCATATATGATAATATGATGTAAGTCAAGGCATTTATCATTACTAAAAAGAGTCGTGCATAGGTAGCGCATAACTCGCGCGGGCCATGCACGACCTAGTGGGTGAATAGACGTCATTAATTTAGTAAAGGTAGATATGTTGTAAAAGGACAAAAATATTTTTTTTTCAAGAGAGTGCAAAAAGAGTTTGTCCCATATAAATAATTACTGCACTTTTTTTTAAATTACAATGTATGTTTTTTAAAATCTACAAATTCAAAAGATTATGTATTAAATTGACAATATTTATAAAAACATATGTTGTTATTGTAAAAGACAAAATATAGGGTGGACAAGTTTCACATAAAAATCTGTAAAATTGATTAAAGAGTGACTTATATTACTAAAGGTATTAGTTGTGATAATTGAAGGGTGTGTCGACTTTTTACTATAAAGGGTATTACTCATAACACTAAATGGTGTGACTTATATTACAAAAGAGTATTAATCGTGATAACTTAAGGGTCATGCCTGTAAAAGAGAAATCAATTTCTCGGTGAATAAGTTTCTCAGCATACCAACTCATTGAAAAAATATGAAAAGATCATGATTAGTCTTGCAATTAACCCTTTAGCATACCGGAAATACATAAACTCTCATGTGAAATTTGTTCATAATATGAAACTGATACCATTATACTTATAAACTAATACCACTATTCTTATAAACTAATATCAATAGCATTTAATATTATGATCTTAGTTTATAAGTATACTAATATCAGTTAATAAGTATAGTGATATTAATTTATAAGCAAAATTATATAAGAGTCACTCTCTTGTGCACCACATGCACCAATCCAAATTGATGCACTCTAAACCCTAACCCCTTAAACATTGAACCCTAAATCATATATGAACCATTCGGGTCGGGTGAACCATGAACTACTTGGGCCGAGTGAACCATGAACCACTCGGGCCGGGTTTGGGATCGGGTCGGGTATTAAAAAAATTTAAAATTGAAATTAAAGTTAAAAGAAAACCGAAATTGGAAAAAGAAAAAAAAAGTTAAAACTAAAAAAATTTAGAAATAGAGCTTTTAAAATTAAATTGCACCAATTTTATTGGTGCATGTGATGCACAGGAGAATTTGCCTTTATATAAATTTCATACTATGAACAATTAAGTTTGACTGGACACTTTATTCCCGCAAATATTATTGGATGAGCATTAATTAATACTGCAAAAAATAAGAAAGCTTTTTTCTAGACAAATTGCCCCTTGCCAGCTGCCCCATTTTATTTCATATCCAATAACTTGACAGCGAAGTATTAGCGGGCAATATCGTGCACGTACGTTATAAACAAGGCTTTCAATGCATTAAGTTAGTTATTTCATTAATTAATTGAATGATCTAATTAAGCTTTGCTGCTTATTCTTGGACAAACCGAGGATGAATGTCATTACTCTCTTGTCCTAATTGAACTCGAACAAAATTATACACCATAATCCTCCAATACCTTTCATTTTCAGCTCTCACTTGACTTCATAACTTGGAAATAAGTGAAAATTGGTTTTGCGATTGTTTTATGTATTTACTGTCCTCACCTATATTGACAAAATTAAACAAAAGATGACAAGCAACTAAATTTTCAAGAATTATTCAAGGTAAATTAATGAGGATCAACATTAGGAGTTATAATAATTAAATTGGAAAGTACCGCGAAAATGAAACTCTGTATAGTTCCAAATACTTATGATAGTGAAATTTTTATCTCAAACTTTGGCGGGATTATAGTCAGATTGCATACTTAAGTAAATTAGCATATTAATTAGACATAAAGCTCTATCTTTCCCTATTTTTCAAAATTTTTTACTTTTGCCCCTACATTTTAGTTTTTAGGTAGCCCCTTGTACTTTCATTTTTCTTAATTTTACCATTGCATGCACTATTAATTATCTTAGTGTTTCCCCTGGTATTATTATTTATCTTAGTGTTACCCCTGGATCGTACTTATATTTAACTTAAATTTCTCCTTCACTAGTAGAAAATATAAAATATTGGAAAATGTGAGCCAATCCAAACGTTTAACGTTGTTCTTATTCGGGTAGAGAAAATACCAAAAAGAAAATCGGAATAATTGAACTGCATTTGTTTTGAAATTTAAGTGGGCGGAGTAAGTCAAGGTTTTAGAATCCAGGAATTTAGAATTTTTTATGAATAGTAAATTTATGTGTTTATTTTGAGATTTGAGTAGGGTGAAATTTAACTTTATGTCAAATAAATTTTTATTATATTATATTGAGAAGAGTAATAAAGTGTATAAAGTGTGTGTATTGAGAAAAGTAATAATAGGTTTTATGAATATTTGTAGGTGTGGATTGAATATGAGATTTGAAAACCAGACTCTAAATCTCAAACTCGTATGAGACGGGGAGCGCGAAGTCCTAAGTTCATCCGTGTGAATCCCAAAACAAACACAACCTTGAAAAATACCAAATTTTTAGGTATATCGAGATTGTCGGTATGGTATGGTACTGTACTTAATGGTTTTAGTACTATAATGGTAAATATAGTCAAATTTCCGATATTTAGGTATATACTTAAGTATCAAAAATTATTGTTATTTCATTAATATTTCGGTAAAAAAATATATGTAACATTTCAAACTGCATACCAGTATCCTATATAAATTTAGGTATACTGAAGTTTCAGTATGAAATTGTTGTTGTAGCCCCATAGCAATGGGGCGACCATCCACCGAAAACATGACGATCAAGGCCACTGCAAGGTGACCATCACCATATGCCGAATGATGACAACCGACCATGGAAGGCGATCAACTTGGAGCGACCACGGTCACCTTGGTCTGCAACCCCGAGCGACCATCCAGGGCCACTGATGATAAACATAGAAGAGATTTGAGGATGTTAAAGAGATAGATATTTCGGGCTTAAGCATGGCAAGTGTATCCCGAAGCGAGGATCACGGCCCCGAATCAAGGAGGCCGTTTCCCGGCTGCCTGTAACCCTAGAAGGCAGATGAATCAGGCCCACAAAGGAGTTTAACCTAGTCTTTCAGTCTATAAATACTCCATGTAATGCTCATTGTAAAGGATCAAAATTTTAGTACTCTAGGCAGATATAATTAAACACTCCTGGCTTGGTATTGCTCCCGAACGTAGCCGAATTCCGGCGAACCGGGTCACCAAATTCTGTGTTGTTTCTTGCTTTCCTGTTATTTACTTCGTGAGTGATTGTTTGTACGTCAGGGATAAATTCCGACTATAAAAATTGTATACTTAAATTTCCCTACGGAAAATTATATACCAATATTGTTAAACATTTCAATATATCGAAATTATATACCAATAATGTAAGTAGTACTTTTCATTTATTGAAATCTTAATATACAACAGTTTTGGTATGATTTCAGTATAAAATGTTACACACTGAATTTTTTTTGTATCATATACGATATGGAACGATATTTTTGGTATGCAATATTGAATCACCCCTAGTTTCTATTCTTCATTAGGGAGGGAAAAAACAAACATAAATAAAAGTAAAAGGGGATAAAATTTAAAACTTAAAGTTTAGGGTAGAAAAGTTATTAAAAAATGAAAATACAGGGGGTAATTAAATAATTTGTTATTCCTATGAATTATTGTTCTTCAGACCTTTTTCTGAATGGACAAAAACTTGTATAGACTCAGGTTCATGCTATGAACTCGGTTATTTAAGTATCACTGTTATATACAAAAAAATTTCACTACTATGTATAAAAATTATCACTGTTATGTACAAAAACAATCGTTGTGAAAAAAAATGTTTTATATTTTTAAACAATAAAAGTTTTTGTGCATAACAGTGATAGTTTTTACACATAACAGTGATAGAGTTCATGTATGAACCTGATTCACACGAGTACTACTCTTCTGAATGAAAGCTTTTGTGTCAGACGGTGTGATGTCAAACATGTTTTACGATCAGTTCAAATTAGAGTTAAAATTCAATTTTTTTCCATAACTTTGAATTTTTCCAAGGTTCAAAATATTTGGAATTTTCAGTTTAGTCCAATAACTTAATTACCAATTGGTTCGATTTTTATCTTATTTTCGTAGGAAAATAAAAAAAACGACGTGGTAAGGTTTCATGTTCTTTGCAACGTCGTTTCTAATTTTCCGGTGAAAATAGAATTAAAATTGGTCCAATTATTCGTTATGGGACAATATTTTTAACTTCAGTAATCAGTACCATTTTTGTTACTAAGTACTGATCAATGAATTCTAATTGTCTGAACCACAAGGAATGCCCCGTTTTATGAACGTTATGCTTAGGGAAATTGTGCAATTAAGGCCAATGTCAATCTTGTCGATGACAAAAGAACAATGAATATTCCATAAGACTTAATTAAAAAGAAAATAGGGCAAAATACGAGTCTCTTACAATTGGAATGAAAGTATTGACTAATCAATTTGAAACATTAATTTTAATATAGCATTTTACCTTATACGTACACACAAATAATCAAGCCGGCCGGCTTATCATTTGTTTTAACTAGAGGGACCTCAACAATTAATTAAATGATACCAAAATAGTGTGCTTATATATAGGATTGCTGTGGTCATTAAGCGATTTGTAACTAAACATTGTGATATACAACATATATTTCAATAATAGTAGTAAATAAGAATGTCTGGGCGTGTGTTTGAGGATTATAAGGAGGATCGTGGTACAAAATTTCCAATTACAACTCTAACAGCAAGAGTGGTTGCAGCAGTTTGTCTGGTGGTATCGGCTGTAATTGTGAGGACCAACCATGTCACCTTGAGCAATGGCTATGTCTTTGATTACAATGATCTACGCTCTTTCAAGTAAACCCTAATTCCCCCCCTCTCTCTCTCTCTCTCGATCTCTAGCATAATATTAGTGCATGATGAGCGTTATTAATTAATGATGATTTGTAATGTCATTCATTACATGTGTCATGTATTAAAAATAATGAAATAAAAGGTGAAACACTAAAATGGACCATTGTTGATATTGAGTAGGTCTCTTGTAAATTAAATTCACATGAACTCTCTCTCTCTCTCTGTTAGAGTAATGTCGTCTTTTAGCATACAAAACAATACTTTTTACCATACGCTTTAAATCAAGTTTGATTTTATGCAAAAAACTTGAGTGGGACGGTTCATAAACTAACACATACTCCTTCCAAAGTGTTAAAGCGTAATTTTCATATATATTTTTTTTTCTTTTAGTTCTAAAGTGTTAAAGCGTCATTCTCAAATTGTGCCATTTTTCACTGTGAGACTGATCATGATTAATTTTATGAGTTCTTCTCAAATTTCAGTAAAATGTCTGACATTTTGTATTTTAAAAGTTTTTGTCCCTAATGTTTAGGTACGTCTTCTTTGTGACGTTATTTGGAATTGGGTACACGTTTCTGCAACTCCCGTTCGCAATATATTACATGAAGACCAAGAAGCATCTCATAAATCACTATCGCTACCTTGAGATTGATTTCTATGCAGATAAGGTATATATACATACATGTATAAAGATAAATACTCTTAATCTCTTATAATTAATATTAGGTATTAATATTAGGTTACATTTGGATAGATGGATTTGAAATTCATGAATTTCACATACAAATCATCACCATCCAATGGATTTATATATAAATATTTAGATTTAAGTAGCTAGTTAAAAATTGAGGGATTTCAAATCCTCATCAAAACCTAGTCATTTGAAATATTCTCCTCTCTACTCTTTCCCTCTCTCCCCCCCTTCACTCTCTTCCTATCTCTCTCATCTCTTGACAATTCATAATTTGAAATATATATATGCATTCTTACATGTACTATTATTTTTCAAATTCATTTATTTCAAATCATCTCTATACAAATAGAGTCTTAATTAATATACATGTTTATCTAAGTATGTACATATAAAGCTAATTATCTAGTGATTATAGGGTAAAATTTGAAAGTGGTCCCGAGAAAAATTTCTTATTGCACTTTAGGCTCCATGCTCGAAAATGGTCATTTTGTTTGTATTTTAATTGTAAAATTGATCCCGCAAAAATCACTTATTACACTTTATTATGCAAAAATGTCTAATATTGTTAACAAAAAGGACCACTTTTGCAAGACATTTTTCTTGTGGGATCACTTGCATTTAACTCGATAATTATATAAATATTAATTATGATGTGACATTGTACTTACAGAACAAAAATTAAAATTGATACAAGTCAAATGAGGAAAAAGATATTTATCCTAATTATTAATTAAAGATGTGATTTTCCCTCCGTTTTTTCTTTCGTCGAATGTTCAGGTGGTGGCGTTCGTGCTAGCAACGGGAGTGGGGGCAGCATTCGGAGTGACGGTGGATATGAAGAGGCTATGGGGAGAGATTGATGCAGGAAAGATTCAAGATTTCTATACTATGGCTTATATTCCAGCTGCATTTCTTCTTGTTGCAAGCATATCATCCTTGGTTTCCACCATTCATTCTTCACTAGCTCTCAATTCACTCTCATAGTCACGTCATCACCAACAACTATATATATATATATAGTGTTTATGGACCTTTTGAATGTGCTTTTTTTCTTCATTGTTATGTTTAATCATTGATCAACAATACTTTAAGGGCTTCAAGATTAGCCCTTTTAAGTTTGATTTAGGTGGTGTTTTAAACCACAACTTGCATTTGAGAAGCACTTATATTTTTAAAAAGTTAGGTCACACCAACTTAAAAAATAAGTGTTTCTCACTGTAGCAATTGGGTTTCAAAACACACCCTTAGTGTTTTCGGCTTTTGATTTGTCCTTTTCTTTACCGGCTAGATTATATTCATTTTTGTATATTGTTAAAATAGCATGGGGTTTAATATCACAAATTGTCATTTATTCTTTTTTTGGATTTCAATTTTAGTATGCTTATACTTTCTCAAATTTGATATTTTGTGTCACTTTAAGTGGGTGAGTCTCATGTTCATCCTTATGTGTCGTGCACTCATAATGCATTTTAGAATAATGCAATTTGTTATATTGAAATATGCAACTTGTTTACACTGAACCGTGCAGTTAGTTTTTTATATTAATAGTTGCACGACTTAATGTAAACAAATTACATCTTTCAGTATAGCAAATTGCATGATTTTAAATGTATTATGGGTGTACGGTGCTCCTGAATACATACAAGTCTATTGTGTCACTTTTGGTCCTTTTTCACTTGTAAGCCGGAAATTTTTCATGTGTACCTCACTCACGTGATAAGTCAAAATTGAAGATTTTTAGGGCTCGTTTGGTATGACTCGGGAATGATAATGGTAATGAGTATTATTGAGGGGTCAATCACTAAGAGTTATTGATTGCATTGTTGTTGTTTAGTTAGAAAATTAACAATGAGTATCATGTGAGGTGGGTTGACTGAGTGAGGGCAACATCAATAAAAATAATTTTTATTACCAACTTTCATTCCCCCAACCAAGGTGTGTGTGGGTTCTTTCTTCCGGTGAATTGATTACGAGGAGAGCTGATATAACGAAAACGGTTACAACATCTAGTCCTCTTCACGACGCCACGTAAGCTGCTTTCGAGGAAACATACAATGGCATTCATGTTTATCTAGACTCAATTAAATAAAATAAAATCAAATATCCAAATTATAATTAAGCTCAAATAACATAGAGTTGATTCCTCATGAATCAGATTTATGCTATGAACTTAGATTATTTAACTCATTTAATTTATTTTAATACATTTTTCTAATCTACTAAATTTAACTCGTATCATACCCTAAATAAGTAAATATCAATGAATTAAAAATAATGTTCCTAACAGATGAAGCAGATCTATCAAGTTTTTGTTAATAACATAAAACCAAATCAATATCTAAATAATAAATAAGCTCAAATAACATAAAATCAATGTAGGTCTTGTATACATTAGATAAATAGTGTAAAAAATTGCATTTTTAAATAATATTAATTATTTTCACATAGCAATATCAAATATTTATCCTAAATTTGATGGTGGGCCGGGAAATTTGATCTAAAACTTGCTAGGTTTCCTAACCTAATTTATTGGGCTAGGCTGCTTGATGGCACCAACTCTTGACTTGAGCTTGATTTGATATTTCGGGCTTTATAAATTTATGAACTGGGTCTTAGATTTGCTAGGGCCCAGGTTATTTACAACCCCTTTTTTAGGAAATACGCCACTTAAATAAGTTCACCTCTCACTAGATTAGTACACCACCGATCAACTTTCTAAAATACCCTTCTCTCTCAAATCCCTTCATTCATCTACAGTTCAAAAAAATCAAAACACCCCCCACCCCAAAAGGACATCTAATCTCCTACATAAGTCCCCCGTCGCTGTTGTTGCCGCTGCTGCCACTAGAATATGTTCTCGTCTATTCCACCAAACAATGGCACATGGATAATGTCAATGGCTTAAACTTTTATTCATAGTTAGGATTTGTTGTGCTCAGATAAATCACACGTCAGCATCACCAGATTTATCACACATCGATAACTTTGAAGGCTCGAGGGACACGGAGGCTCGGATAATCAAGGCTATCGTCGTCGTCGCCGTCCCACCGTGACCACATGATTTGTCGTGCTTACGCATATGTTTTGTCATGCTTTATGCACATGACTTGTCGTGCTTATCGATTTGTCGTGCTTAACGATTTGTCGTGCTTATGATTTGTCGTGCTGGTCCTCTTTATATAAAGGACCTCACAGTTCATTGTAAAGGGACACACACTGGAATGTTTCCCTCATTCCACTTATATACCTACACCCACATTTCAGGGAAGAACTACGGTTCTTCCCGTAGTGTTCTTGTTCGATTAATCATTTTGTTTGTGAGTTGTTATCAATTTAGCCACATAATACTCTTCACAAAAAACGACTCGCAACAATTGGCGCTAGAAGGAGGGTTAATTGAAAAATTCGTCGAAAACAACGTCGAATTTTCGAATCCAAATCCAAAAAATCACAAGAACACAACCCAAAAAATACCCCCAGATACATACACGATACATACATACTGAATTTAACGAGGAGAAGGAGGGGTTCCCCGATACCAGCGCACATGCATGGCACCCACCCCACCGTAAGCCCCCTCGGCTCCATGGCCAGTATCACCGTAAATCCTTCATCCAAAATCAAAACCCCAACATCCAAAATCAAAACCCCCCATACACACATCCATCCATATATACATACAGATATACATACGCATATACATATAAAAAAAAGAAAGGGGAAGATGAAGAACATGGTTGTGTCGTCCGAACCGTAGCCGCCGCTGTCTCAACTTCGGCGCCCGCCACCCGAAGCCAACACCGAATCGCGCCCATCGCTGCCGAGCCACCACCTCTGCCGCCTCCGGCCGACACCGCCGCCAGCTACGGCGGCGACCATTCCAAAACCAACCGAACCGGCCCTTGCCCACCCCACCTCAAATCGTATGACCCACGAACATCCACCGCCACGCGCGGCGCCAATTTGAAGTTGCGGATCGGAGAACGCCGACGCCACTCATCTCCACCGCTGGTGCCGATTCTGCCGCTCCGCCGCCCTCACCTCCGCCACAGACCGGTGTCGCCAGTACCCGACCATCGCCAACGGTTTAGCCACGTCCGCGACACCAATCGCTGGCTTGCCGCCTCCAAAAATCGGAGCGGTGCGACGCGAGCCACCATTACCGTTCCACGGTGCCACTACGTGAATTTCCGAGCCTTTGAACGCGGCGTGGAGGCCCGAGGTTGAGCCTCTCCTATGGGTAACACGTTTTCAAGTTTTAGTCCGATCGAGTTGGTTTTCGAGCCCAACATTTGTGCGGAATGGTTTGGGCCCGAAATGAGCCATCTTGAATTCTTAGGCCCATCACGGGCTTAACCTTTAAATTAAACGATTGGGCCCAAAATTAATTAATCATTGGCCCCGAAATTGCGCCCAAATGGTTAACTAATTAATTTATGGGCCCGATTTTAATTAAAATTTTGGGCCCGGTTTAATTAATTTTGGGGCCCATTTAGATGGCTTTGATTTAAATGGGCACGGGTAATTGGGCTGATTAATCAATGGAGTGCAGGCATTTAGCTTTAGTGGATATATGGGCTGGGTTGTTGGCTATTAATTTTTGGGCCCGATTTTTTTTTGGCGAGTAAAAAAAAAAAAAAAAATGGCAATGCAGTTCGGGAGAAGAAAATTAGACGAGCATCCTGAGTCTCTTAAGCTACTCAAAGAATCTACGGGTAGTCCTTTTACCCACCCCACCGTGTTTATTATATTTATGTCCTCGTGGCTTTTCATTAGTTTATTTTCATTTAATTTGGCCGTGCAAATAAGAGGTCGCACCTAAGCGAGACGACCGAACAAAGGCGAAACGAGCCCAAGTCTATGCTCACCGACCGAGCGAACGAAGTTCTCACTGGATTCCCCGCACAAAAAAGTGAGTAATGGGTGCAGCGATGCAAAAAAAGACGACTTCGTGCCACGGATACCCGTAGAGCGCAAGAGGGTGATGAGTCTTGGTCGCAGACTAAATAAGACGACCCTAATCGGCGTGATCGCACCTAAATAAGACGATCGCGAACCAAGAAAGGGGGGTTCATAAAGTAACCCATCCGGTCAGATATCTAAATAAGACGATCAACCGATTAAACGTCGATAAGACAATCAAAACGAAAAGAAGTCGGGGAGGCGGGCATAGGCAAACCCAATGTTCGAATTCATTCAGAAGAAAATGGGCACTACCGGCCAAATTACAAAAAAGCCACTTGTACGATTATGCCCGCCTACTCGGTAGCGAAATACCGCCTTTTTTCATGGTGGCGATTATGCCCGCTTATTCTACAAGGCTATCTTGCCTTCTCGGCGACGATTATGCCCGCTTTACTAAAGCACGAACACTACCGTCTTTTTCGGCGACGATTATGCCCGCCTACTCGGCGCTGGCAATACCGCCTTCTCGGCGATGAGATCGTCGGCTTTCACAGCGACGACCAGCCCGCCTCCTCGGCGTCGGCTTTCCGCTAACTCGGCGATGTCCAGTCTGTCGTTTTAGCAAAGCATTCTCCACCTTCTCGGCGATGAGATCATCGGGTTTCGCAGTGACAACCAGCCCGCCTCCTCGGCATCGGCTTTCCACTAACTCGGTGATGTCCAGTCCGACGTTTTAGCAACGTATTCTCCGCCTTCTCGGTGATGAGATCGTCGGCTTTCACAGCGAAGACCAGCCCGCCTCCTCGGTTTCGGCTTTCCGCTAACTCGGCGATGTCTAGTCCGCCGTTTTAGCGAAGCATTCTCCGCCTTCTCGGCGATGAGATCGTCGGCTTTCACAGTGACGACCAGCCCATCTCCTCGGCGTCGGCTTTCCGCTATCTTGGCGATGTCCAGTCCACCGTTTTAGCGAAGCATTCTCCGCCTTCTCGGCGATGAGATCGTCGGCTTTCACAGCGACGACCAGCCCGTCTCCTCGGCGTCGGCTTTTCGCCAACTCGGTGATGTCCAATCCGCCGTTTTAGAAAAGTATTCTCCGCCTTCTCGGTGATGAGATAAATGTCGGCTTTTTCTGGCGGCGACCAGCCCACCTCCTCGGCGTCGGCTTTCCGCTAACTCGGCGATGTTCAGTCCGCCGTTTTAGTGAAGTATTCTCCGCCTTCTCGGCGATGAGATGTTGGCTCATTGTTTCGGCGTGACCGGTCCGCCTCTATCAGCATTAACCTGCTTGCCTTCATCGAATTTGGCTCTCTCATGAGACCACACGGTCGTCGAGGGCGATTTATCTGCAGGGTAAAAGTCGTCAAAGCCGCTTTCGGCCGTAAGTGGTCGACGGCGAGTGCAAAATTTTCTCCTATAAATCGCCACCAGATGATCTCGAAGCGAGGAAAATCGCATAAAAGCCGCTTCGGCCGTAAGTGGTCGACGACGAGCGCAAACTCTCCTAGCTCGCTCAAGTATCTTCGGCTCTCTCTCACGAGCCATCTCGGAAGACACCTCTTCATCTCGGCGAGGATCCCATCTAAATCTCTCTCACGAGCCATATCGGAAGACACGCTTTCATCTCGAGTAGGATCCCCTAGCTCTCTCACGAGCCATCCCGGAAGACTTGCTCATCTCGAAAGGGATCCCATCTAGCTCTCTCTCACGAGCCATATCGAAAGACACCTTTCATCTCGGCGCAGATCCCATCTAGCTCTCTCTCACGGCCATCTCGGAAAGACCGCTCATCTCGGCGGGGATCCCATCGGCTATCTCTAACGAGCCATCTCGAAGACACGCTTCGTCGTCTCGGCGAGGATCCCATCTGGCTCTCTCCGGCGAGCCACTTCCGAACCATTTTCCCACGAACATTAAAAAAACTCGTCTGACGAGGGGCTCTCCCCGAAATCTGAGCACCTAAAAAAGATTCTCATTACAATGGGGCTCTCCCCGGAAATATGAGCCTGAAAAAAAAGACTTCGTCTGACGGGGCTCTCCCAATCTGAGAAACGTAAAACTCATCTGATGGGGCTCTCCCGGCACGAGCCTGAAAAAGACTCGTCTGACGGCTCTCCCCAAAGTCTGAGCCTGACCTGAGACTTCGTCTGATGGGGCTCTCCCGGAAATCTGAGCCTGAAAAAAGACTTCGTCTGACGGGGCTCTCCCAGAAGTACAAGCCTGAAAAAAGACTTCGTCTGTGGGGGCTCCCGAGTACGAAAGAATGAAAAAGACTTCAGACGACAGGGCTCTCCAAAGCACGAAAGCCTGAAAAGACTCGTCAGGCGACGGGCTCCCCAAGTACGAAAGTACGTAAAAGACTTCATGATGACGGGTTTGCCTCAAAGTACGAGCACAGACTAGATCGATTGATCAGATCAGGGAAGAAGGACTCAGACATCCTGAAGACTCAGACAAACCTGAGGGGTCAGTATGCTCGATGCTCAGACATGCTAAGGGCTCAGACACTGAACAATTAAGATCTCATACGGCACCCGAGCAAGCTCGGAGGTAAACAATGTGACTGCAGATACAACAAAACATGAAAATCTGGTCGAGACATGAAACAAGATCAAGCTCTGAACAACATCACAACCTGATCTTGGGGGCTATTGTTGTGCTCAGATAAATCACACGTCAGCATCACCAGATTTATCACACATCAGATAACCTGAAGGCTCAGAGAACCTGGAGGCTCAGATAATCTGAAGGCTATCGCACGTCAGCAGGTCCCACCGAGACCACATGATTTGTCGTGCTTACGCATATGTTTTGTCATGCTTTATGCACATGACTTGTCGTGCTTATCGATTTGTCGTGCTTAACGATTTGTCGTGCTTATGATTTGTCGTGCTGGTCCTCTTTATATAAAGGACCTCACAGTTCATTGTAAAGGGACACACACTGGAATGTTTCCCTCATTCCACTTATATACCTACACCTAGGGATGGCAATGGGGCGGGTTAAAACCGAACCAAGACGCAATCCGCCGGGATGGGCGAGTTTAAACCCGATCAAACGCAGTTTTGGCGGGTTAAACCCGGTCAAGCGGGATTTTTGCGGGGCGGGCGGATTTACAGTTTTTAGGTAAACCCGCCCGAACCCGCCTTCAAGATATATAAATATATATTAATTTTATAATTTTTTATTAAATTAAATGTATTTTTTATTAGGTTTATTTCTTTCACGGTGAATTATTTTAATTGTTTCTTTCTTTGATTTATCGGTTTTTATTTATCGAATAAGTGTTTTAGCTTAGATTGAGAAGAAATTAGAATGAGTAGATATCTAATGTACATAATTCAAAATAAATTTCAATTAATTCACCCAAATAATACAAATTCAAGTATTAATTGTATGAATTGGAGGATACGCAAAATAATTGTATGAATTGGAGGTAGAGATAAATTATTTTTTTTTTATTTATTTATTTTCATCTTTATTTATTTTTCTAAAATACTAACATATCTATCTTTTTTAAAATAGATGGAGTCTGAAGAAGGAACTAGAGCTAATTCAGTGAATGTCCCATTAAATAATCTTCTTTGATGTGGGATTGATTAAAACTTTTGAATTTTGTGCTCTATGATGTGAGATTGATTATGAAATTAGGTATTTTATTTGTTATAATTTGAATGGTTATAATTAATGTGTTATTTTTTAGGAATGATATGTATGAAGTTGGGAGTATGAATTAAAAAATGTAGGAAAAAATAAAATTGACCTTGGGCGGGTTAAACCCGCGGGTACCTGGGCGGGCGGGTTAAAGCGGGTTAAAAACCCCGGCGGGCGGGGTTCTGGATTTGGGAAAAAAAAATTTGGCGGGGCGGGTTACGGGTTTAGCTAAACCCGCCCCGTTGCCATCCCTACCTACACCCACATTTCAGGTAAGAACTACGGTTCTTCCCGCAGTGTTCTTGTTTGATTAATCATTTTGTTTCTGAGTTGTTATCAATTTAGCCACATAATACTCTTCACAAAAAATGACAACATCGAATTTTTCAATTAACCCTCCTTCTAGCGCCAATTGTTGCGAGTCATTTTTTGTGAAGAGTATTATGTGGCTAAATTGATAACAACTCACAAACAAAATGATTAATCGAACAAGAACACTGCGGGAAGAACCGTAGTTCTTCCCTGAAATGTGGGTGTAGGTATATAAGTGGAATGAGGGAAATATTCCAGTGTGTGTCCCTTTACAATGAACTGTGAGGTTCTTTATATAAAGAGGACCAGCACGACAAATCATAAGCACGACAAATCGTTAAGCACGACAAATCGTTAAGCACGACAAATCGATAAGCACGACAAGTCATGTGCATAAAGCATGACAAAACATATGCGTAAGCACGAAAAATAATGTGGTCTCGGTGGGACCTGCTGACGTGCGATAGCCTTCAGATTATCTGAGCCTCCAGGTTCTCTGAGCCTTCAGGTTATCTGATGTGTGATAAATCTGGTGATGCTGACGTGTGATTTATCTGAGCACAACAGGATTTCTAGAGTTTATATTAAAATGTTTGGTTTATGGATCAAAAAAATTTAGATTCTTGATTAAAACGAATGAACCCGCTTTACAAAATCACCGGTTGAACGAATTTCTCGCGTTTTAAGACATCGAAATTGGTTTGCCAATTTTTTTATTGATTTTCGTAAAAAAAAATTCAAAAATTTCATGCTTTCTCAGAAAAATATTCTTAAATTATCAAAGAATTTTCGAGAAAAACATTCGAAAAAAATATTTTGAAATAATTTGAGAGTTTTCGAAATAAATTTTTGGAAAATGTTTCGAACTCTACTAAATATTTTGAATTTTTTTATCGAAATTAAAAAATATATATCAGAAAACTAGGTGCATTTTTATTTTTTTTTTTTTGGACGACGTTTTTTTTTACGGAAAAAATCGTTGCGTGCTTTATTCTTACAAGAATTTATTCAAATTCTATTGGGTAAGGGGGAGTATGTGGTTACAGATAGAGGGAAAAGAAAATATATATATATATATATATATATATATATATATAATAACATTTTTTTATACTTTAAAATTTAAAAATTGAATGAGTGGTGCATTTTGCAATGTTGGGGTTGCTAATAAATTGGAGAGGAGTACTCATATGTCCTAATTGATACTATAAATTATTAATAGGTCCAACATCCTAAAATAAATACCATTAGGTGTTAAGAACATGTGTTAAGTTACTTATTTGCCCTATTTTTGTCGGTTACTTATTTTTGCCCTTATAATAATAATCTACCTCTTTCCCTCTCAAAAATTGAAAACACAAATCAGTCTATTCACCCTCTCTCCCTCTCCTCCATTATCCCCACTAAACCCAACACACCATCTGTGCAACACTATTCAACCACCGCCAATCATCCCCCCTCCCCCCAAAACTCTCTCTCTCTCTACACCCTCACTCCACCAAACCCAACATAGCCACCATCACTTTGTAGATGACGGTGGCTTGCTGACCACTGTCGTCCCCGCCTCCCCCCACCACTCCAAATCGCTCTCTTTCTCTGCCCAATTCCATGTTGCCGCTGGAGCTCCTCCAGGCCGCCCTCCACCAAACTCCACAACGACGGTCATCATCCCCACGCCGCTGCCACCATACCCATTCATCTCACTCGGATCTACGCCACTGGTGGTGGATTTGAGACGAACACCTGTGCGAGTTGAGGATGAAGACGAAGATAACCGGAGCTCCGTGTGCGACGGTGAGTTCTAAGCGTCGGATCTCCTCCGCCACCACCACACAGTTTTTAATAGTTTTTTTTTTCACTGGTGATTTTGTGTTGTTTGGGGAGATGGATCTAACAATGTTGGTGGTTAGGGACGGTGGTGGTAGGGCTGCTGCGGCGGCGGGGGGGGTTGTTTGGGGAGGCGGCGGCCGCCGCAGAATATGGATCTGGGGTTCTGGGTTTTTTTAGGTTTTTCCTTTATAAATATGTTCATGTTTTTTTAATGAGCATGTTCATGTTTTTCCGTAATGTATGTAATTTCTGTGATTTTTTTCCAACTTTGACAAAAGAAACATCACTCTTGTTGGGATTTAACAAAAAATCGCAAATTATTTTGAAACCTTTACAGAAAAATCGTAAAAATCTGAAAGAAAGGTAAAAAATTGTAACCCACGACAAAAATCTGAAAGAAAGGATTTGAATTTGAAGTTTGAAATATAGCTAATTTACCTAACATCTTGTACTTCTGCTTTGTGGAGATTTGGACGTCACGCCGCGTCGACGCACAACTTTTCCCCCTAGATGTATTTCTCGGTTTACGTTTGTGAGAGAAGAGAGATATGGGTTTTCTTTTTTTGGAATCATGTCTGTGAGAGAGAGAGAGTTGTGGGACCAGAGTTTAATATAAATATTAATTAACCTAAAAGATTCCAAAAATGTAAGTAATGTTGGGCTTAAGGGAAGCTAAGGGCATATATATATGATATTTAACACTCAAAAAGTTGGATCTAAGAGTAATAAAATGATGAATGGATTTATGAGTAATACACACATGGAATGGACTTATTAGTAATTTTCTCGTAAATTAGGTTCAAATCAAGCCTCTGAAGCCTAGCAAATGACCCAAGTTATTGAAATAAGTATTCTTAGGTCCAATATCCACTCCAATATGTGTGGCAGATGTTTAATGGGATATCGTGGAAGAAAGGGTATGTTGGGTTTTAACCACTACTTTTGCACTTATAAGTTCTTTAAAAAGTTAGTTGGACCTAAGAGTAATATTGGACTAAGTTAGTTGGTACTAAGAGTAATATTGGAGTGAATATTGGACCTAAGAGTACTTATTTCAATTGAATTTGATATGTAAAGCGTAATTTTCACGCATCACACTATTCAACTTGCAATTAAGAGGTTTTAGTATGATTTGAGAATAATAATGGTATTGTATACTCCCTCCGTCCTAAAAGACTTAGCACAGTTGACTTTGACATGTATTTTTGCGAGCGAATTTTGTATTAGTAATTGAAATGATAAAGTGACTTTTACGGAGGGTGTATAATAGATAAGTCCATCTTCTATCATATCGCTCCTTAAAAGTCACTTTATCATTTCAATTACTAATACAAAACTAGCTCGCAAAAATGCGTATCAAAGTCAACTGTGTTAAGTCTTCTGGGACGGAGGGAGTATCATTTATGGGTCAATTACTAATTATTATTGATTGCATTGTTATTGTTTGATTAGAACATTAACAATGGGTATTATGTGAGGTGGGTCTAGTGAGTGGGGTAATTAATTGTTTATTTTTATTATCATTACTTGTGTATCAAAAATATCAAACAACACATATAGAAGTGATTTTTATTACCCACTTTCATTACTTCCAACCAAACAGACCCTAAATCATACAGTACAAAACTACAAACTCGTAATAAATTATTTTTGTCAATAAAAAATTAAAATTTCGCTCAATCTCTTTAATTGTTGTCAAATATTCAATAAACAATAAAAATAGAAAACTTGTAATTTATCATTAAAAAAATATTGTTCTTTACTTGATTCAGTAAACAAATAATTCAATTACTATTATTTTTCTTTATTTAAGTGCCTTAATTCAATAAACAATTATATTTAAGTAAATTTCAAAAATGAATGTCGTCAAATTTAAAATTTACAAATGTATATATTTATTATTTTTATTAGTGTATATTGAGATTACTTTTTAATTTTTAAAAAAAAAATAGATTACTTTTTAAAGAATAAAGTACAATAATAGATATAAATATCAAATATAATACTTAGTAGGGTTTTTCTATGGTCAGGAACGGCTTCGCCCTTCCTGATGTTAGACGTCCAACAAAAAGTTGCCACATCATTTAACTTCGCCATGGACAATACTATTTCGCCATAAGACTAAATAATTATTTTTTTTTAATAAAAATGATAAAATTACTAAAATATCCTTATAACATTTTAAATAAAAAAATACAATGTTCATAGATTTAAAAAATTTAATCCATGATCCCAAACTCGACCCATGCGTGACCCGGGTCGGGTTAGTGTCTGGGTCCGAGTAGGATCCGGGTCCTGGTTTGGGTTTGAGTCCTAGTCAGGGTTTGGATCCAGGTCGGGTCTGGATGTAGGTCAAGGTCCAGTCTGGGCCCGAGTTCGATACGGTCTGGGTCCGGATCCAGGGTCAGGGTCGAATTTGGGTCGGGACCAAGGTTGGGGTCGGGGAGGGTCCGGTCCGATTAGTTAGGTTTAGGGTTCGGGTCATGGTCCGGTCAGTGTTCGAGTCAGGGTTCGGTCCGGGATCGGTCCAGTCGAGTTCGGTTCGGTCCAAGTTAGGATTCGATTCTGGGTTTGGGTCGGATCGAGGATGGGTCGGTCCGAGTGCAGGATAATTTAAATCATTTTATAATTATTAATTTAATTTATTAGTAGGGCGATGCAAAGGTGCGATTGCAAAGATGCACATCACAAACGCATTAGTGCAAAGTGCAATCATTTAAAATTAAAATTATATGTTGGATCAACGATCCAACGGTAATAAAAATATCGTGACGTTAGGAAGGGCGAAATCATTCTGACGACCGTAGAAGGTCCCTACTTAGTAATTTGGAAAAAAACTATTTTTACCCCTAAATGTATAAAGGAAAAAGAAAATGTTTAGTAAGGGTGCAGAAATCGGAAGTCGATAGCCGTCAATTTTTTTTTTAAAGAAATTTCCAAATTCAAATTAATCTTAATAATAAAGCTTAATAAAAGCAATATAAGGCCTATGGACTTTGGAAATCACCAATTAATTAAACTAATAAAAGGCTCATAGGCTAAGGGCTTACGTCAATTTCACTTGAAGATAACAAGCCAGGGTTTACGCCAATTTCAATTGAAGAAAATAAAAAAATTTGAGATGGGCTTAAGGGCAGTGGAGTCGGAATTGTGTGTGACGACAGGGAAGGCGACGGATCTCCTGCACAACCTCCGCAGGATATGGCAGATGTGCGCCTGTGCGGCGTTAGGGAGATGGGCGGGCGTAGGCACGACACAGGGAAGGCGGTGGGCGCAGGCACGGCGCGAGGAAGGCGGCGACAGGTGGGTTTAGGGTTTACGTGTTTGTCCCTATTCTCAATTTTATTTGTCATAATTCTTAAATAGAGCCTGGAGTGTGGTGAGAGTTGGTTTTGAATTTTTTTTAATTAAAAAAAATCGAAAAAAAATCCAGGCGGCACCATCGACTTGGCCGCCTAGCCCGCCTAGGCGGCGCCTGGCGAGGGGAACGACTTTTAGGGGCGATTTCAGCAAAATCGCGGTCTACCCCGATTTCTACATCATTGGTATTTAGACGGACTATCAAATGCTCAAAGCATCAACAATTCATCCAAAGGGTGTTTAAACATCTTTTCAAAAAAAAGGTGTTTAAATATTAGATGGATGAAAGTTGTGTTTAAAATTAGGATTAATTTTAAATAAATACATAATATTTATGTCAAGTATCAATTTAATCACGACCTTCAAGATTAATGTTAAAAAGTTCAATCTTTAATGTAGTTGCAAATCGATACATGTTTTTTTTCTCCGATCAGTGGTAGATGACATGACTCGCTAGACTTGCCATGTAGGGTCACACAATTTATTTTTATTTTGATACGCTATTCTGTTTTTATCTACGTTATTGTGAGAAAAAACTCAAGAAAACTCACACTTGTTATTGGATTTTCTGTCAAAATAATGTAGCAAAAAAAAACCGTGTAATCCTACATTGCAAGTCCAGCGGGCCACGACATCCGTCACCGGTCGGAGAAAAAATATATATATTAATTTGCAACAACATCAAAGGTTAATCTTGAAGGTTGTGATTAAATTAATACTTTATTTTTTGATAACCCGATATCCGGTCCGTAGACCGACTAATCTGGGGGACCAGAACCCACCGTCCACTAGCGGATTAAATTAATACTTGATATAAAGATCGTGTATTTATTTAGAATTAACCCTTAAAATTATTGTGGATGATCTTTAAATTGGAGAGAGAGTGTCATCCATCAAAACATATGGATGAAGACATAAAATATTTTTTGCAAAAAAAGTGGGTAGAAATAGGGTGATTGATAATCATTGTGAAAGTATGTTAAACAATTAAATATTTATAAATTAGTGATGTGGAGATTGTAGGTCCCGAAAGGGTTTTGTGAGGGCAGAAGTCTAGAGGGGAGGGGTGAATAGACTTCTGAAAACTTTTCGTGCAAGATCAGGTGTGATGGCAGGTTTCCTGATCAGAGTGCGTGTGAATCAGTTTGGACTGATATCCAACTTACTGATCGCCTAATCGCAGATCAGTTTAGTATCTATCAGTTTAACTGATGTGCGGAAGCTAGTTTTAACCCGTGTGAAAAACCAATTTTATAAGATCAGATTCTGAAGTCTGTTTTCAATCAGATGACTGAAATGTCAAAATTTGATCGAATCGATTGCTTGATCTTGGTGATCCTAACTCAGAATATGTATGCAGTTTAAAGCCAAGTTGTGTGCAATAGTGCAAAGAAGTTAAGAGCAAGTAAATACACACAAGATTTTTATAGTGGTTCGGACAACCAGTCCTACGTCCACTCGTCCCTATCACAAGGGGCACCAACTTAACCAACTGAACTTAGTTTATTGTGCTAGTCCAACACAAGACAACCAACGAGATGTTTATAGAGTTCTCACTCAACCGATCCCGAAATCGAACTAGAAACCCTGGTGCGAAATCTTGCTAAAACAAACTTAACCTAACTTTGAGTTTGGGTTTTGTTCCAACCGGAATTCTATCATAGTTTTGTCCTTTCTAGCCGTTTGACTTATCGCAAATAGAATCCCACATTGTCGACTCAAACGACGTGCGTGTCTCGTTCTCATTGGTTAACAAGTACACGATTCAAATGTTTGTTCTACCAACTAAAGTTGACATTCTTCTTGTCTGATAGTACGTATGATCTGGTGTAACATCAGTTGTCACCGGTGTGGTGACTAATCGATAAAACCCGATCGGTCTACGATAGAGTCTTCTGGTGCAAATTGTCTTAGCTCAACTAGCAGACTCGGCTGATGTAGGTCTTCTGGTCTTGATCTTCTGGTAGTCATCGATCTTGGTCTTGAACTTGAGCTTCATGTCTTCACGATCATCGACTAAACCCGGCTAAATCGATCTTTCTTGACCTCGTCAGGTCTTCTGACTCGTCTTGTCTTCTGCCTTCTTATCTGGTCTTCTGACTTGACTTGTCTTCTGACCTTATCTGGTCTTCTGACTTAACTTGTCTTCTGACCTGACCTATACATATTGAGTTCCCCCTCAATATGTGACATATCTTATACATCAGTTGTCTATACATTTCAGCTGGTCATCCTATCCTGATTCTAAGTCATCGATCGACCTAATGTGTCCGACCGGGTCCTATTACAACTGTTTTGGCACTTCCATCAAAACTTAATACATATTTCCCAACAATTTCTCCCTTTTTTATGGAACCAAAACACTTAATCAGAAAAACAGATAACCATGCGAAAAATAAAGACATTATAAACAGCAGAAATCAGAAGACAATGAGATGTTGTCTTAAGATCAGAAAGGTAACTTGTTTTATATATAAGAGTTGAAGATTACAAGTACAAGAATTACCTATCATCTGATCTAAAGAAAAGACATCTTCTGATTTCTTCAAAATGAGAATCTCTGAAGATCTGCTGGAATATTGAAAATTTTGTACATTCTCTGCAGCAAGGCCTCCAGTCTTTCTCTCTCAAATATATCTCCTTTCTTAGCAAAATCGTAGAAGAGCTTTTTAAATCCTACTGGGTCAAGAGAGTTATCTGCCCTGAGTGGTGGGATCATTGTCTGAAATTTGGGTGCAGAAGGGATTAAGGACATGATTTTCCCTTCATGCATCACCACCTTGTAGAAATTTGGGTATTTGATCTCCAGCCAATTTAGAAATTCAACATCGAACGCTCCTTGATCGGTATTTTCTGGTATCTTCTGAATAATATGCACATCGCTCAGCCAGTCGACTTTAATCCTTGTCCATTCAGGAAGCAAGTCTTGTCGGGCCACCAGAATACCTTCAACCTCCTCAGGAAAGGCTCTCTCTTCCCAATCTATTTCTTCTGCTTCTGCTGCCTTCTTATTCTTTCTTTTGACATACATTCGGCTCAGACCGGCAGCTTCAACAAGCTTCTTCTTCTTAATAGCCACTTCTATGACCCCACGCCTCATCTGTTGCTCTTCTCTATCCGCAGTTGTCATTTGCGATTGAGACTTGGTCACTACAGGCTTCTTGATCTGCTTGGCCTTCTGCTTTTTCCGTGCTTTCTCTTCTGGGTGTACGGTGCTCCTGAATACATACAAGTCTATTGTGTCACTTTTGGTCCTTTTTCACTTGTAAGCCGGAAATTTTTCATGTGTACCTCACTCACGTGATAAGTCAAAATTGAAGATTTTTAGGGCTCGTTTGGTATGACTCGGGAATGATAATGGTAATGAGTATTATTGAGGGGTCAATCACTAAGAGTTATTGATTGCATTGTTGTTGTTTAGTTAGAAAATTAACAATGAGTATCATGTGAGGTGGGTTGACTGAGTGAGGGCAACATCAATAAAAATAATTTTTATTACCAACTTTCATTCCCCCAACCAAGGTGTGCGTGGGTTCTTTCTTCCGGTGAATTGATTACGAGGAGAGCTGATATAACGAAAACGGTTACAACATCTAGTCCTCTTCACGACGCCACGTAAGCTGCTTTCGAGGAAACATACAATGGCATTCATGTTTATCTAGGCTCAATTAAATAAAATAAAATCAAATATCCAAATTATAATTAAGCTCAAATAACATAGAGTTGATTCCTCATGAATCAGATTTATGCTATGAACTTAGATTATTTAACTCATTTAATTTATTTTAATACATTTTTCTAATCTACTAAATTTAACTCGTATCATACCCTAAATAAGTAAATATCAATGAATTAAAAATAATGTTCCTAACAGATGAAGCAGATCTATCAAGTTTTTGTTAATAACATAAAACCAAATCAATATCTAAATAATAAATAAGCTCAAATAACATAAAATCAATGTAGGTCTTGTATACATTAGATAAATAGTGTAAAAAATTGCATTTTTAAATAATATTAATTATTTTCACATAGCAATATCAAATATTTATCCTAAATTTGATGGTGGGCCGGGAAATTTGATCTAAAATTTGCTAGGTTTCCTAACCTAATTTATTGGGCTAGGCTGCTTGATGGCACCAACTCTTGACTTGAGCTTGATTTGATATTTCGGGCTTTATAAATTTATGAACTGGGTCTTAGATTTGCTAGGGCCCAGGTTATTTACAACCCCTTTTTTAGGAAATACGCCACTTAAATAAGTTCACCTCTCACTAGATTAGTACACCACCGATCAACTTTCTAAAATACCCTTCTCTCTCAAATCCCTTCATTCATCTACAGTTCAAAAAAATCAAAACACCCCCCACCCCAAAAGGACATCTAATCTCCTACATAAGTCCCCCGTCGCTGTTGTTGCCGCTGCTGCCACTAGAATATGTTCTCGTCTAGTCCACCAAACAATGGCACATGGATAATGTCAATGGCTTAAACTTTTATTCATAGTTAGGATTTGTTGTGCTCAGATAAATCACACGTCAGCATCACCAGATTTATCACACATCAGATAACCTGAAGGCTCAGAGGACCTGGAGGCTCAGATAATCTGAAGGCTATCGTACGTCAGCAGGTCCCACCGAGACCACATAATTTGTGTGCTTACGCATATGTTTTGTCATGCTTTATGCACATGACTTGTCGTGCTTATCGATTTGTCATGCTTAACGATTTGTCGTGCTTATGATTTGTCGTGCTGGTCCTCTTTATATAAAGGACCTCCGCGATTCATTGTAAAGGACACACCTTTGGAATGTTTCCCTCATTCCACTTATATACCTACACCCACATTTTAGGGAAGAACTACGGTTCTTCCCGCAGTGTTCTTGTTCGATTAATCATTTTGTTTGTGAGTTGTTATCAATTTAGCCACATAATACTCTTCACAAAAAACGACTCGCAACAATTGGCGCTAGAAGGAGGGTTAATTGAAAAATTAAATCAAAAAAACAACGTCGAATTTTTCGAATCCAAATCCAAAAATCACAAGAACACAACCCGGAAAAAATACCCCAGTATACATACACGATACATACAAACGAATAGAGGAGAAGGAGGGGTTCCCGTGCACGCACGCCCATGCACTACTTCCCACCGTCGCCGCCCCGGCTCGCGCGGCCAGATCACCGTAAATCCTTCATCCAAAATCAAAACCCCCAACATCCAAAATCAAAACCCCAATACACACATCCATCCATATATACATACAGATATACATACGGATATACATACGATATACATATAAAAAAAAAAGGGAAGATGAAGAACATGGTTGTGTCGTCCAAACAGAGCCGCCGCCGTCTCAACTTCGGCGCCGCCCGCCGAAACCGCCAAACACCGAAATCGCGCCACCATCGCCGCCGAGCCGCCACCACCTCTGCCTCTGCTCGGCCGACACCGCCGCTCTGGCGGGCGCGACCATTCCAAAACCAACCAAACCGCACCGCAAATTTCACCTCAAATCGACGCAAGCCACGGAACATCCACGCCACGCTGGCGCCAATTTAAAGCCGCGGATCGCAACGCCGACGCCACTCATCTCCGCTTCTTTGGTGCCGATTCGCTCAAACGCCGCCTCACCTCCCCGTCCACCCTTTGGTGTCGCCGTACCCGACCATCGCCAATAGGTTTAGCCACGTCCCGACACCAATCGCTGGCGCCGCCTCCAAAATCAAGCGGTGCGGCGCGAGCCACCATTACCGTTCCACGGCGCCACTCACGTGAATTTCCGAACCTTTGAGCAGCGTGGAGGCCGAGGTTGAGCCTCTCCTATGGGTAACACGTTTTTCAAGTTTTAGTCGATCGAGTTGGTTTACGAGCCCAACATTTGTGCGGAATGGTTTGGGCCCGAAAATGAGCCATCTTGAATTCTTGGGCCCGATGACGGGCTTAACCTTTAAATTAAACGATTGGGCCCAAAAATTAATTAATCATTGGCCGAGTGCGGCCCAAATGGTTAACTAATTAATTTATGGGCCCGATTTTAATTAAAATTTTGGGCGGGTTTAATTAATTTTGGGGCCCATTTAGATGGCCCGATTTAGTGGGCCTAGGTAATTGGGCTGATTAATTCATGGGTGCAGGCATTTAGCTAGTGGATATATGGGCTTTGGCCGCTTGTTGGCTATTAATTTTGGGCCCGATTTTTTTTACCCGAGTAAAAAAAAAAAATCACGCCAACACATTCGGAGAAGAAAATTAGACGAGCATCCGGAGTCTCGCAAGCTACTCAAAGAATCTACGGGTAGTCCTTTTACCCACCCCACCAGGTTTATTATATTTATGTCCTCGTGGCTTTTCATTCGTTTATTTTCATTTAATTTGGCGGTGCCCGGCGAAGAGGTCGCACCTAAGCGGACGACCCGAACAAAGGCGAAACGAGCCCAAGTCTATGCTTTCACCGACGAAACGAGTTAAGTACTCATTCCCATGACAAAAAGTGAGTAATGGGTGCGCAATCAAAAAAGACGACTTCGTGCTTACGATAATACAGAATGGAGGGGGTGATGAAAAGCGGGTCGCAGACTAAATAAGACGACCCTAGTCACGTAAGTGATCGCACCTAAATAAGACAATCGCGAACCAAGAAAGGGGGGGTTCATAAAGTAACCCATCTGGTCGCATCTAAATAAGACGATCAACAGATTGCAACGTCAATAAGACAATCAAAAACGAAAGAAGTCAGGAGCGGGCATAGGCAAACCCAATGTTCGAATTCATTCAGAAGAAAATGGGCACTACCGGCCAAATTACAAAAAAGCCACTTGTACGATTATGCCCGCTACTGTTGCCGAGTAATACCGCGGCACCGGCGACGATTATGCCCGCCTATTCGGCGCAGGCTATACCGCCTTCTCGGCGACGATTATGCCCGCCTACTCGGCGCAGGCACTACCGCCTTTTCGGCGACGATTATGCCCGCCTACTCGGCGCTGGCAATACCGCCTTCTCGGTGATGAGATCGTCGGCTTTCCAGCGACGACCAGCCCGCCTCATCAACATCAGCTTTCCGCTAACTCGGCGATGTCCAGTCTGCCATTTTAGCGAAGCATTCTCCACCTTCTCGGCGATGAGATCATCGGCTTTTGCAGTGACGACCAGCCCGCCTCCTCGGCGTCGGCTTTCCACTAACTCGGCGATGTCCAGTCCGCCATTTTAGCAACTTATTCTCCACCTTCTCGGTGATGAGATCGTCGGCTTTCACATCGACGACCAGCCCGCCTCCTCGGTTTCGGCTTTCCGCTAACTCGGCCCGATGTCCAGTCCGCCGTTTTAGCGAAGCATTCTCCGCCTTCTCGGCGATGAGATCGTCGGCTTTCACAGCGACGACCAGCCCGCCTCCTCGGCGTCGGCTTTCCGCTATCTCGGCGATGTCCAGTCCACCGTTTTAGCGAAGCATTCTCCGCCTTCTCGGCGATGAGATCGTCGGCTTTCACAGCGACGACCAGCCCGCCTCCTCGGCGTCGACTTTTCGCTAACTCGGCGATGTCCATCCGTCGTTTTAGCAAAGTATTCTCTGCCTTCTCGGTGATGAGATCGTCGGCTTTCGCAGCGACGACCAGCCCGCCTCCTCGGCGTCGGCTTTCCGCTAACTCGGTGATGTTCAGTCCGCCGTTTTAGTGAAGTATTATTCGCCTTCTCGGTGATGAGATGTTGGCTCATTGTTTCGGCGTGACCGGTCTGCCTCTATCAGCATTAACCTGCTTGCCTTCATCGAATTTGGCTCTCTCATGAGACCACCCGCAATCGGTCGAACTGATTTATCACGAGGTAAAAGGTCATAAGCGCTTTGGTCCGTAAGTGGTCGACACGAGTCAAAAATTTTCTCCTATAAATCGCCATGACGATCTGGATGAGGAAAGTCACAAATCCTTTCGGTAGTAAGGTGGTCGACGGCAGCGCAAACTCTCCTAGCTCGCTCAAGTATCTTTGGCTCTCTCTCACGAGCCATCTCAGAACACCTTCTCATATCGAGTAGGATCCCATCTAGCTCTCTCTCACGAGCCATATCGAGAAGACACCTTTCGTCTCGAGTAGGATCCTCCTAGCTCTCTCACGAGCAATCCCGGAGAAGACTTGCTCATCTCGGCGGGATCCCATCTAGCTCTCTCTCCACGAGCCATATCGAGAAGACACCTGCTCATCTCGGCGGGGATCCCATCTAGCTCTCTCTCACGAGCCATCTCGGAAGACACCTTTCATCTCGGCGGGGATCCCGTCGGTATCTCTAACGAGCCATCTCTGAAGACACTGCTCGTCTCGGCGAGATCCCATCCGCCTCTCTCCAGGCAAAGCCACTTAGAAGACCATTTTCCCGCGGACATTAAAAAAGACTTCGTCATCGGCGAGGGCTCTCCCGAAAATGAAGTACACAAAAAAACTTCATTGTGGGGCTCTCCCCATCTGAAACCTGAAAAAACTTCGTCTGATGGGGGCTCTCCCCGAAGTCGAAAACAAAAGACTTCGTCTGATGGGGCTCTCCCGGAAGTCTGAGCCTGAAAAAAAGACGTCTGACGGGGCTCTCCCGAGTCTGAGCCACATAAAAAGACTTCGTCTGACCAGGGCTCTCCCCAATCTGAGCCTGGAAAGACTTCGTCTGATGGGGCTCCCCTGGAAACCTGAGAAAAAAAAACTGAATCTGATGGGGCTCTCCCCAGAAGTCTGACACCTGAAAAAAAAGACTCGTCTGTGGCCGGGCTCTCCCATGCAGAGCCTGAAAAAAGACTCATCTGATGGGGCTCTCCCAATCTGAGCACAAAAAGACTTCATCTGTGGGGCTCTCCCAAAATCTGAGCCAAAAAAGACTTCGTCTGATGGGGCTCCCCAGAAGTCTGAGCCTGAGAAAAAGACTTCGTCTGACGGGGGCTCCCCAATGCGAACCTGAAAAAAGAACTTCGTCGGCAGGGCTCCCAATCTGAGCCTGAAAAAAAAAAGACTGTATTATGGCGGGGTTAAGCCTCGAAGTCTGACCTGGTAGATCGTGATCGGATCGGGGAAGAAGGACTTCGAGACATCGTGAAGACTTCGAGACAAACCTGAGGGGTCAAGATGCTCGATCTTTCGAGACATCTTTGAGGGCTCGGACCTTTGAACAATTAAGATCTCATACGGCACCCGAGCAAGCTCGGAGGAAAACAATGTGACTGCAGATACAACAAAACATAAAAATTGGCTCTAAACATGAAACAAGATCAAGCTCTGAACAACATCACAACCCGATCTTGGGGGCTATTGTTGTGCTCAGATAAATCACACGTCAGCATCACCAGATTTATCACACATCGATAACACTTTGAAGGCTCGAGAGAACACCGGAGGCTCGGATAATCAAGGATATCGCCGACGGCCAGTCCCACCGAGACCACATGATTTGTCGTGCTTACGCATATATTTTGTCATGCTTTATGCACATGACTTGTCGTGCTTATCGATTTGTCGTGGCTTAACGATTTGTCGTGGTTTATGATTTGTCGTCTTTGGTCCTCTTTATATAAAGGACCTCACAGTTCATTGTAAAGGGACACACACTGGAATGTTTCCCTCATTCCACTTATATACCTACACCCACATTTTAGGGAAGAACTACGGTTCTTCCCGCAGTGTTCTTGTTTGATTAATCATTTTGTTTGTGAGTTGTTATCAATTTAGCCACATAATACTCTTCACAAAAAACGACTCGCAACAATTGGCGCTAGAAGGAGGGTTAATTGAAAAATTCGTCAAAAACAACGTCGAATTTTCGAATCCAAATCCAAAAAATCACAAGAACACAACCGGAAAAAAATACCCCAGTATACATACACGATACATACAAACGAACGGGGGGAGAAGGAGGGGTTCCCCGGTGCACGCAGCGCATGCGCACCACCCCCGTCGTCGTCGCCCTCGGCTCCATGACAGATCACCTTAAATCCTTCATCCAAAATCAAAACCCCCAACATCCAAAATCAAAACCCCAATACACACATCCATCCATATATACATACAGATATACATACAGATATACATACGCATATACATATAAAAAAAAAGAAAGGGGAAGATGAAGAACATGGTTGTGTCGTCCGAACGGGCTGGCCAATCTCATTTCCGGCGCCGCCCCGAAGCGCCAACCAACGTCAGCGCCGCCATGCATTTTGAAACGCCACCACCTCTGCCGCCTCCGGCTTCGGGACACGCCGCTCTGGCGGCGACCATTCAAAACCAACCAAACCCGGCACAGCGACCTTGCCCCCAATCGTATAAACCCACGGAACATCCTCGCGCAGCGGCGCCCGGTGAAGCGCCGTGGCCGTATGGCCCGGCGCCACTCATCTCTCGGCTAGCGGTGCCCGATTACGCACGCTCAATGCCGCCTCACCTCCGTCCACCTGCCCGGTGTCGCCGTTGACCGCCATATGACAGTTTATGCGTCCACGACACTTGTCGCTGGCTTGCCTCCGGCGCGAAGCCCCGGTCGGCGAGAGCCACCATTACCGTTCCGCGGCGCCACTCACGTGAATTTCCGGTGCTTGGCAATGGCGTGGGCGAGGTTGAGCCTCTCCTATGGGTAACACGTTTTCAAGTTTTAGTCGATCGAGTTGGTTTACGAGCCCAACATTTGTCTGGAATGGTTTGGGCCCAGAAATGAGCCATCTTGAATTCTTGGGCCCAGTACGGGCTTAACCTTTAAATTAAACGATTGGGCCCAAAATTAATTAATCATTGGCCCAGAATTGCGGCCCAAATGGTTAACTAATTAATTTATGGGCCCAGTTTTAATTAAAATTTTGGGCCCGGGTTTAATTAATTTTGGGGCCCATTTAGATGGCCTGATTTCGTGGGCCTAGGTAATTGGGCTGATTAATTCATGGGTCTGGGCATTTAGCTAGTGGATATATGGGCCTGGGCTGTTGGCTATTAATTTTTGGGCCCGATTTTTTCGGCCCGAGTAAAAAAAAAAAAAAATGCAGCGCCAACAGTTCGGGAGAAGAAAATTAGACGAGCATCCGGAGTCTCGCAAGCTACTCAAAGAATCTACGGGTAGTCCTTTTACCCACCCCACCAGGTTTATTATATTTATGTCCTCGTGGCTTTTCATTCGTTTATTTTCATTTAATTTGGCCGTGCCAGCGAAGAGGTCGCACCTAAGCCAGACGACCCGAACAAAGACGAACGAGCCCAAGTCTATGCTCACCTGACGAACGAGTTCGTACTCTGATTCCCGCAACAAAAAGTGAGTAATGGGTACGCAGTCGCAAAAGACGACTCGTACTTACAGATACCCGTAGCGCAAGAGGGTGATGAGTGCGGGGTCGCAGCTAAATAAGACGACCCTAGTACGAAGTGATCGCACCTAAATAAGACAATCGCGAACCAAGAAAGGGGGGGTTCATAAAGTAACCCATCTGGTCGCATCTAAATAAGACGATCAACAGATTGCAACGTCAATAAGACAATCAAAAACGAAAGAAGTCAGGAGCGGGCATAGGCAAACCCAATGTTCGAATTCATTCAGAAGAAAATGGGCACTACCGGCCAAATTACAAAAAAAGCCACTTATGCGATTATGCCCGCCTACCGGTAGCGAGCAATACGCACCGGCGGCGATTATGCCCTTTATTCGGTAGCGAGCTATCTTGCCTTCTCGGCGGCGATTATGCCCCTTTCTAAAGCGCGAGCACTTCTTCCGTCTTTTCGGCGATGATTATGCCCGCCTACTACTGCGTGACGGCAATACCGCCTTCTCGGTGATGAGATAAATCGGCTTTCCGGCCCGGCGACCGGCCCGCCTCCCTCGACATCAGCTTTCCGCTAACTTCGGCGATGTCGATCTGCCATTTTAGCGAAGCATTCTCCACCTTCTCCGGCGATGAGATCGCCGAACTTTTGCGATGGCGACCAGCCCCCGCCTCCCGGCGTCGGCTTTCCACTAACTTCGGCGATGTCGATCCGCCCGTTTTAGCAACTTATTCTCCACCTTCTCGGTGATGAGATCGTCGGCTTTCACATCGACGACCAGCCCGCCTCCTCGGTTTTAAACTTTCGCTAACTTCGCCGATGTCTAGTCCGCCGTTTTAGCGAAGCATTCTCCGCCTTCTCGGCGATGAGATCGTCGGCTTTCACAGTGACGACCAGCCCGTCTCCTCGACGTCGACTTTCCGCTATCTTGGCGATGTCCAGTCCACCGTTTTAGCGAAGCATTCTCCGCCTTCTCGGCGATGAGATCGTCGGCTTTCACAGCGACGACCAGCCCGTCTCCTCGGCGTCAGCTTTTCGCCAACTCGACGATGTCCAATCCGTCGTTTTAGCAAAGTATTCTCTGCCTTCTCGGTGATGAGATCGTCGGCTTTCGCAGCGACGACCAGCCCGCCTCCTCGGCGTCGGCTTTCCGCTAACTCGGTGATGTTCAGTCCGCCGTTTTAGTGAAGTATTATTCGCCTTCTCGGTGATGAGATGTTGGCTCATTGTTTCGGCGTGACCGGTCTGCCTCTATCAGCATTAACCTGCTTGCCTTCATCGAATTTGGCTCTCTCATGAGACCACACAGTCAGTCAGACGATTTATACGGGGTAAAGGTCGCAAACTGCTCGGTCGTAAGTGGTCGACGACGAGTGCAAAATTTTCTCCTATAAATCGCCTTTAGCGATCCGACAGAGGAAAAGTCACAAAACCGCTTTCGGTAGTAAGTGGTCGACGACGAGCGCAAACTCTCCTAGCTCGCTCAAGTATCTTTGGCTCTCTCTCACGAGCCATCTCAGAACACCTGCTCATATCGAGTAGGATCCCATCTAGCTCTCTCTCACGAGCCATATCAGAAGACCTGCTCATCTCGAGTAGGATCCCCTCTAGCTCTCTCACGAGCAATCCCAGAAGACTTGCTCATCTCGAGCAGGATCCCATCTAGCTCTCTCTCACGAGCCATATCAGAAGACCTGCTCATCTCGAGCAGGATCCCATCTAGCTCTCTCTCACGAGCCATCTCAGAAGACCTGCTCATCTCGAGCAGGATCCCATTCGGCTATCTCTAACGAGCCATCTCTGAAGACCTGCTCGTCTCGAGCAGGATCCCATCTGGCTCTCTCCGACAAGCCACTTCCGAAGACCATTTTCCCACGGACATTAAAAAGACTCGTACGACGGGGCTCTCCCCGTCTGAGTACCTAAAACTTCGTTACAAGGGCTCTCCCCCAATCTGAGCCGCGAAAAAGACTTCGTCTGATGGGGCTCTCCCAATCTGACGCAGAAAAAAGGCTAAATGCGATGGGGCTCTCCCAATCTGAAACCTGAGAAAAAGACCTCGTCTGACCAGGGCTCTCCCCAATCTGAGCACATAAAAGGCTAAATGACAGGGCCTCTCCCAATCTGAGCACAAAAAAAGACTTCGTCTGATAGGGCTCCAATCTGAGCCTGAAAAAAACTAGTACAATGGGGCTCTCCCGAATCTGAGCCTGAAAAAAGACTTCGTCTGACAGGGCTCTCAATCTGAGCCTGAGAAAAAGGCTTCGTCTGATGGGGCTCTCCCAATCTGAGCACAAAAAAGACTTCGTCTGTGGGGCTCTCCCAATCTGAAAGAAAAAAGACTTCGTCTGATGGGGCTCCCAACGAAACCTGAGAAAAAGACTTCGTCACGGCCGAGGCTCCCCCCATCTGAGCCTGAAAAAAAGACTCGTCGCAGCAGGGCTCCCAATCTGAAACCTGAAAAAAGACTTCGTATGACGGGGTTCGCCCTCAATCTGAGCCGACTAGATCGACTGATCAGATCAGGGAAGAAGGACTCAGACATCGTGAAGACTCAGACAAACCTGAGGGGTCAGTATGCTCGATGCTCAGACATGCTGAGGGCTCAGACACTGAACAATTAAGATCTCATACGGCACCCGAGCAAGCTCGGAGGAAAACAATGTGACTGCAGATACAACAAAACATAAAAATTGGCTCTAAACATGAAACAAGATCAAGCTCTGAACAACATCACAACCCGATCTTGGGGGCTATTGTTGTGCTCAGATAAATCACACGTCAGCATCACGGTTATCACACATCGATAACTGAAGGCTCGAGAACCCAGAGGCTCGAGATAATCCGGCTATCGCCGACGTCGCCAGTCCCACCGAGACCACATGATTTGTCGTGCTTACGCATATATTTTGTCATGCTTTATGCACATGACTTGTCGTGCTTATCGATTTGTCGTGCTTAACGATTTGTCGTGCTTATGATTTGTCGTGCTGGTCCTCTTTATATAAAGGACCTCACAGTTCATTGTAAAGGGACACACACTGGAATGTTTCCCTCATTCCACTTATATACCTACACCTAGGGATGGCAATGGGGTGGGTTAAAACCCGAACCCGGCACGAATCCGCCCCGGATGGGGCGGGTTAAAACCCGATCAAACGGATTTCGGGGCGGGTTAAACCCGGTCAAGCGGGATTTTTGCCGGGGCGGGGCGGGTTACGGTTTTAGGTAAACCCGCCCCGAACCCGCCCCGCATATATAAATATATATTAATTTTATAATTTTTTATTAAATTAAATGTATTTTGTATTAGGTTTATTTCTTTCACGGTGAATTATTTTAATTGTTTCTTTCTTTGATTTATCAGTTTCTTTTATCGAATAAGTGTTTTAGCTTAGATTGAGAAGAAATTAGAATGAGTAGATATCTAATGTACATAATTCAAAATAAATTTCAATTAATTCACCCAAATAATACAAATTCAAGTATTAATTGTATGAATTGGAGGACTATAAAATAATTGTATGAATTGGAGGTAGAGATAAATTATTTTTTTGCTTATTTATTTATTTTCATCTTTATTTATTTTTCTAAAATACTAACATATCTATCTTTTTTAAAATAGATGGAGTCTGAAGAAGGAACTAGAGCTAATTCAGTGAATGTCCCATTAAATAATTTTCTTTGATGTGGGATTGATTAAAACTTTTGAATTTTGTGCTCTATGATGTGAGATTGATTATGAAATTAGGTATTTTATTTGTTATAATTTGAATGATTATAATTAATGTGTTATTTTTTAGGAATGATATGTATGAAGTTGGGAGTATGAATTAAAAAATGTAGGAAAAAATAAAATTGGACGCGGGGCGGGTTAAACCCGCCGGGTTCACGGGGCGGGGCGGGTTAAAGCGGGTTAAAAAACCCGGCGGGGCGGGGCGGGGCGGCTTACGGGTTGGGAAAAAATTTGGCGGGGCGGGTTACGGGTTTAGCTAAACCCGCCCCAAACCCGCCCCAAACCCGCCCCGTTGCCATCCCTACCTACACCCACATTTCAGGGAAGAACTACGGTTCTTCCCGCAGTGTTCTTGTTCGATTAATCATTTTGTTTGTGAGTTGTTATCAATTTAGCCACATAATATTCTTCACAAAAAACGACAACATCGAATTTTTCAATTAACCCTCCTTCTAGCGCCAATTGTTGCGAGTCATTTTTTGTGAAGAGTATTATGTGGCTAAATTGATAACAACTCAGAAACAAAATGATTAATCAAACAAGAACACTGCGGGAAGAACCGTAGTTCTTACCTGAAATGTGGGTGTAGGTAGGGATGGCAACGGGGCGGGTTTAGCTAAACCCGTAACCCGCCCCGCCAAATTTTTTCCCAACCCGTAAGCCGCCCCGCCCCGCCCCGCCGGGTTTTTTAACCCGCTTTAACCCGCCCCGCCCCGTGAACCCGGCGGGTTTAACCCGCCCCGCGTCCAATTTTATTTTTTCCTACATTTTTTAATTCATACTCCCAACTTCATACATATCATTCCTAAAAAATAACACATTAATTATAATCATTCAAATTATAACAAATAAAATACCTAATTTCATAATCAATCTCACATCATAGAGCACAAAATTCAAAAGTTTTAATCAATCCCACATCAAAGAAAATTATTTAATGGGACATTCACTGAATTAGCTCTAGTTCCTTCTTCAGACTCCATCTATTTTAAAAAAGATAGATATGTTAGTATTTTAGAAAAATAAATAAAGATGAAAATAAATAAATAAGCAAAAAAATAATTTATCTCTACCTCCAATTCATACAATTATTTTGCAGTCCTCCAATTCATACAATTAATACTTGAATTTGTATTATTTGGGTGAATTAATTGAAATTTATTTTGAATTATGTACATTAGATATCTACTCATTCTAATTTCTTCTCAATCTAAGCTAAAACACTTATTCGATAAAAGAAACTGATAAATCAAAGAAAGAAACAATTAAAATAATTCACCGTGAAAGAAATAAACCTAATACAAAATACATTTAATTTAATAAAAAATTATAAAATTAATATATATTTATATATGCGGGGCGGGTTCGGGGCGGGTTTACCTAAAACCGTAACCCGCCCCGCCCCGGCAAAAAACCCGCTTGACCGGGTTTAACCCGCCCCGAAATCCGTTTGATCGGGTTTTAACCCGCCCCATCCGGGGCGGATTCGTGCCGGGTTCGGGTTTTAACCCACCCCATTGCCATCCCTAGGTGTAGGTATATAAGTGGAATGAGGGAAACATTCCAGTGTGTGTCCCTTTACAATGAACTGTGAGGTCCTTTATATAAAGAGGACCAGCACGACAAATCATAAGCACGACAAATCGTTAAGCACGACAAATCGATAAGCACGACAAGTCATGTGCATAAAGCATGACAAAATATATGCGTAAGCACGACAAATCATGTGGTCTCGGTGGGACCTGCTGACGTGCGATAGCCTTCAGATTATCTGAGCCTCCAGGTTCTCTGAGACTTCAGGTTATCTGATGTGTGATAAATCTGGTGATTCTGACGTGTGATTTATCTGAGCACAACAGGATTTCTAGAGTTTATATTAAAATGTTTGGTTTATGGATCGAAAATTTTTAGATTCTTGATTAAAACGAATGAACCCACTTTACAAAATCACCGGTTGAACGAATTTCTCGCGTTTTAAGACATCGAAATTGGTTTGCCAATTTTTTTATTGATTTTTGTAAAAAAAAATTCAAAAATTTCATGCTTTCTCAGAAAAATATTCTGAAATTATCAAAGAATTTTCGAGAAAAACATTCGAAAAAAATATTTTGAAATAATTTGAGAGTCTTCGAAATAAATTTTTGGAAAATGTTTCAAACTCTACTAAATATTTTGAATTTTTTTATCGAAATTAAAAAATATATATCAGAAAACTAGGTGCATTTTTTTTTTTTTTTTTGCCGGACGTTTTTTTTTTTTACCAGAAAAATCGTGCAGCGCTTGTTCTGAAGAATTTATTCAAATTCTATTGGGTAAGGGGGTGTATGTGGTTACAGATAGAGGGAAAAGAAAATATATATATATATATATATATATATATATATATAATAACATTTTTTTATACTTTAAAATTTAAAAATTGAATGAGTGGTGCATTTTGCAATGTTGGGGTTGCTAATAAATTGGAGAGGAGTACTCATATGTCCTAATTGATACTATAAATTATTAATAGGTCCAACATCCTAAAATAAATACCATTAGGTGTTAAGAACATGTGTTAAGTTACTTATTTGCCCTATTTTCGTCGGTTACTTATTTTTGCCCTTATAATAATAATCTACCTCTTTCCCTCTCAAAAATTGAAAACACAAATCAGTCTATTCACCCTCTCTCCCTCTCCTCCATTATCCCCACTAAACCCAACACACCATCTGTGCAACACAATTCAACCACCGCCAAACATCCCCCCTCCCCCCAAAACTCTCTCTCTCTACACCCTCACTCCACCAAACCCAACATAGCCACCATCACTTTGTAGATGACGGTGGCTTGCTGACCACTGTCGTCCCCGCCGCCCCCCACCACTCCAAATCGCTCTCTTTCTCTGCCCAATTCCATGTTGCCGCTGGAGCTCCTCCAGGCCGCCCTCCACCAAACTCCACCACGACGGTCATCATCCCCACGCCGCTGCCACCATACCCATTCATCTCACTCGGATCTACGCCACTGGTGGTGGATTTGAGACGAACACCTGTGCGAGTTGAGGACGAAAACGAAGATAACCGGAGCTCCGTGTGCGACGGTGAGTTCTAAGCGTCGGATCTCCTCCGCCACCACCGCAAAGTTTTTTATAGTTTTTTTTTTCACTGGTGATTTTGTGTTGTTTGGGGAGATGGATCTAACAATGTTGGTGGTTAGGGACGGTGGTGGTAGGGCTGCTGCGGCGGCGGGGGAGGTTGTTTGGGGAGGCGGCGGCCGCCGCAGAATATGGATCTGGGGTTCTGGGTTTTTTTAGGTTTTTCCTTTATAAATATGTTCATGTTTTTTTAATGAGCATGTTCATGTTTTTCCGTAATGTATGTAATTTCTGTGATTTTTTTCCAACTTTGACAAAAGAAACATCACTCTTGTTGGGATTTAACAAAAAATCGCAAATTATTTTGAAACCTTTACAGAAAAATCGTAAAAATCTGAAAGAAAGGTAAAAAATTGTAACCCACGACAAAAATCTGAAAGAAAGGATTTGAATTTGAAGTTTGAAATATAGCTAATTTACCTAACATCTTGTACTTCCACTGTGGAGATTTGACGTCGCCGGCGTCGACAGACAACTTTTCCCCCTAGATGTATTTCTCGGTTTACGTTTGTGAGAGAAGAGAGATATGGGTTTTCTTTTTTTGGAATCATGTCTGTGAGAGAGAGAGAGTTGTGGGACCAGAGTTTAATATAAATATTAATTAACCTAAAAGATTCCAAAAATGTAAGTAATGTTGGACTTAAGGGAAGCTAAGGGCATATATATATGATATTTAACACTCAAAAAGTTGGATCTAAGAGTAATAAAATGATGAATGGATTTATGAGTAATACACACATGGAATGGACTTATTAGTAATTTTCTCGTAAATTAGGTTCAAATCAAGCCTCTGAAGCCTAGCAAATGACCCAAGTTATTGAAATAAGTATTCTTAGGTCCAATATCCACTCCAATATTTGTGGCAGATGTTTAATGGGATATCGTGGAAGAAAGGGTATGTTGGGTTTTAACCACTACTTTTGCACTTATAAGTTCTTTAAAAAGTTAGTTGGACCTAAGAGTAATATTGGACTAAGTTAGTTGGTACTAAGAGTAATATTGGAGTGAATATTGGACCTAAGAGTACTTATTTCAATTGAATTTGATATGTAAAGCGTAATTTTCACGCATCACACTATTCAACTTGCAATTAAGAGGTTTTAGTATGATTTGAGAATAATAATGGTATTGTATACTCCCTCTCCCAAAAAGACTTAGCACAGTTGACTTTGACATGTATTTTTGCGAGCGAATTTTGTATTAGTAATTGAAATGATAAAGTGACTTTTACGGAGGGTGTATAATAGATAAGTCCATCTTCTATCATATCGCTCCTTAAAAGTCACTTTATCATTTCAATTACTAATACAAAACTAGCTCGCAAAAAATGCGTATCAAAGTCAATGTGTTAAGTCTTCTGGGACGGAGGGAGTATCATTTATGGGTCAATTACTAATTATTATTGATTGCATTGTTATTGTTTGATTAGAACATTAACAATGGGTATTATGTGAGGTGGGTCTAGTGAGTGGGGTAATTAATTGTTTATTTTTATTATCATTACTTGTGTATCAAAAATATCAAACAACACATATAAAGTGATTTTTATTACCCACTTTCATTACTTCCAACCAAATGACCCTAAATCATCTGAAACAAAACTACAAACTCGTAATAAATTATTTTTGTCAATAAAAAATTAAAATTTCGCTCAATCTCTTTAATTGTTGTCAAATATTCAATAAACAATAAAAATAGAAAACTTGTAATTTATCATTAAAAAAATATTGTTCTTTACTTGATTCAGTAAACAAATAATTCAATTACTATTATTTTTCTTTATTTAAGTGCCTTAATTCAATAAACAATTATATTTAAGTAAATTTCAAAAATGAATGTCGTCAAATTTAAAATTTACAAATGTATATATTTATTATTTTTATTAGTGTATATTGAGATTACTTTTTAATTTTTAAAAAAAAAATAGATTACTTTTTAAAGAATAAAGTACAATAATAGATATAAATATCAAATATAATACTTAGTAGGGTTTTTCTATGGTCAGGAACGGCTTCGCCCTTCCTGATGTTAGACGTCCAACAAAAAGTTGCCACATCATTTAACTTCGCCATGGACAATACTATTTCGCCATAAGACTAAATAATTAATTTTTTTTAATAAAAATGATAAAATTACTAAAATATCCTTATAACATTTTAAATAAAAAAATACAATGTTCATAGATTTAAAAAATTTAATCCATGATCCCAAACTCGACCCATGCGTGACCCGGGTCGGGTTAGTGTCTGGGTCCGAGTAGGATCCGGGTCCTGGTTTGGGTTTGAGTCCTAGTCAGGGTTTGGATCCAGGTCGGGTCTGGATGCAGGTCAAGGTCCAGTCTGGGCCCGAGTTCGATACGGTCTGGGTCCGGATCCAGGGTCAGGGTCGAATTTGGGTCGGGACCAAGGTTGGGGTCGGGGAGGGTCCGGTCCGATTAGTTAGGTTTAGGGTTCGGGTCATGGTCCAGGTCAGTGTTCGAGTCAGGGTTCGGTCCGGGATCGGTCCAGGTCAGAGTTCGGTTCGGTCCAAGTTAGGATTCGATTCTGGGTTTGGGTCGGATCAGGATGGGTCGGGGTCTGAGTCTGGGATAATTTCGTCATTTTATAATTATTAATTTAATTTATTAGTAGGGCGATGCAGTGCGATTGCAGTATGCACATCACAAACGCATTAGTGCAAAGTGCAATCATTTAAAATTAAAATTATATGTTGGATCAACGATCCAACGGTAATAAAAGATATCGTGACGTTAGGAAGGGCGAAATCATTCCTGACCGTAGAAGGTCCCTACTTAGTAATTTGGAAAAAAACTATTTTTACCCCTAAATGTATAAAGGAAAAAGAAAATGTTTAGTAAGGGTGCAGAAATCGGAAGTCGATAGCCGTCAATTTTTTTTTTTAAAGAAATTTCCAAATTCCAATTAATCTTAATAATAAAGCTTAATAAAAGCAATATAAGGCCTATGGACTTTGGAAATCACCAATTAATTAAACTAATAAAAGGCTCATAGGCTAAGGGCTTACGTCAATTTCACTTGAAGATAACAAGCCAGGGTTTACGCCAATTTCAATTGAAGAAAATAAAAAAATTTGAGATGGGCTTAAGGGCTGTGGAGTCGGAATTGTGTGTGACGACAGGGAAGGCGACGGATCTCCTGCACAACCTCCGCAGGATATGGCAGGTGTGCGCCTGTGCGGCGTTAGGGAGATGGGCGGGCGTAGGCACGACACAGGGAAGGCGGTGGGCGCAGGCACGGCGCGAGGAAGGCGGCGACAGGTGGGTTTAGGGTTTACGTGTTTGTCCATATTCTCAATTTTATTTGTCATAATTCTTAAATAGAGCCTGGAGTGTGGTGAGAGTTGGTTTTGAATTTTTTTTAATTAAAAAAAATCGAAAAAAAATCCAGGCGGCACCATCGACATGGCCGCCTAGCCCGCCTAGGCGGCGCCTGGCGAGGGGAACGACTTTTAGGGGCGATTTCAGCAAAATCGCGGTCTACCCCGATTTCTACATCATTGGTATTTAGACGGACTATCAAATGCTCAAAGCATCAACAATTCATCCAAAGGGTGTTTAAACATCTTTTAAAAAAAAAAGGTGTTTAAATATTTGATGGATGAAAGTTGTGTTTAAAATTAGGATTAATTTTAAATAAATACATAATATTTATGTCAAGTATCAATTTAATCACGACCTTCAAGATTAATGTTAAAAAGTTCAATCTTTAATGTTGTTGCAAATCGATACATGTTTTTTTTCTCCGATCAGTGGTAGATGACATGACTCGCTAGACTTGCCATGTAGGGTCACACAATTTATTTTTATTTTGATACGCTATTCTGTTTTTATCTACGTTATTGTGAGAAAAAACTCAAGAAAACTCACACTCGTTATTGGATTTTCTGTCAAAATAATGTAGCAAAAAAAAACCGTGTAATCCTACATTGCAAGTCCAGCGGGCCACGACATCCGTCACCGGTCGGAGAAAAAATATATATATTAATTTGCAACAACATCAAAGGTTAATCTTGAAGGTTGTGATTAAATTAATACTTTATTTTTTGATAACCCGATATCCGGTCCGTAGACCGACTAATCTGGGGGACCAGAACCCACCGTCCACTAGCGGATTAAATTAATACTTGATATAAAGATCGTGTATTTATTTAGAATTAACCCTTAAAATTATTGTGGATGATCTTTAAATTGGAGAGAAAGTGTCATCCATCAAAACATATGGATGAAGACATAAAATATTTTTTGCAAAAAAAAAAGGGTAGAAATAGGGTGATTGATAATCATTGTGAAAGTATGTTAAACAATTAAATATTTAAAAATTAGTGATGTGGAGATTGTAGGTCCCGAAAGGGTTTTGTGAGGGCAGAAGTCTAGAGGGGAGGGGTGAATAGACTTCTGAAAACTTTTCATGCAAGATCAGGTGTGATGGCAGGTTGCACGATCAGTCGCGTGTGAATCAGTTTGGGCTGATATCCAACTTACTGATCGCCTGATCGCAGATCAGTTCGGTGTCTATCAGTTTAACTGATGTGCGGAAGCTAGTTTTAACCCGTGTGAAAAACCAATTTTATAAGATCGGTTAAAATGCTTTTTTCAATCGGATGATTGAAATGTCAAAGTTGATCGATCGATCGATTTTGATGCGGATGATCCTAACTTCGAAATATGTATGCGCGATTTAAAGCCAAGTTGTGTGCAATAGTGCAAAGAAGTTAAGAGCAAGTAAATACACACAAGATTTTTATAGTGGTTCGGACAACCAGTCCTACGTCCACTCGTCCCTATCACAAGGGGCACCAACTTAACCAACTGAACTTAGTTTATTGTGCTAGTCCAACACAGTACAACCAACAGATGTTTATAGAGTTCTCACTCAACCGATCCCAGAAATCAGAACTAGAAACCCTAGTCTGAAATCTTGCTAAACAAACTTAACCTAACTTTGAGTTTGGGTTTTGTTCCAACTGGAATTCTATCATAGTTTTGTCCTTTCTAGCCGTTTGACTTATGCAGCGCCGAATCCCACATTGTCAGCTCCGTACGTACGTGTCTCGTTCTCATTGGTTAACAAGTACACTGATTCAGTGTTTGTTCTACCAACTAAAGTTGACATTCTTCTTGTCTGATAGTACGTATGATCTGGTGTAACATCAGTTGTCACCGGTGTGGTGACCTAATCGATAAAAACCGATCGGTCTACGATAGAGTCTTCTGGTGCAAATTGTCTTAGCTCAACTAGCAGACTCGGCTGATGTAGGTCTTCTGGTCTTGATCTTCTGGTAGTCATCTGATCTTCAGGTCTTCTGAACTTGAGCTTCATGTCTTCACCTGATCATCTGACTAACTGACTCGTCTGATCTTCTGACCTCGTCTGGTCTTCTGACTCGTCTTGTCTTCTGCCTTCTTATCTGGTCTTCTGACTTGACTTGTCTTCTGACCTTATCTGGTCTTCTGACTTAACTTGTCTTCTGACCTGACCTATACATATTGAGTTCCCCCTCAATATGTGACATATCTTATACATCAGTTGTCTATACATTTCAGCTGGTCATCCTATCCTGATTCTAAGTCATCAGTCAGCTAACAGGTCTGACTGGTCCTATTACAACTGTTTTGGCACTTCCATCAAAACTTAATACATATTTCCCAACAATTTCTCCATTTTTTATGGAACCAAAACACTTAATCAGAAAAACAGATAACCATGCGAAAAATAAAGACATTATAAACAGCAGAAATCAGAAGACAATGAGATGTTGTCTTAAGATCAGAAAGGTAACTTGTTTTATATATAAGAGTTGAAGATTACAAGTACAAGAATTACCTATCATCTGATCTAAAGAAAAGACATCTTCTGATTTCTTCAAAATGAGAATCTCTGAAGATCTGCTGGAATATTGAAAATCTTGTACATTCTCTGCAGCAAGGCCTCCAGTCTTTCTCTCTCAAATATATCTCCTTTCTTAGCAAAATCGTAGAAGAGCTTTTTAAATCCTACTGGGTCAAGAGAGTTATCTGCCCTGAGTGGTGGGATCATTGTCTGAAATTTGGGTGCAGAAGGAATTAAGGACATGATTTTCCCTTCATGCATCACCACCTTGTAGAAATTTGGGTATTTGATCTCCAACAGATTTAGAAATTCAGCATCGAACGCTCCTTGATCGGTATTTTCTGGTATCTTCTGAATAATATGCACATCGCTCAGCCAGTCGACTTTAATCCTTGTCCATTCAGGAAGCAAGTCTTGTCGGGCCACTAGAATACCTTCAACCTCCTCAGGAAAGGCTCTCTCTTCCCAATCTATTTCTTCTGCTTCTGCTGCCTTCTTATTCTTTCTTTTGACATACATTCGGCTCAGACCGGCAGTTTCAACAAGCTTCTTCTTCTTAATAGCCACTTCTATGACCCCACGCCTCATCTGTTGCTCTTCTCTATCCGCAGTTGTCATTTGCGATTGAGACTGGGTCACTACAGGCTTCTTGATCTGCTTGGCCTTCTGCTTTTTCCGTGCTTTCTCTTCTGGCCCAGCAGATTCTTCCTCTTCCTGCAACCTCTTCGCAAGGTCAAGACTTTTCGCCAAATATTCTTGATCGAATCTCTTCTGAACAGATGATGAGAAATCTTCAATTCAGTCCACCCTTGTTATCAGATCACCAAGGGAGGATTTCTGTTCAGATATGGCCTTGTCTTAACACTGAATCAGCCTGCTGTGTTCTTCAACAGAATGTAACATCTCAGCAACCTCTGTATCAGGAGTCTCAGCAGCTGTTCTTGCGGGTTGTTATTTTTCTGATCCACCCTCTTCTTCCCCCTTTTTGGTTTTCGCAAAAAGTTTTGATATCCTGATGTTCAGGGCATTGAACTCCCTTAGCATCTCAGATCTTAGCTCGTCAACTGCAAGAGGGTGATCTGAATAGTGGAGGCAGTTGGGGGAGGTCCCATTACCCGATTAAGAATGGTTTGCAGCGTCTTCTGAGATGTACTGATGGAGCCCTCCAGTCTTCTCCATACGGCATCAAGACTTATATTCGTCTTCCCCAATGATGAGTAGATGCTCTGCAGAAGGGTGCCAATGTCGGATAGAATGGAGACTTCTGCTGACAGCTTATCAGATAATGGATCGATGCGGCTCATTACTGTTGCTGTAATCTGATCGTGCAAGTGCAGCAGTTTGTCGATCGTCAGCTTCCGTTCTGTCTCCACCAAGGCATGTTGCTCCTCTCTGAATCTGTCCATCAGGTTTCGAGTCAGCGTTTGAAATTGCTGATCGACAGATGCCTTAACCCCATCTTGTATGTTCTTTGTAATCAGCTCCAGGGTTTCGGTAGAGATTGTAACAGCCTGACCAGATGTTGAAGCCTTGCCAATGAAGGTCTCATCTGTAGCACCCTTAACTGGTTCATCGGCAGGTTGCTCATACTCAGTGTAAGTATCAGCAACATCTTCCTCCTCTTCCTCAGAAATACCCAGCTTCTGGTGCACCAGCCATCTGATATCAGCATCTGTAGCAAGTTCGACTGCGTTGGATACACCGACATTCTGCTTTGCCCTCTTCTCTAAATCCACAAAGTAATCAGGCTCCAAAGTGTTCATCAGAATGAGGAAATCTTCAATATCTTTGTGCCTGATATCTCTCCAAAAGACAATCTCCTCAATCTGCTTTATGATCCCAGGATGATTGATGAGATCAGGGAAGTGCTGGTCCAGAAATGCATTTACTTGGCGCCGCAGAAAATAGATGGTGGAATCTTCTTGTTCAGACGAGCCAAGAATTGTTCTTGTGTTGAAGGGGTTGTGGGAGATGGATACAAATAGATCTTCACCAGCAACATCTGGTGTGAGCTCCAGTTGAGCGGGTTCTGGGGCAGGTGATGGTGTTTGTTTTCTGGGTGAGGGGGTAAGGGAAGGAGAAGGGGTAAATGGTGATTTGTGAGAAGGTTAAGGTGATGGTAATATGTGGGATGTGGGTGAAGGTTTTTGGAAAGAGGTGTGGGTGAACTGGGGAAGAAAGTGGCTTCACGACCCTTAAATAGAGAACTCAGATGAGCTGAGTCAGATGGTTCAGACTCAGTCTGAGCCTCCTCATCTTGTACACCGGTCTCTCTGGCCTCCACCTGACCTGGTTCTTCCACCAGCACCATTTCCTGTCCTGCTGGCAGATCTCCTTCAGATCCTATGATCTCAACATCGATGTCCTCATCCCTAAGACCCTCAGAAGGCATTCCAGCCTTCTTTGGTAGCATTGATGTGAGTTTCTTCTAACGCTTCGCACCTGCATCAGAAGGCTTACTCACAACTTGTTTCCTCTTTGCAGCTCTAACCTTCGGTTGGGCTCTTGCCTGCGTCTGCACAGATGATGCCGCCTTAGTCTTTGGAACATACGGAGCAAGATCATCATCTGATTGTCCTGGCAATTCCTCGTCCTTAAGCAAAATTGCCTTGAACTTCTCCAGGTAAGGTTTCCTCCCAATATCTGACCAGGGATAGTTTGGCATCTTATCAGCAAGGATGATGCTGACTTTGTGAATGTTGCATATGTTTTTTGGTTCTTCTCATTCACAGCAAACTTTGCAGATTCTTGCAGCAATCGATTTTTGAACAACCCCATCCAATTCATGTATGGGGTCTTCTCGGTGATAGCAGTCATGACATGCTGCTTCTGTTGGGTTAATGTATCTGGACTGAAGGTAATCCCAAAAATGACCTTGGAAACAATCTCGAACAAGAGTCGGTATTTCCTTCTGAGGTAGGGAACCTTGACATTGGTGATATTTGCGATGTTCCTTGGCCTCAGGTGTACTTTCTGTAAATACTCCTTATCGGACATCCCGACATTGAATTCGTCAGGGTAGTTTCTGCCCATTGGGAGTCCAAATATCCTCTGCAAGTCTGCATTTGTGACATCAATCCTGTTGCCACCAACGAAGGAATATAGTTCCTTGTTGTCCGTCTCTTGTAATTTCCGCAAAAACTCCAGGGATTCGATTATAGATACACTGTCTAAGTGCCTATAGCAATACTGTTCTAGTTCACAAGCTCTCAAACACTCCATTATCTCCATGGATTCCGGATCGCGAGTGATATGGAAGAAGACATATTTTTCATCGATGACGTGCTTAAGCATGGAGGAGTAATCACAGGATTGTGTAGATGCCATTATCTGAAAACATATCACCATATAAACCTTTATCAGTGATTTATCATAAGTATAGACATACACACAACAGAACGAATACCATATATCTCACAAAACTTGTAACCCTAACACATAGTACATATGAAATACCAAATATTAAACATTGCAAATTACCAAAGAAGCGATTTGAGTGATTTTGAAGAAGATAAGGAATAGCTTGAGTAATTTGAAAGAGTTGATTATTTTATGGAAAATGAATGCGTGTTTGAATGTAGAGGAGATGAAAAGGTTCCAGAAAATGGTATTTTAGGGTTTATAAGTGAGAGGGAAAATAAAATTTTGCACGAAATTTTGAAATACTCAAGTGTCCTTGATTTAATTGGACGATCAAGATCGAGTGGTTGAAAAGTAATTAAAACGTGCGGTCAGGGATTAAAACCGGCAGACTTTTGGACTTAAAAGTTCGCAATAAATGCATTTAACACAAAAATCCCACGTCCGCATTTAATGCTTGCAGGCATGACGTCATAAAGTAATGGGAACAGTAATAGCTAACATAGAATAGGCATAAAGATAAATCAGAAAACGTATCTGACTGACTGATATTGTAATCAGTCAGTTACCACTGTGTTCTGATCTGGTTGGCCTGATTACTGTTGACCTTACTGATGGTAGTCTATCCCTTAGTATTTCCCAACAATGTCCCACTTATCTGATCAGATTTCTGTTGATCCAATCTGATCAAGTCAGGTCTTGGGATGTGTGCCCCCGCCAAAACCTCATCCTCGGGGAGGTGTACAGTCGCCTCAATTTCCTGAATCAGCGTGATGTGTGACAGACCCGCAATGATGGCCTGGACACTTTGTGACGTCACACCCCGTGAACTAATCCAACCAGCAGTCGTGTATCACCTACGCGCTGCCCTTGCGTTTCCAATTTCTTTGGGAGGGCCTCGAAAGTTCAAACTTTGCATTCTCACCCCCGCTCTTCCTCTATAAATAGGGCAGGATTTTAGACATACAACCCATTATACTCTCTCCCCATACTTATCGTTCTCAAGCTTGCTCATGGAAAATTCCGGCGAGTCCTCAATTTCAAGGCGTCCTTGTCCCCAAGGATCTAAATCGAGTACAACTTATAAAAGTTGCATATAGATTACATATTTTTGTATAATTTCCTAGTAGACCATTCTCACCATGACCCCATGAAAGAACTTGTGATTTTGAATAGTGCAGTACAGTAACTCCCGAAGCTATGCTCGAACCTGATGCATTTACAAACCTTGGAGTAGCAACAACGTAATAATAATTGTTAACATTTTGATCCATAATTACCAAGAATGAGTAAGATCTACCCACATGGATATCCTTTGCAACTTTTATAGGCTTCGCAGTCCAATGAAAATACTCAACATCCCAATATGTAATACCACCCCTGATATATTTTTCCACATAATATGCATATTTTTCTGAGCTTCTCTGTACAATATCACTTCTTGATTTAGCAACCCAAAAACTTCTAAATATCTGAACTATCTCTTCATCTGCAACCTTTCCAACACCAAACTCAAGCGATATCAAACTAATAAAATCAACAACTCGGATAATCAACCTAACTAATTCATAAACATCACAGCCAGCTAGATACACCACTTCTACAATAGGCAATGGCTTCTGATCCTTTACCATCACAATAACACCCCCAACCAGATTTCCATATCTACTGCTACTACCAAATTCACCAAGCAACTCAGCATTCCCTTGTTCAACAACACTCCTGATACAAGTTCCTCCACAGTATTCATTCCTTCCACTATCAACAAGTCCAATAAGAACTAAATTTGCAGTTGAAAGTATCATTGAGGATCCCTTAATAACTACTAAATTTCTAGCTTCAAGAAAAGAAGTTGAGACAGTTGCCCCACCTTCCAAAAACTCACTTCCGGAATTAACAAGTTTAATCAAGCTTGTATGATACTCGAGTTCCACCAATTCCAGCAACTCTTCGTCGTCCACCTGATCTTGAATGTGTTGCTTGATTCTTTCATAGTCTTGTTCTAATCCCACTCCAATTTCTTCCAAAACCTCATCAACAACAACAATATCAAAGTCATCATGATAGCGACTCAGACCAGAAGTAGCTGATGTAATCAAATGAATCTGACCATATTTTTCTTTGTGAAACTTCAAAAGACAATTCAAAAGGTATGCCTCACATTCACTAGGTTGAAACCCTTTGGATGCCTCCAAAACATCTTGGGATTCACTAATTAGCAAACCTTCTAATTGAGGAGTACTCTGATAGTCCTCAGATTTCAAAGCCATCAAATACAAGCGAATCTGGATTTCTTCCAACTGATAAGGAGAAAGTTCAGTATCAGAATCCCCTGCCATTTCAATATAAGATAATTCCTCTTCTTCAATAGTTATCTTTTTAGTGATGGCTTCAATAGTTTCCAAATACTTCCTTCCTAGCTCAATTGTTTGTTGCAAGGTGGTTGGTTCAAACATTGTGATGAAAGCTTGTGATTCTTCAGTGAGTCCACTAATAAAACTAGCAACAAAATATTCTTCAGAAAAATCTCTATTGTTCAATTGTAGCAACCCAACCTTCAACTCTACAAATCTTTCTACATAATCTGAGTAAGAACCACTGTGCCTTAATTTATCAAATTCTTAATTAATTTTAGCTTCATTCCATTCCTCAAATCTAGCAGATAACACTTCTAAAAATTGTTGCCATGTAATATCTACTTGTTTTAGCCTGGAATTTTGACACCAATGTGCTGCCTTACCCTCAAAGTGCACACACGCTAGTTTGATTTTTTGTGAATCCATTATATCAGGAATACATTTGAAATACCCATTGCATTTGAGGATCCAAAGCCTAAGACAAGTACCATCAAAATGGGGGAAATCGACTTTAGGTTCATAGCTTGAATACCTTGAAACCCTTTTCCAATTGCAGTTCCCGAATCATCAATTAAATCGCCTTCATGGAAGATCTTTTCCACCTTGAGCCGTTGATTAGGCTCATAACCCACAACCCGAGAATAGTTCGCTCTGATACCAATTGTAGCGATCCCAGCACTACCAACACTATAATCCATATTTTTTGTATAATTTTCTGGAAATAAGAAGGTAAATTGCATATAGAGGAAGAGAGTAAGAGATCGAGAGATGAAGATTTGAAGAAATTGGGAGAGAGAGAATTAGATAGGAAGAGAGATAGTTAGAGGAGAGAGAATAGTGTAAATTTTTCCCGATATCTCATTCATCGACCGCAGCCATATTTATAACAAAACAAAGGGGGTCCACACACGATGGATATTCCTTAGGTAATTTAAATCGCGAAATTAAAATAGATAATGATTGGGCTAAGCCCCTCTTCTTCATCTTTAAATTCGGTCATTCTAAATGTTTGGGCCCATCTGGTGAAAGCCCAAGCATTTCCTCATTCGAGATAACTCCCCTCGGGAGGATTTGACTTCGGCGCGTTCTCCTCCGCTCGAGATAAATCCACTCAGGAGGATTTGGCTCATGCGCATTCTTCTCGCTCAGATAAATCCACTCAGGCAGTTTGGACTCAGGCGCATTCTCCTCGCTCAGATAAATCCACTCAGGAGGATTTGGCTCAGGCGCATTCTTCTCGCTCAGATAAATACACTCAGGCGGTTTGGACTCAGGCGCATTCTCCTCGCTCAGATAAACCTGAGCGCCCGACTCTTCAGCTTCCTCTAACTTGAGCGAGCCCTCCTCATTCAGACTAACCTGAGCGCCCGACTCTTCAACTTCCTCTAACCTGAGCGAGCCCTCCTCATTCAGATAAACCTGAGCGCCCGACTCTTCAGCTTCCTCTAACCTGAGTTAGCCCTCCTCATTCAGACTAATGTACTTGAAACCCCTCTTCTCCACTGAGACCCGAACCCCAACTCTATCTCTCCTTTCGTTCCCAACTCATGATCATGACAGCGTCCTCCGGCAATAGGCTTCTTCTACTCTACACAACTGGCCTCCGGTTCTCAGTCCATCCCTATGCTTCCCCCGTTTCTGATCTCGTCTTCATCGGAGGATGACCATATGGCCATTGCCAAGCTTCACTGCCACCCGGGTAGCGGATTTACCGCCGCCAACATGGAGGTGCCCCTGGCCATTTGTGCCTTGGGCGACGATCGGGATGACAGGGTTAACGACGATGAGCAACTTCTGACATGTAATATGGATTTAGTATTGTATATGCGAACTCGATCAATCCAAAATGCCCTTCACAATCCCTTGCACCACATATATGACACTCGTGTTCATTTAAAGCGGGAAGTCTCATCGCAGCATCTGACAGTTCACGGGCTGTCAAAACATCCTTTTCTGATAGTTTTACAGCATCTCCCTCATATGAAACACTGAGAAGAATTCCCTGGGAGTCGTGACTCCAGTAATTCCGTAGTATGAATCAAGTCGCTAGCCTGCCTCCGGGCCTTAATGTAATGAAATCGACCTCCGGGTCTATTGTAATGGGATTTTTCCCGACCTCCGGGTCTTTATCAATGAAATTCTTTTTTAATTCCTTTGTTGTGTTGACTCGATTTCCTTATGCAATTTTTACCTAGTCCTTGTCGTCTTAATATTTATGCGACTTGCTTATTGGACATTCGCTTAATCGTCTTACAAAGTCGGAACATCCAATCTGATCAGTTCCCCCTTCATCTGATATCCCTTTTTACGATCGGTTCCTCGATCGATGATCGACCAGTTGAGGTACCTTACTCAACTGATTCTCCTGATCTGGTCAATCTCTTAACCAACTAGTCCTGGAGACTAGTCCACCAAACATTTCTGGTGCACTTTCTCCAAGGTCCAGAAGTCCTAGCTCATACAGAGTTCTCTGAATCTGACTTCAGATAGTGGCTTGGTTAAGATATCAGTTCTTTGCTTGTCAGTATGCATCTTTTCCATTCTGATGTTCTTCTTTTCAACATGATCTCTTATAAAATGATGTATGACATCCACATGCTTGCATCTTGTATGTAGAACAGGATTCTGAGTGATTGCAATAGCACTATTACTGTCACAGAATATAGGTACGTTCATAGCTATAATGTTGTAATCCCTCAGCTGCTGACTAAGCCAGAGCAGTTGAGAACAACAGCTTCCTGTAGCCATATATTCTGCTTCAGTAGTAGATGTGGCAACTGATGGATGCTTCTTTAAAAATCAAGAGATCAGTTTACTACCTAAGAACTGATATGTTCCTGAGGTTGATTTTCTGTCTATTCTGCAACCTCCATAATCAGAATCAGAATACCCACTAAGCTCTAGATTATCATCTTATGGGTAGAATAAACCAAGGTTTACTGTCCCCTTCAGATACTTAAGAATCCGCTTAGCTGCTTCCAGGTGGCTTTGCATTGGATTTGCACAAATCGCACACACACCTCTCGCAAAAAGTTATATATGGTCTCTTTGGCGGTCGGTATAGTAGAGATCCAATGAGAGCCATGTATTCTTTCTGATTAGTTTTCTGGCCATTCTCATCTGGATCCATCTTGAATCCAGTCATCATAGGAATTTTGGCTTCCTTACTATTCTGAATTCCAAACTTAGCTAACAGATTCCTGGTATACTTCGCCTTGCATATGAATATCCCTTCTGTACTTTGCTTAACTTGAAGACCCAGAAAGTAATTCATCTGACCCATCATGGACATCTTGAACTTCCCTTACATCAGTTCGCTGAATCTATCACATAGGTTCTTGTTGGGAGATCAGAAGATGATGTCGTCCACATAGATCTGAACCATCAGAATATCTTCTCCATCTTCTATTCTGAATAAGGTTCTATCCACTATTCCTTTTGTGAATCCACTGTTTATCAAGAACTGAGATAGTGTATCATACCAGGCTCTAGGAGCTTGTTTCAGGCCATAGAGAGCTTTTCTTAAACAGTACACCTGGTTGCCTTTTTCAAAGCTAGGAGGTTGTTCAATATAAACTTCCTCAGCTAGTACCCCGTTTAAGAATGCACTCTTTACGTCCATCTGATACACAATAAACCCTCTGTGGGCAGCATAAGCTAGAAATAGCCGAATGGCTTCCAGGCGAGCGACTGGTGCAAAGGTCTCATCATAATCAATTCCTTCTGATTGTGAATACCCCTTAGCAACAAGTCTTACCTTATTTCTGGTTATGACATTATTCTCATCTCTCTTGTTCTTGAATACCCACTTGGTTCCTATCACATCTTGATGAGTTGGTCTGTCCAGCAGTTTCCACACTTGATTCCTTTCAAACTGCTCTAATTCTTCTTGCATGGCAAGAATCCAGCTAGCATCTTGTAGAGCTTCTTCTATGGTGGTTGGTTCCTTCAAAGACAGATAACAACAATATATGGCACTTTCACCAACCTGATGTCTAGTCTGGACTCGGGCATTCGGATTGCCAATTATCAGATCAATTGGATGGTCAGATAACCAAGTCCTTCTTTTCTGATGTATATCAGTTTGGATGTCATCATCCTCATCTAATATTGAGTCACTAGTAGTTGGGAGTGGTGAAATAATATGATCCACTTTGCATGGACAAGTCTCAGCTGATGTTGGAATCATCATATGTTAATGTCTTCCCATAGGAACATCAGGTGTTCCCCTGAACCAGATGGTTCAGTTGATACTATCTCAGTTGTATCAGCTTCTTCATTGACAGTTGTACGTACCTTTGGGTCTGATTGACCTGGTGAATCAGTAAGATCAAGCTTTGGGACATACACTGTTACGTGATCTGATCCCTTGTCTTTGATACTTAGCTGATCCATTTTATGTGCATCAGGTAACAATTGATCTGGTACTGCTTGTTCTGAGGCAGATTTCTCTTGTTCAGAAGATGTCTCATCAAAGACCACATGAGGTGTTTCTTCCACAACTAGGGTTCGCCTGTTGAACACCCTGAAAGCCTTGCTGGTTGAAGAATATCCTAAGAATATACCCTCATCTAACTTGGCTTCAAAGGTTTTCAACTGACTCTTCCCATTGTTGTGTATGAAACACTTGCACCCGAAAACATGGAAGTAAGAAACACGAGGTTTTCTGCCCTTCCACAGTTCATAGGGTGTTTTAAAGTGAGCCTTAGTCAGAGAACATCTGTTTTGAGTGTGGCATGCAGTGTTGATGGCTTCTGCCCAGAAACGGTTTGGAGTGGCATGTTCAGCTAACATAGTACGAGCAACTTCTTTGAGTGTTCTGTTTCTCCGTTCTGCTACTCCATTCTGTTGTGTTGTTCTTGCAGCTGATGTTTCATGTTGTATTCCAAACTTAGTGCAAAAGTCAGTAATAAAGGAGTTCAAAAATTATGTACCTTTATCGAATCTGATTTTCACAATACTGATACCCTTCTCATTCTGTAATTTCTTGAGCAGCTCGGGTATCTTTGTTGTTGTCTCATTCTTCTTATATAAGAATACCACCAAAGTAAACTTGGAATAATCATCCACGATCACCAGAGTGTATTTGCGTCCGCTGAGACTAAGTGGTGTAACTGGTCCAAATAAATCCATATGGAGCAGTTGCAGTACTCTGCTGGATGCTGGTCCTGGGATTCCCTTGAATGAGGTTTTTACCTGTTTTCCCTTCTGACATGCAACACATGTCTGATCCTTAGAGAATACCTCATTCGGGAGACCCTCAACCAAAGACATCCTTGCTATCTTGTTAAGAGTTTTAAAGTTCAGATGGTTCATTCTCTTGTGCCATAGCCAACTGCTGCTTTTGGAACTCTTAACAATCAGACATGCATTTCTTGGACAACTGTTTCAATCTGCAGTATAGATCGTTCCTTTCCTTGAACTAGTTAACAAGATCTGTTGAGTAGCTCGATTCTTGATAGTGCATTGATCAGTCAAGAACTCAACACTGAATCCGTTGTCGCAGAATTGTGAAACCGATAACAGGTTATGCTTCAAACCTTTGACATACGAGACTCCAGTAACCTGTACATCATCATTCTCTAAGGTTCTGAATCCTCTGGTAAAACCAAAGTTATCATCACCAAAGAGTACACGTGGGCTTTCTTGTTCTGTGTATGAGCTAAGGAGATGTTTGCTTCCAGTCATGTGCCTTGAGCATCCACTATCGATGTACCATATAGTTGCTTATACACCTCCTTTATTGGCCAAACCCACGCGAACCTGCAATCATATCAGGCTTTAGGTACCCCAGTAGAATCGGGTCCTGGGGGGTTAGAAATACCTTTCGAGATCCAAACAAATCTGGCACCTTTGTTGAAAACAGAGGGCTTGATTTGTCTCCCATAAACATCTACATAATCATACGTCTCTTCATATGCAATCTGGTCAGTATGATCATGAGTGTGAGCCTTGGATGAATCAGAAGACTTGGGATTTTTCATTGATATTTGTCTTCTTTTAAACCAGTGGGGCTCAGGTGCAGCAGCCCTAGGTTTCTGATTGTAAGGGTAGGTACGACTGCTACCATTAAAATATTCATATCTTTTTAGCATATCTGGTCTCAGCAGTTTATCCTTAGCTTGCTTGTTAGGCAGCTTGACCTGATTAGGTTTCAGATCAGATTTCCCTTTGAGAGGTTCTCTTTTCTAATTCCTAATCTGCTGATCAGGTTGAGGTTTCTTCAGAAGAACAGGGTTCTTCTGTTGATTCATCAGCTGATGTTTGATCAGTTGGAGTCCATTTATGTTCCCTTTCTGATCAGACACTTGCCTTGTCTGGTCAGCTGATCCTTTTCCCTTATCTGATACAGATTTGGCTTTTCGTGTATCGTGATTAGAAACTCGTTTGATTACACTTTTCTGAAGTGAACCAGACAGGGCTTTTGAGGATGCAGAAGGGTGTTCATACCCAATTCCCTTCTTATTAGTTGACGTACTAAAATAGTTGTTCAGATCTTGAACAGTCTTAGATGATTTTGTAAAAACCTCTATTTTCTTACGCAAACTATCCTTAGTAACTTTTAGACTCTCATGCAGTCGGAAGAGTTCATCAAACTTAGCTTGAAGGATTTTGAGATCATCAACTTACTGTTTGTTAATGGCTAGTTGTTCCTTAATCAGTCTAGCCTGATCAGAAGAACTGACTTTCAGAAGCTCCAGTTTTGTAGTCATTTTCTGAACAGTCTCAGCTGATTTCAGTTCAGCAACCTTCCTTGCAGCATTTTCTTTAACAAGTTGAATATTTTCTATCCTTAGCTTGTCGTTCTCAGCTTCCACTATAGTATAAGTGTCTACTGCATTAGAGAGATCATCAAGCAATTGCTCACTTTAGAGCTGCAGGTCAATCTCTCCAGCAGGTGTGCTCAGCACAGCTGGTGTGGAAACAAAAAACACAGATGGTTTAGAAGATACCTCAGATTGATCTTATTCCTTGGCCATGAGACAGATGTCATCATTAGATGAGAACATCAGACCATCGAAGTCGTTGAAGTCATCATCATTGCTCATCAGGCAGAAATCCTCTACAGATGAGTAACCAGAATCTTCTGATGGCAGAGAAGAGTCATCTATTCCTGTAGTGTCAGCAACCATAACTTTTTTGTCTCTGTATCGTTGCTCTCTTTTGTTCCTCTTATCTTCTCTTTCTCTAGGCGTCAGGTCAGGGCAGTCTGCACTGTAGTGACCTGGTTTCTGGCAGTTGAAGCAGACTCCTCTCTCTACTGAACTTCTTCTGGCAGGTGAGTCATGTCTTCTGTATGATCTTTCAGGTGACTTCCCTATTTGCCTTTGATCTGAATTTCTCCTTTCTGATTTGTGATCTTCAGCACGATCATCTCTTTTCTTTTCTCTTTGGTCGTCTCTTCTGTCATCAGATCTATTTCTTTCATGTGATCTGTCAGACGATCTTCTTTCTCTTCCTCTGCTATTCTGATAGTCTTTGTAGAATCTTCTATACTTTCCCATTTCTTCGTTAAGATCTCAGAATCTTGTAGTTGATGTCTTTGTCGGACATTTCTCGTCCTAATTCTCTGTGCTTGTTGATCGACATGGTAATCCTTCCATCTAACTGATTGATTGTCTCGTTGGGCAGCATCTTGAGTTTTTTGAACTTAACCAGTTCGGCATGTAATCTGCTGTCTTTGATCTGATCGTTTCCTTCGCATATCTCAGCTAGAGTATCCCACATCTGCTTCGCAGTCTTGAGATATTTGATCTTCTCTCTTGTGATCTTATCCATCGTCTTCATGATGATATGTCTTGCAACCGTATCCAGATTTGACAACTTCCTTTCTTCAGCATCCATCAGAGATGGACTCTTTCTGATCCGAGCGCCAACTGGAAAATCTGGATCACCACCTTCAGATGGGTTGTTGTGGTAGATAATGATAGGTTCTTGTTCAAGAACTTCCATCATTCTGCTTCTTATAGCTCCCAGATGATTGCTCATGAGTATGACCCAATCTGCATACTCATCAATAGAAAACTTGGGTAGATCATGATACATACCAGATGTATTATCCATGCTTAGTGAGTTTTGAAAACAGATGAAGTTTTAAAAACAGTTTTTCAAGATCTGTTCAAGTGACCACAAAGGTTCTTCCTCAAGAACCGATGATATTCAAAGCCAGTGGTCCGTAGAACCACTGCTCTGATACCACTTGTAGGTCCTGAATGGGTTTTGTGAGGGCATAAGTCTAGAGGGGAGGGGTGAATAGACTTCTGAAAAATTTTCGTGTAAGATCAGGTGTGATGTCAGGTTGCCTGATCAGAGTGCGTGTGAATCAGTTTGGAATGATATCCAACTTACTGATCGCCTGATCGCAGACCAGTTCGGTGTCTATCAGTTTAACTGATGTGCGGAAGCTAGTTTTAACACGTGTGAAAAACCAATTTTATAAGATCAGATTCTGAAGTCTATTTTCAATCAGATGACTGAAATGTCAAGCTGGTCAGATTAGTTGCTTGATGCAGACTGATCCTAACTCAGAATATGTATGCAGTTTAAAGCCAAGTTGTGTGCAATAGTGCAAAACAGTTAAGAGCAAGTAAATACACACAAGATTTTTATAGTGGTTGGGACAACCAGTCCTACGTCCACTATTCCCTATCACAAGGGGCACCAACTTAACCAACTGGACTTAGTTTATTGTATTAGTCCAACACAATACAACCAACAGATGTTTATAGAGTTCTCACTCAACCGATCCCAGAAATCAGAACTAGAAACCCTAGTCTGAAATCTTGCTAAACAAACTTAACCTAACTTTGAGTTTGGGTAAAGATTTGTTGTTTGTTCCAACTGGAATTATATCCTAGTTTTGAGGTAGCCTTAAGCTAGAGGATAAGAATTATGTGCTAAGAACTAATGGGATGAACACTTATAAAAACTAAACTTGAATTTGTGTTCTTCGTGCGGAAATCTTGATATAGCTTGAGCTTGATGATAATTTCCGTGTCTTCACTCTGAAGAGTAATCCCATATTTATAGACCTCGAAATCAAAGAGCCGTTGGAGAGCAATTTGAATTTCAGCCTATTTTTGGTAGGTTGCAGGATTGATTTGACTTGCTTCAGGAACGGCATGGCTGAAAGCGTGTATATTTGTCCTTTCTAGCCGTTTGACTTATGCAGCGCCGAATCTCGCATTGTCAGCTCCGTACGTACGTGTCTCGTTCTCATTGGTTAACAAGTACACGGATTCAGTGTTTGTTCTACCAACTAAAGTTGACATTCTTCTTGTCTGATAGTACGTATGATCTGGTGTAACATCAGTTGTCACCTGGTGTGAGCTGACCTAATTAGATAAAACTGATCAGTCTACCTGATAGAGTCTTCTGGTGCAAGTTGTCTTAGCTCAACTAGCAGACTCGACTGATGTAGGTCTTCTGGTCTTCTGGTCTTGATCTTCTGGTAGTCATCTGATCTTCAGGTCTTCTGAACTTGAGCTTCATGTCTTCACCTGATCATCTGACTAACTAACTCGTCTGATCTTCTGACCTCGTCTGGTCTTCTGACTCGTCTTGTCTTTTGCCTTCTTATCTGGTCTTCTGACTTGACTTGTCTTCAGACCTTATCTGGTCTTCTGACTTGACTTGTCCTCTGACCTGACCTATACATATTGGGTTCTCCCTCAATATGTGACCTATCTTATACATCAGTTGTCTATACATTTCAGCTGGTCATCCTATCCTGATTTTAAGTCATCAGTCAGCTAACAGGTCTGACTGGTCCTATTACAACTGTTTTGGCACTTCCATCAAAACTTAATACAGATTTCCCAATAGAGATGAAGTGGAGGAGACATAGACGATTAATGGATCAATTAATCACAATGAATGAATGGAAATTGAAGAGAAAATGTCATTCATCCAAACATATGGATGGAGAGAGAAAATATTTTTTTGCAAAAAAATGGGTAGAAACAAGGTGATTGATAATCATTACGAGAGTATGTTTAAACAATTAAATATTTAAAAATTAATGATGTGGAGATGATGTAGATGAGACATAGTTGATTAATGGATCAATTAATCACAATCATTTCTACATTACTAATTTTCAAATATTAAATTGTTTAAACACACTCTCATAATAATTCTTTAATCATGCATCCATTCATACACCTTTTGTGGGTCCCATTATTACCATATTTCTACCTCTTTTTTTTTTTCCAAAAAAAGTATTTTATCTCTTCATCCATATGTTTGGATGGATGTCACTTAATTTAAAAATCATGTACAATAATTTTAAACACCAACTTTCATTCATCTAATATTTAAACACCCATTGAATGAACCATTATTGATGCTCTTAGTCCAACCCTTATCGGTGATCAAGGGGCTAGTCTAACGGTCCTAGTTTGTGTTAAACTAAGAAAATATAAAATGTGCTTTGTGATTAGTGAATTGAGTTTTACAAGTACATATGTTTTTTTTTAGGAAATAAACATATCCGTTAATAATTTGCAATACATTGTGAGTACATAGGGTACGCTACTCCTGAGAAACCAACTCTAGACCTACCCAATCGAGAGGGCAAGACATGTTGGGGTTATACTGAAAAATATATTTTTTACTTTGTATAATCAAATTGAATTTTTTATTTATTTACTGAAATAAATTATTTATCACTGTTGCGCTAAATATGAATGAATGTTATATATATATATATTTACCGCATATATGTTCAATAAATAGTACGTGTTACATTGTAGTTAATTTGGTGATACCAGATCACGGAAGATCAAATTAACAGTTCCTCGTAACTAAATACAAAGTTCACAACCTAGATGGAAATGAACAATCCATCGTGAAATGTTGAAGTGTAAAGCTCAGATTGACTTGTCTTGACTAAGATATTGCACTAGTGCATTATGGTGCGTTGAATAGGACCTACAGGAGGATAAATTCTTCAGCACTGAACATAGAAGAATTAGACCTCAGTGGTTCGTTATTTCATAATCTCTGTTCCTTAAATAGGATTGTGTGAAATTAATAACTATTGCTTTGACTTATGCTAAGAAGAGAATCAACGTGATTCGATACCTTATATCTTGGCCAATATTATTGATTACACGACGATTGCTAAGATTTAATACGGAAAATCGTGTGCAAGTACGACTTGCTTGATTTGTCCCCTTGGTGGGCTCAGAATCTTTATCATACCAAATCTTGCAAGTGGAAATTTAGTTTCGGTATGGATAATAATGTTTAGCTGTCTTTATTCCAAGGACAAATATATTAATTAATATAAAGTCTATTCAGTGGCTTAATTAATTAGTGGACTAAGATAATCTTAAACACGGGAAATAATGACCGGGAGCCATATTATTGTGAAGTCGTAATATGGGTTAAGATGGATAGTTCAATATTAATTTTATAGTGGAATAAATTAATATTAATGGGCTTGATTAATATTTTGGCTAAATATTAAAGTTTCATAGCCCATTGGAGGTCCAATCTTAATTCTCATAAAGACCCCTCAAATAGCCCAAATTAAAGTACAATTAATGAAAAGGAGAAGAAAATATTATGGCCTAATTTTTCCATTAAATTTCGAAATTAGTAAATAAAATGGGAGAAAGATTTTCTTTGAATTTTGTTATGGAATGAAGATAAGTATTCTTGGAATATAAGATTATCTCATTAAATTCAAGAAATCTCCCACTTGGTTATTTATTAATTAAATTTTCAAAAATTCCATAACAATAAGGAGGAGAAGATTTTGTTGGGAGATATTTTGGGAAATAGAATATATTGGATATATTCAAGATTGTTTCTTGGAGAAGAAGCAATGAAATTTTCCAATGCTCCAATTGACCTAAATTTTCGTCCCCCCCTTATTATAAATAGGAGATGAATTTTTCATCTCCAAGATAACACAAAAATTGATTTTTTCGGAAAAATATCAGCGTCGATAAAATATCAAATATTTTTAAACGTCGACAGATTGTGTTTTCTCGAAAAACTTCAATTGTGAGTGTGAAATTCCATGTGTTGGAAATATTAGAAATCCACAAAGGTGGTGGCAAAATATTTTATTTTTCTCCTTTATTAAAATCGTTCGTGTGAATCCTTCCACCGAATTACGTTCGTGGACGTGTGACATATTTGGGAAGGCTCTTTGAGTTGATCCATCGTCTCAACGGTTGTCTCTACAAGAGGTATGTAATTTCGTAACTCCTAGATTCCGCATGCTTAGGATTTACGTGAATTACGTGTACGCATGTTGCTTATTTGTTTGTTTAATTATTATGTTGAATTGATTTAGGATTAATTCATGTTACTAATTAATTGATTAATTTAAATATGTATTTAAATTCATCTCGAAAATATTCGGGCACCCCTTTATTTCCCAACAAGACAATGTTGAAATTTACTAGCACGTAAAGTAGTTAAACATGCGCAGCGGAATAAATAATTCACCAACAACGAATCAGCAATTGCATAATTAAAATAACAGAATACGTAAACGGAATTCTTACAGTGCTTCGTAAGCAATTTCCTCAAGTACGGTATCCATGTAATTCAAGTTAATGAACTTGCACATATTTGTTAGCGTTGAATCCTAGATGAATTTGCTAGGAAAATTCTATACTAGAGATTTTATGGAGGAAATATTTCTTGTGTTTTAATTAATTCCCAAGGACTCATATAAGTGTAACACTGCGATAAATCAGGTCTATACATGAATTCTTTTACTGTTATGTGCAAAAACTATATTCGTTATACACAAAAACTTTCACTGTTTAAAAATATAAAATATTTTTAAACAATGAGAGTTTTTATGCATAACAGTAATAGTTTTTATTTATAACAGTGATAGTTTTTATACATAACAGTGATCTAAGAAAACTGAGTTCACGGTGAACTCGGGTTCACACAAATTTTTGTCCCCATATATATAGGGGAGGTTTAGCTTAAACCCTAAGTTATTTCCTGAAAATCCATTAAATCAAATCTCATAGATTTGATTTCCATATATATATTTTCCTACAATAATATTTCATATATTATTTTGGGATTCCTAGTTAATTGAATCCAACTTAATTAAACAATAATAGTAATTAATTCTAAATATAATTATTATTACTTCTCCATAAATTAAATATTACATCCAATTTAAAATTTAATCAATCAACTATAATCTGTAAACGAAAGTTACTTGTTGTGTGACCCATAAGACCTCATATATCGAGCGATTAGTCAAACTAACAGTCTTAATTGAACCCTAGTCAATAAATCAGACATTCTCAATATATAAGGTACATTGCGAGGAACTTGCAACAACCTGTAACATATGTGGGCTATTGTGAAAATATTCTTTCATTCATGAATACCCGATTAAGTCTTGAACATGATGAAGTGTCTATTCAAATAACTTAATCATATTTTCTCATTACGCTAATTGATCACGTTTATCACAATTGAACACAAAGTCTAAATGTGGCGTGCATTGGCCAATGACTAATGATCTAGTATGAGAAGACGAGTATTCTCTCTAAATCCACATTGAGGAATGAATCATTTTCTTGGCTCAACTACCAAGCACATGCACTTCGTGATGAACTCAATCCATGACATATCTATCCATGAAGAGTGCAAGCGTCGGTCATGGTCAAAGTTCACCACTCCGCACATGTCGTGCCTATTGACCTCAAGTCAGAGGAGAATCACATCGCTCCCACTAACCGAGACAACCGTAGACACTTAAGTGGAATAACATCAAACGGTTTCTCGGATGGGTATACCAATACCCTCTAAGGTATATGTGGATCCATTATGAGATACCTAATATCTCGTAGTAAGTGAGAACTACTACACTCTCTAAGAGTATGATGCAGATTTCGTACACCAATCTCAAATGCATCATCAATATCCCAGTCTTGATGATCCTTGATCGGGGCTATTTGAGAACCATGCTTAAGTAATCTGAGGTCTCACATCCTCAATGACAACATTGGTTCATGGAAACACATATAAGAATAAATGCAAACAATCAAACATAATATTCAAACAAGTGTATAACCATACATTAATATTAAATGAACTATAATATTAAATCAACTGAATATCATCGAATATTATGTCCTTACAAATAATTGTCTCTAGGACACTAATACTAATAGACAAAGCATCCATACAAGCTGCTAAATCCCACACTAAGCCTGTGATCCTACCAACAATACACGGGTCGAACAACCGGCATCGCCGAGCAACCTCCCACACTAAGATGGCTGCTCGACCTGCCCACCGGATCCCCATCAAAACAGACACCCAACCCGACATAAATAACCCGAAGTTGGCGACATGAGCGGGCAAGCGCAAAGCCACAGTAAGGCCGCCTCCACCCACCGGAATTGTCGACCAACTCCACCAGCGCTACCAACAGTACAACCCTCAAAACATCCCAATAGTCTAGGAGTATAACCAAAAACACCAGAAAACTTAAAACACTTGAAAAAACAAACATACAGTCAATCAAAAAACACACAAAATCTAACAATTCGCAAAAACCTATGTACAAGCAAGATCCACCCATCGAAACGGGGTCGATTCCTCTCCCACCGTCCATCATTAACCCTGATCCCCCCGTGTGTAGGCTGCCGCCGTCATCACCCCCTGCCTCGCGTCCTGCACACGTCGTCGTCTTTTTCACTTGTTCCGCTGAAGCAGTAGTCTCTCCGAGAGTCAGAGAAAGGAGTGGATGGTGGCGTACGATCAACGTGCTCCAAAGGATGACGACGGAGACATCTGCGTTCAATCCAAGCGATCCAAAAACAACAAAGGAAAGAAAGTCTGGAAGGTGCAACCAAATGTAAAAAATCGAATCCGACTAATCGACGAGTCCAATTTGTCCAAATCTGAAACGATCTCACCAAGAACGACCTTAAGAGGAGAATGTGTGTGCATAACGCTGAAGAAAAATAGGAGAAGAACTAGAGAGAGGGCAGAACCTCTCTATCTAGAACCCTCTTTTTTTTCTATGTTTTGTTTACATATATAGGTTTCTTGAACTAGTTAGATGCATTCCATTTTAGCTCAGTTGTAATTCTAGAAGTTGACCCATAGAAGTTGGTTTAAATACTTGACTACCTCACCTTTAAATTTTGTTAAAAAAATTGAATCATAAAAATTTAATTAATACTATATTTTATGAATCAATTTCTCATTTACTCGTAATAGTAGTATTTGTTGGGATATTTTAGTTTTGATAAATTATGTCAAAACATTATCAACTTGTATTTTTGAAGCTAATCTACAGATAACAAGTTGAGGGGGAACGAGATAACAAATTGAGGGGGAACTCACGAAATCGAGCGAAGATGATCGAGATCGAGGCGAGGTCAGTAGACCAAGGTAATCGAGATCGGATAGTAGGATGAGTTCAAAAAACCGATGAAATTTGAACAAGAAGAAACATCTTTTTTTTAAAAGAAAAGTTGATCTGATCTTGATCACGGTTCTGCGAATCTGGTGACTGATATTCTTGACGAGTCTGGTGACGATCTTTCTTGACCGAGTCTGGTGACTGATCTTCTTGACCCGATCTGTGACTGATGTTCTTGACCGGTCTGGTGACTGATCTTTCTTGACTGATGTTGTTGACCAGAATCTTTCTTGACGATCTTCTTGACCAGTCTCTGGTGACACGATCTTCTTGACGGATCTGGTGACGATCTTCTTAACGATGTTGTCTTGTCGGATCGGAGACCCAATCTGCGGACCAGTTTCTCTGGACCAATGCCTGCGGATCAGTTTCTCTGGACGATTTCTGCGGACCCAAATCTGCGATACGAATCAACGACCCGGAATCGGTAGAGTTGAAAGAATAAAGACGAAATGAAATCGGATCATTAGACACACAAAAAAGGTGGCCAATAAGAAGACAACACACATATTGATGTGACATAAAGCGAGGAAGGAAAAGTCTGAAAAAAAAGACAAAGAAAAGCTGGAAGTTATTAGTATGGATTTGAATATTACTTTCCAACGGTAATATTTAAATCCACACTATAAATACATTGCACTATCTTCAAAAGAAGATAATGGAGAATCTGCAAAGTGAAGATTAAAGCCAAATATTCAAGCAACTCCATTCAAGAACACAGAGCATTAAATATCCAAATTTACCCAAGAGTGTTCTACCCTAGATCTAAGCACAAATGTCATATCCTAAGCTTAGAGAGATTTTTCCATCCTTAGCATCGAGGCTAAACAAATGTAAGGGAAAATCTCAACCTAGTTGGAAACCAAACAAACCTTACCCAAATCAGTTTGATAGGATAAGTTTGTAGGTGAGTGTGAACTCGGTAAACATCTAGCAATCCCGAAAGGGAGGGTAGGCAATCCCGTGAGGGAGATAAGTCCCGTTTGAGTGTGAACTCGGTAAACATCTATAGGCGATCCCTTGAGGGAGATAAGTCCCGTTTGAGTGTGAACTTGGTAAACATCTGTTGGGTGTTGGACTAACACGTTAAACTAAGTCCAGTTGGTGCCCCTGATGATAGGGAAGAGTGGATGTAGGAGTTGGACTCCGAACCACTATAAAATTGTGTGTTCTTTACTGCTTTATGTTCTTACTTGCCATATGCATTTGATTATAAGCAAAACACACATCGTTCTTAAAAGCAAACAAAAAAAAATTTGGAATCACTCTGCCCTCACCCCTGTTTTATATGCATCACATGAAATGTTTGCTTCCACACGCACAAAATCGGTTTTAACCGGGACCTCACAGTGGTATCAGAGCGGGAGTTCAAAAGATCACATTTTTTAATGTGACCATCTGAACTGATCTTTGAAAACAAAAACCCGATCTCTGTAAAAATGCATATATTTTAATGTTTTGGTGTCATTATCAAAAAGGGGGAAATTGTTGGGATATTTTAGTTTTGATAAATTATGCCAAAACATTATCAACTTGTATTTTTGAAGCTAATTTACGATAACAAGTTGAGGGGGCGAGAGAACAAATTGAGGGGGAACTCACGAAAATCGACAAAGATGATCGAGATCGACGAGGTCATAGATGAAATTTGTCGAGATCGGATAGAAATAGGATGAGTTCCGAGTAAACCGATGAAATTTGACAAGAAGAAACATCTTGATTTTTAAGAAGAAATGTTGATCTTAGTCTTCGATCTGATCTTGATCTGGAATGTGATCATGTTGATCAAAGATCTTGATCACGGTTCTGACGATCTGGTGACTGATATTCTTGACAGTCTGGTGACGATCTTCTTGACCCGTCTGGTGACTGTCTTCTTCGACGATGTTCTTGACCCGGATCTGGTGACGCGATGTTCTTGACGAGTCTGGTGACGTCTTCTTGACCGAATCTGGCCCGACTGATCTTCTGTGACGGATCAGTTGACGGATAATCTTGACCAATCTGGTGACGTCTTCTTGTCAGTCTGGTGACTTTGATCTTCTTGACCCGGATCTGATTGACGGATATTCTTGACTGATGTTGTCTTGTCGATCTACTTTGTCTTGTCGGATCGGAGACCAATCTGCGGACGATTTCTCTGAGACTGATCTTCTTGACCCGGTCTGATTGACGGATATTCTTGACTGATGTTGTCTTCGATCACTGCTGTTTGTCTTGATCGACCATCGGACCAATCTGCTTGACCAGTTCTGCGGACCAATCTGCATCTGGATCGAACTGATCAGAATCGGAAGAATTTGAGCTGCGGAATAAGGCCAGTGAAATCGGATCAGGATTAGACCGCCTAAAACGGTGACCAATAAGAAGACAACACACATATTGATGTGACGTAAAGGCGCAAAAAAAAAGTCTGAAAAAAGACCGAAAAAAAAGTTGGAAGTTATTAGTATGGATTTGAATATTACTTTCCAATCCGGTAATATTTAAATCCACACTATAAATACATTCCTATCTTCAAAAGAAGATAATGGAGAATCTGAAAGTGAAGATTAAAGCCAAATATTCAAGCAACTCCATTCAAGAACACAGAGCATTAAATATCCAAATTTACCCAAGAGTGTTTTACCCTAGATCTAAGCACAAATGCCATATCCCAAGCTTAGAGAGATTTTTCCATCCTTAGCATCGAGGCTAAACAAATGTAAGAGAAAATCTCAACCTAGTTGGAAACCAAACAAACCTTACCCAAATCAGTTTGATAGGGTAAGTTTGTGGAGGTGAGAATGAACTTCGAGAAACATCTAAGAATCCCGAAAGGGAGGGTAGGCAATCCCGTGAGGGAGATGAGTCTCGTTTGAGTGTGAACTCGGTAAACATTTATAGGCGATCCCGTGAGGGAGATAAGTCCCGTTTGAGTGTGAACTCGGTAAACATCTGTTGGGTGTTGGACTAACACGTTAAACTAAGTCCAGTTGGTGCCCCTGATGATAGGGAAGAGTGGATGTAGGAGTTGGACTCCGAACCACTATAAAATCGTGTGTTCTTTTTCTTTCTTTATGTTTACGTTTTATTCGTATCGTTTGATTATAAAGAAACACACATCGTTCTTAAAAGCAAAAAAAAAATAATTTGGAATCACTCTGCCATCACCCCTGTTTTATATGCATCACATGAAATGTTTGCTTCCACACGCACAAAATCGATTTTAACCGGGACCTCACAGTATTAAATTTCATAAGCTTCCCTAAAAACATATATATATATATATATATAATTTTATTTTGACAAAAATTAATAATTTCACAATCCCAATCTTTTGACAATATTTCATAAACTATTTTGGTACTACTTTTTCGAAGCAAAACTATCTAGTGTGTGGGGTTCACGTACAAGGAGAATTTCACAAAGTGGAGAAAATGTCGTGTTCTCAAAATGTTTAGTACAGCTGTACAAAATTAAATTCAAACAATATTATTTATTTTACATATATATATTTATTTATTTTATTAAAATGAGGAAAAATATATTCGATGAAAACTCAATTTTGAAGGCCCTCTCTCTCTGTCTCTCTCTGGTTTTATCTTCTCTCTCCTCTCTCCTCTCTCCAGAAGGAAAAAAACCTAAAAGAGCTGTTCACCCACAAGTAAGTTTTCTCTCTCTTTCTGTCCCTCTCTCTCTCTCTAAATAATATTATCTGGGCTTTTCTCTCTCCGTCTTTCCTATATTTCTATTTGAGCTATTTATGTGCTTGATTTTTGAAAATTTACAGTATCGCGTGCGATTGGTGTTCTAATTTGTTTTGTTTCCGTTATTGTTGTTACGGATCTGTGATTGTGTGAATTTGTGTTTCAGATCTGTGGCAAAGTGTCAAAGATTGAATATTTTGGACTGGGTCTAGGTTTTCTTTTGGGCGTTTCTAAATTTTTTGCAATATATGTTCTGTATTTTCGTGGATTTTCTTGATTCGAAGGGATCTGTTTGATTTCGCATTTTTGTTCCTGTAATTTGTTGTTGGGGGATTTTTGGTGTTGGTATTCTTTCTTTATGTTTCAGATCTTAGGTTCTGATGTTCTTCATTGCATATAAACATTGGGTCTCCTTTAAATTTGGAATTATGAATGATGTGCATTTTTTGTATAGTTCAAAATGATTTAATTTGTATGGGTAGAAATTTGTTGGAAGACTCACAATTGGTAAATCTCCGTTGATTCCTATATAAATTATTGTTGCATTTGGATTCTGCTCCTTTTTTTGCTCCTAGTTGAAATGCTCACATTTTCATCATTTGTAATGATAAGAACAATTCGGTATATAATATAGCTATGCTTAGAAATTGGTTCTTTGCTGATCACATAATCTCTATGGATTTTTTGACGTTTTGGGTGACAATATTCAATGATTCAATATCTGAAATGGAAGAGTGGGTCTTGCGTGAGACGGGGCATAATTTGGGATCGAAGCTTTAACACTTTGGAAGGGATTGAAAATGTATGATGACCTAATGATTTATATGTTTCTTTCTTGTATATATAGATTCTATGGATGAAGATAGCCTGAGGAATTGGGGTTACTATGAGCCCCCACTCAAAGGGCATCTCGGTCTCCAGCTCATGTCGTCCCTATCTGATCGAGACACGAAACCCTTCCTATCAGGGAGAGATAATCCCGTAATGGTATCAGCAAACGGGGCCTTCCACCCTCGTGATTGTGTCGTTTCCGAACAACAGGTCACTCACATGGACTTTGTACGCGATAATTGGATAAATCCTCGCGAAAAATTCATGCACATCTTCCCAGGAAACCCTTACAACCCCATTCTTGCCTAGTCCTCCGGGTCCCACCATCCAATGCAGATGGTACAACAGCCAGAAACACCCAAGGAAGAGCCCGTCGTTGTCAAGAAGGAAAACACCCCCACCAAAAAACGGGGCGGCCCGACCACCCCAAAAACCCCCAAGGCAAAGAAACCTAGAAAAGCCCCTGAACAGAAGGATCAAAATGGTAATAACCCCTCCGTTCAAAGGGCAAAAACGGCAAAGAAGAACGTCGAGGTTGTTATAAACGGGATTGATATGGACATAACGGGAATCCCAATTCCCGTTTGCTCGTGTACTGGTACTCCACAGCAGTGTTATAGATGGGGGTGTGGGGGGTGGCAGTCGGCTTGTTGTACCACGACTATATCGATGTATCCACTCCCGATGAGCACAAAGAGACGTGGGGCCCGCATTGCTGGTCGGAAGATGAGTCAGGGGGCTTTCAAGAAGGTTCTGGAGAAACTGGCATCCGAAGGGTACAACTTTGCTAACCCGATTGATCTCAAGACGTATTGGGCGAAGCATGGGACGAACAAATTTGTGATAATCAGATAGGTCGAGAAGCAGAGGATCGCTGTCACCACCGCATCTGGTCCGTTTTCCATGTATATATTAAGTGGCCTCTTGCTGTTTGAAATTTTCATACATGTTTGAAATCCTTGACTTGTTATGGTTCTTGCAAAGCCATTAATTGATTCGCCTTTGTTGTTGACTTCATAGGCTGGGAACATTTTTCTGGCTGTTGAGGGTAGGATAATGAATTGTTTCGTTTATTTAGTTAATGGATGATTTTGATATTTATTTCTTCTTTCCTTGCATAATTCTCATGTTTTACTTGTTATACTATCTCTTCTTCCTGTTATGTTTCTGTATTGAGGAGAGATATACTGTTATTTGTAGTTTTGACATGCAAAATTCATTTACTGAAACATGGTTTTTTCTATTTATGGACATTCTGTAGGCTTTTCTCTGACAGCATAAATTTCTGGAATGGTTTTTTTTTCACAATTTTTGGTTATCCTGAGATGCTTGTGCCAGCTTTTTATTAGGAATATCAGGAAGTTGAAGTGGAAAAAGTAAATTAATGTGGTTACATTAGAAAAATTCATTTAGGAGGAATGAAAAGAAGTCATTTTTGGTGTTTGTGAAATGGATCTTAAATCATTTATCTTTCTCACTTGGTATTCATTAATTCTATTGATAATTTTCTTTCTAGTATATTTACTTTTGTCTTAGAGCAGTGGGTCTTATGTGCATTCAGGTGCACTGTGCACTCATAGTGTATTTTAAAACCATGCAATTTTTTATATTGAAAGATGCAACTTGTTTATATTGAACCGTGCAATTATTTTTCATATTATTAGTTGTACGGTTTACTATAAACAAGTTGTATATTTCAATATAATAAGTTGCATGATTCTAAAATGCATTATAAGTGCACGGTGCATCTGGATCCATACAAGACTTAGCCGTCTCATAGAGATGGTTTTCAATTAGGTGTCTCAAAAAAGAAGCTGAAATAATTGACAGAGCCATGGGAGTGTATAATGTGTTCCAAAAGAGTGATTCTGAATAACACTCACTCTTTGCATTAGGTTTAGTTTGTTCCAAAAGAGTATAATTCTGAATCACTATCACTCTTTAGTTTGGATGGAAAGATACGACAGTGGATATAAAATTAGTAGACAACAGTCTTATATTTGGTAGTTTATTATATGTAATTGTCTAACACAAGATTCCCGAAAGAATTTTGTTAGTGATTGATTAAATTGATTTGTTTACAAAATGGAATTTGAACTGTATTCAATTTCACTCTTGATTTTTGTTATTTCTTTTGGGAGGATTTTTGTATAATTTATTGGATGATTTAAGCGTTTTACTTTTCAATTCTTAAAAAGTAAATCCCTAGTGCAACCTTTAAAAAAGGGTTAATTCCATATAAATACACGATCTTTAGGTTCAGTATCAATTTAATCACGACTTTTAATGTTTTTGTAAATTTTTTTAACCTTTTATGATATTTCAATTTGATACACATTTTTGAATTCTGACTGATCATTGATGACGTGTCTTGCCAGAGCAGGTATGTTTATACCATGTAAGATGTCATAATGAATGTCACATACTCATATGTGTCCACGTTATAATAATAAACATTCAAAAAGAAAAAAAACTCTAAAAATATAAATTAATAGAAACAAAACTAAAATAAAAAATGAAACAAATATCTTAAGAAAAAAAATCTAAACAATTATCTCTGGCCCTAAAAAATGTTTCTTTAAAAAAAAAAATCATTTCAACACCGTTTCGTCGCAAGGAGTGACCTCTCCTTCTTCGGCAACAATCTCATCTGCTCTACCATCATGTATTGTGAAATTTCTTGGTGATATACATACTGTTGATTGAAGGTTTTTTGTTGTTGATTTCGTGCAATTTCTTCGTGAAATTTTGGATGATATTTCTGTAATTTGATTAAGGATTTCTTTTCGTGGGGCTAAGAGATTCTTCAGTGGAGGATGGCGGAGGGTGCAGTGTGGTTGAGGTATACATGAGCAGGGATGGGATAGTGGCGGCACGAGAGTTGGTGCCACGGCAGGACAATGATGACATGATATATGCAATCAGGAACAAATTGGGGAAGATGAGTCTATTGAACTTTTCTTTTGTTTGATTTTTACTTCTGGTTTTATTTTATTTGGATTTTAAAGTTATTTATAATGTTAATTACTTTTATTTTTCAGTATTTTTAAATTTAAAAAAATATATATATTATGAGGCGCACATTTTTTTCTATCTTGCTTCCAACATGACATAGAACATGGTTAAAGATACAAGCTCCGTTGAGACACGTCATCAATGACCGGGTAGATTTTAAAAATGTGTATTGAATTGAAAAATAGTAAAAGGTTGAATTTTTTTACAAAAATAATAAAAGTTGTGATTAAATTGAAATTGGACATAAAAATCGTGTATTTATATGGAATTAATCCTTAAAAAAAAAGGAATGGTAAAGAAAAAAACATGAAAGAAGTAATAATACGTAGAGTTGGCAATTCTCATTGGGTCAATTGGTATTTTTGGGCTGTCTTGGTCAATCAAATTGAAATATTTAGATAATCGATCAAATTGAGTTTAAGTGAATATTTTTCTCGCAAACAAGTATTTACGTTGAATTAAAATATATAATTTAAAGAAAAAAATTCAAATTCCTTAAAGAAAAAAATAAAATTTCAAATACTCTTATTTTTTTACCAGTCAAATATTTCATATTTATAATTTATACTTGAAGATATAATTTCAAATTGATCAAATCCTTCGGTAAAATCCAAATTTATAAAATTCAAAGTCTCAACTTTAATAAAAATGATACGATAATATAAAATTTTATTAAAATGTGGGGCCATCGAGTTGGCCATTAGCCACGGGCCAAATTAGCCCAAGCCAATAAGGTTCACGGACCGCATGGATTAGGCCTCATAGGCCATGAACTTTTGCCATGTATTTTTGTAGCTTAACTCATACTATCTCCGTTCTAAATCAGTTTTCACAGTTGACTTTTATACGTATTTTTGTGAGTGAATTTTGTATTAGTAATTAAAATGATAAAGTGACTTTTAAAGAGGGTTATGATAGATAAGTGTCTCGTCTATCATCTCCCTCCTTAAAAGTCACTTTATCATTTCAGTTACTAATACAAAATTTGCTCGCAAAAATGAGTATAAAAGTCAACTGTGAAAACTGATTAGGGACGGAGGGAGTACTTACTTTTGAGTTGGATGAGTTGGTCAATTGGGGGGATAATATCATTTTTAGTCCTGTAAGTTTGGACGATTCCATTTTTAGTCCTATAACTTTTCACTTTTTCAATTTTAGTCCTGAATGTATCAATTTCAGTCCTTTTTTGTCGAAAATTTTAAAATTTCGCCGGAATCCAGCCGGAATAAGCATTTGCACTTCACATGACACTTCAAAATTGAGATTTTTTTTAATTTTTCGGTGACCTAGGCAGGCGGACTATCATGTAACAAAAAAAAAGATTAACTTTGAAGTGTCACGTGAGGTGCATATACTTATTCCGACGAGATTCCTGCAAGATTTTAATATTTCCGACCAAAAGAGCTGAAATTGACACATTTAAGACTAAAATTGAAAAAATAAAAAATTACAGGACAAAAAATGGAATCATTCAAATTTACATGACTAAAAATGATATTATCTCGTCAATTGGGCTAGACTTAAATTGTCGCCTCTAAATATTTGTGTTCATGTAATATATATATATCTGTTAGTGTTAGTGTCCTAGAGACAATCCATTGTAAGGACATAATACTCATATAATATTCAGTATTGGTTTAATATTATTGTTTGTTTAATATTAAATGTATGGCGTTACACTCATTAGAATACTATGTTTGATTGTTTGCATTTATTCTTATATGTGTTCCCTTGAGTCACTGCTGTCATTGAGTGAGTGAGAACTCAGATGACTTAAGCATGATTCTTAAATGGCCCCAATCGAGGATCATCAAGAATGGGATATTGATGATGTAATAGAGATTGGTGTGCGATCTGCATCATACTCTTAGAGAGTGTAGTAAGATCTCACTTACTACGAGATACTAGGTATCTCATGATGGATGCACAAATACCTTAGAGGGTATTGGTATACCCATCCGAGAAACCGTTTGATGTAGTTCCACTATATGTGTCTACGGGTGTCTCGATTAGTGGGAGTGATGCGATACTCCTTTGACTTGAGGTCAATACACACGACATGTGTGGAGTGATGAACTTTGACCATGATCGACGCTTACACCCGTCTATGGGTAGATATGACTTGGATTGTATTCATCACGAAGTGCATGTGCGTGGTAGTTGAGCCAAGAAAAAGATTCATTCCTCAAAGTGGATTTAGAGAGAATACTCATCTTCTCATCATAATTGGATCTAAGTCATTGGCCAATGCACGTCAACTTAGACATTCAAATAACTTCATCATGTTCAAGACTAATCGAGTATTCGTGAATGAAAGGAGGAAATCGCAATTGCCCACGTTTCAGTTACATGTAGTTGCATGTTTCTCGCAACGTACCTCATATATTGAGAATGTCTGATTTATTGACTAGGGTTCAATTAAGACCGTTAGTTTGACTAATCGCTCGGTATATGAGGGTCTATGGGTCACACAACAAGTAGTTCCCTTTTATGGATTATAGTTGGTTGATTAAATATTAAATTGGATTTAATATTTAATTTATGGAGAAGTAATTAATAATAGATTAATTTGGAATTAATTATTATTAATAATATTTAATATTTAATTAAATTTGATTTAATTAAATAAGAATTCCCAATAATTATATTTGGAATATAATTGTAGGATTTAATGCATATGAAAATAAATCGTAGAGATTTTCATATAAGGCATTTAAATCCGTAGAGATTTATATTTAGGGAATTAAATTAAAAGGAATTAATTTAATTCAAGATTAGGGATTTTATTTCCCTAATTGGGCTAGCTTAGTGTTTAAGTTGGGCCTCCCTATATATACAAACTCCAGAGAATTCACAAACAACGTTACTTCATATTTTCTCCATAAGATCTAGAGTTTGGATTTTTCTAGCAAGTCTGTCTCGGGATTCAACGCTGGCAAATCCGTGCAAGTCTATAATCGGGGATTACGTGGATACCGTAGTAGAGAAATCTGCGCTCAACCTACTGTAAGATTTCTCGTTATGATTATTGTAATTTGTATGCAATTAACTGTTCGTTGTTGGTGAACTTAATTTCCGCTGCGCATGTGATTACGTGTTTTACGTGCATCTAGAGTCCAACAGTGGTATCAGAGCTCCATGCTCTTGATTTAATTGCATATTTAATGTTTTATATTAAAAGTTTTTTAATATAATGGTACGATTGAGTTTGACGTCAACCGCACCGGATTATTGTTTATTTGTTGGGCGTGGGGTTTGCTTTGTTTGACAAAGCAGATGGTTTTATTAAAACCACCCACTTTGTCTTCCTCGTCACTCGTCCCCAAATTTAGGGTTTTTCGAAAACCCCAAATTGCCTGATTCAACGTCGCTCGGTTGGGGGCGGAGACCTGCGGCCCGTCGCTAGGCGATAGCCATGCGGACCCGCTCGCCCATCGCGACGGCGGCGCAACCTCATCCTGTTTCCCCTATTTGCGACTCGTCGCACCCTGGCTACAAATCTTCGATTGGCACGATTCTCGAAGCGAAGGCGGTTCACCGTCGTCATCTTCGGTGTGTCGTTTCACTCCCTAATTAAGTCGGCAGAGGCGTTTGTTCTTCGATTAAAATTGCTTGGAGCGATTCATCGATTGCGCGAAGCCAAGTGGCGGCGGTGATGCATCTGCGCGCCTAGGGCGGCGCGGTGAGATCGTCCGCGCTCAAGGTCCGGCATCGATGGACCGTTGGTTCTGGTTATTGTGTTCATTGCGAAACTTGGTCGATCCATTGGCGTTGCCAATGGCAGCATTCACTTTGGTCTTGACTCTTTTCGTTCCGGATGTTTGTTGCTCTTGTTGATTCGATTGATTGTTTATGACCCTATTTGATTGTTTCCTGGTTGATTGCTCTTAAACGATGAATCTGGAAATTTTGTTTTGGGGTATGGACATTTTGGAACTGCTCGAATTGTTCAGATTGGATCTGTTTTGGAAGGGTGATGATGTGGGAGGGCTGTTTTGCAAATTTTATTTGAGACAGGCCCTCCCGTGTAAATTTAGAAATTGCACCTGAGCCCATAACAATAAAACAATTAAAATTTAATTTTATAAATTAATTTGAATTAATTTAAAAATTGCTTATTGGTTGAACCAGAATAATTAATTGGATTAATTATTTAAAGTCGAATTAAAATTGGATTTTAAAATTCGGTTTAAAAGAAATTATTAAATCCCACTGTTTAACTAATTTTAATTAATTCGTTAACGTCTTTATAGTCCACATTATAAATGTTTGGGTAGGCGGCACCCAATAATTGTAGGACCGTATTAATTGTTTGTGTAGACGGCACCCATATAAGTGTTAGTCCGTGTTGGTCCCGGTGCTAACGAGTCTTACACGTGTATGGGGGGAATACACGTGTTCAGTGATTTTTAAAAACTTTTCTTCACTGAGGTCAGATGGGTCAGGTTGTCCTGATGATTTGGCCATGAGAAGCACATATCGCCCTGAGTCAAAGTCTACGAGACAATCGATCTGAAGCCGCTTTTCGAAGCCTCGAGATAATCCCAATCGAGCTGAGTTTTCGGAGATCTGAGTTTGCTTGGATCGATAACTATCTTCTTGAACCCTCGATGAGTGAGTTCGATTTGGTAACTATCTGTTTCTAGCTACTCGGATGTCTTGAAATGGTTGGCCCTAAGTTTAAACTCGTTTTTAGCTTTCTTTGAAAACCTTCCTTTTAATGAAATAGTGATTAAGGTCATGATTCGATTTAGATGCAAGTTCGATGGATTGATTCCAACCCCAGAATATCGGTGAAAATATGCTTTCGATTAAAGATATGCAACGGATAATCAATGCGAGCGAAAAAATTTAAACAACCACAAACAATTTATAGTGGTTCAGAGACTTAAGCTCCTACGTCCACTCTCTCTGACCTTTCAGATAAATTCCTTAACCACTTCCTAAGGTCTTCTGTCTACCTCAATGTAGTTTACTAACCTTTTTACTTTGAGCTTTCTGACTACCACCTTGTAGTTTACTTACTCAAACACACACAAGCTTTCTGACTATCCAAGATAGTTTACTCACTTATTCTCTAGAGTTTTCTGACTACCTCAATGTAGTTTACTAACTCTTTACAACTCCAACTCACCAACAATCACACTCAAACTACCTTATAAAGGGTTTGGGGTTTCTTGGTTGGTTTCCAACTAGGATGAGATATCCTTTACAATTAAGTACAATGCAAAGGCTAGGATATCTCTACTAAGCTTTGGATATATCTTATCAAACTAGGCTTAGTGAATGAGCTCTCTTCAATGTAAAGCACTTGGGAAATTCTTGGGTTTTCGAGTGCTTCAACTTGCAATAATAAGTTTGAGCTCTTGAGTTCCTTACAAATTTCCTGTAACCTTCAATGTAGAGGGTCACTAGTATTTATAGGCAATCACCAAGGTCACTCTTGAAAAACTATCCGTTGGAAGAGATAGCTTCATGAGTTTCCTCTTATGGTGTGTGATGAACGGCTATTTTTAGGGTTTGAATACTCCCTTGCATGTTTTAGGTAATATGCTTTTCATGCAGCCACTCACCACTTTTTGCAGTCTGGAACATAGTACTACTGACATGCTTCAGTGACCTGTCGCTTTCAGTGTCAGTAAAGTACAGTGATGTCTTCTTCTGATTGGCTCTTGTCTTCAGTAAATGTAGACAAACATAACGGCTCTTTTTTGTCAATATCTCTGAGTGATATAACCTTAACAACACTTAGTTTTAGTTCATTTTGTCTGCATGAGAATGTCTTGGGCAATATCTATTTTTCTAAGTATTCGTGTTTTTCTCAGTTTTGTATCCTTCAGATAGATATTATTCAGTGCCTCGGAACATTCAGGTTATACTGAGCATTTAGTAGATTACTGAGTCTTCAGTAACTACTGTGACTTCAGTATCTTCAGTCTTCAGAGTCTTCTGAGTCTTCAGTGTCTTCTGAGTCTTCAGAGATATACTGACTGATATACTGAGTCTTCATACTGAGTCTTCAGTTTCTCAGTCTCGTACTGAGACTTCAGTTTCTTAGTCTCATACTGAGTCTTCAGTTTCTCAGTCTCATACTGAGTCTTCAGTTTCTCAGTTTCATACTGAAACTTCAGTTTCTCAGTCTCATACTGAAACTTCAGAAACTTACTGAGTTCTTCAGAATCTTCAGAATCTAACCTGATCTATATCTGCTGACTATACATGGTGCAGATAACATCCTGAACACTCTAAACTGAATCCTGACTCATATATCAAGATTATCCTGAACATGTCATACTCAGGGGTTTTGGGATCTAATCAAAATCTTCTTTATTAAATTCATCTCCCAACAATTTCCCCCTTTTTGATGATGCCAAAACCATCTTGTTACAAAAACACTTAACCTATACTCAGGTTTCAGTTTTTCCTATTACAATCCAAGAATGGCAAATCTCCCAACAAATTCACAACAAATTCATCACAATGGCATATCAAATATAAAGACATGTAAAAAGATAATGAGATATTATCTTTGAGCATAAAGATAAAGTTTCATTGATTGTAGAAAAAGAAGTTACATATTACAATGAACTTATCAGAAACAAAAACAAAAACTAAAGAAGTTACAAAGAGTCTTCAGTCTTTGGTCTTCAGTCCTCTTCAATCTTGAGCTTCAGCTCTTCATTCTTCTTCAACCTCATCCACAGGCACCTCCAGGTTGAACATCCCATAATATCTCTTCTTCAATGCATCTCTTTCCTTGATGATATCTGGGTTGTTTCCTGTCAGCCCTAACTGGATGCATACTGAGCAATTTCTTGATATATGGCTGTCTCATTCACCAAGCCATTCTCTAGTCTAGGAGCAGGGTATGTGTATGGACCAGGGGCAGTAATCTGTGTATTACCTTCATCCACAAGATTAATCCAACTATGTAAGTACTTTGGATAGAAGGTTAACAGATAATCAATGAAGGCTTCATTTGAATCTGAGCTTGTCCCCCTCCATTCTCTCAGAACTTCATAATAAAACCAGAAGGTTCTCTTTATTTCTTCCCAGGCATCATTGAATTGGATAGGCATCCATTTATCAATGTGCGGACACTTTTGAGTTTTAGCAGTCCCCCTCCTTTTGCTCAGGAATTTCTTGAAACCACTTCTGCGCTTCTGCTCTTCTTCTTTCTTTTTCCTTATTAAAGGAACTCCTGATACTGAGGCAACAGTTTTCTTCTGTTGTTCCACCTGAAGTGATTTCAGAGCTTTCCTAGTGTTGAAGACTTCCTTTTCAGCTTCCTCTTCATACTCTTCAAAGTCCATTATCAGCTTTCTTTGAGTAGCTTTAGAAGCTTTAGCTCTTTTCTTTTCAGGTTCAACAAATGCCACAGCCTTTCTCTTGATTGGTTGTTCTGCACCGGCTTGGCTTGTTTCCACTTTCCACCCTTCTTCTACCACTCAGTTTTTCAGCAATGACTTCTTGCATTGTTTCCTCATAAACATGAGTGTAGATAGGCTTTTCCACTTGCTTGGATTTGAGCTTTTCAGTGGCTTCAACTTCCTTTAAGGCTTCAACAACATTTTTCTTTTCAGCCTCTTTGTCTGTCTTTCTCTTCAAAGTGTGTGCCAATAACTTCTTCAGCTCGGCTCCTAGCCTTTCCCCCTTCTTGGCACCATACCTTGGAAGAAGTTGAGACAGTGCAGTGTCCATGTGATATTGCTCTTTGCTGACACTTCACACTTCTCCAGCCAACTGGTCTTGCTCTTCCTCCAGCCTCATCAAGTGGTTCTTAGCCACAGAGAACTCTTCAGACAATGGTGCAAACTGATTAGAGAAGACATCTTTCAGCATCTCTGTCATCTTGGTCATGAGCAGGGAGCCCATTTCCTCAACAACATTTTTGATCAGTTGATCATTCTTCTCCACCAGCTTGGCTTCTAGAAATGAAGTCCTCTCCTGATACATTTGCTTCATCTCTGTGCTCAGTTCAACCTTTACTCCATCTACCTTCCCTTCAATGGCAGTCATCTTGTCATTCAGAGATGTCTGAAGTTGCATCAGGTCTGAAGTAGAACTCAGATTCTCTATCTTCAGGGATTGGTTGGCCAATGCTTCTTCAATCTGAGCAACTTTTTCAACAATTGGCACAACCTTATCCAGCTTGTCCTCAATGGGACTGAAGTCAATCTCTGGAGCATATATGACTTGTTGTTTCTCCTGAGCTGGTTGCTCCGCCTGAGCCTCAGTCTCCACCTGAGCTTCAGTATCCACCTGAGCCTCAGTCTGCATATCATACATAACAGAATTAAAGATAGAAACTTCAGTAGCCTTGACATAATGTTTAGTAGTGCCAAAAGTTACCTGAAGAGTACTAACTTCAGTCTGAGGATGTGTGATATCAGGCTGTCCAGCATCAGTACTTTCCTTCTCCAATTGAGATTGCTTCTCAACATTCCCATGTTGATCCCCTTTATGATCTTTATCTTTGGAGCTCGGGGCACCAACATCAGCTTCCCTCCTTTCAGCAACCTTTTTCCTGACCAACTCATCAAAATCTGAGACTTTCATCCGGAGCTTGGTCTTCCTGAATCCTGAGAACTGAGTCAGCACTGCAGTTTCTTCATTCCACCAGTCCTCTCCTCTAAATGAGGCAATGTTGAGCATTTCAGGCAATGTCTGGTTCAGAATGTAGACTGTTGTCCTCAGTCTAAAGAAGAGATCCTGAAGGTCAGGATATGAGCTCATCTCAGGGTACCTGTCCAATATGAACTGTTCCCCCTTGCTGCGCCACTCAGTCTCTTCTGCTTTGCCCTTCTTCAGCTTCGGGCTCTCAGGTTCAGTAGGAATGGCTTCAGGTGCTGAGGGATCAAAGAATGGATCACTCAGGAGCTCATCAAGATTCAGTAGCTCCTGAGACTCAGCTTGGTCTGAGGTTTGAGCAGGTATCTCCACAGTAGAAACCTGAGCTTGTTCTGAGGTCTGAGGTCCCTTGAATATTTCTTGAGAAAAATTGTCTGAGCTCAGTGATGTCTCAAGAACCTCAGAGAACACTTGTTCCTCAGTTTGCTCTTCTGCAGTAGACACAACCTGAGCCAGTACTTGTAATGATGATTTCTGACCTTGCTGGCCCTCAGGTTGTACTTCTTCAGGTTCACTCACCTCCTCCTCAGTGGAAATATGAATTCTTTTGCGCTTGGGAGCCAGAGCTTTCTTCTTCAGGGCTTCTCCCTTCTCCCTCTTCACCTCCATCAAAGCCTTCCCCCTGGCTTGATGGGCTTCTTCAGCAGCTCCTTCTGCAGCAGTTTCCACTTTCTTCTCTTTCTTTCCCTTCAAAGTCTTCCTTGTAGCAGTTGGCTTGAATAGGATCTTAGACTTTGGAAAGGGTGAGGAGTTGGCAAAAAATGTCTCCTTCCTCTCTGCACATCTCCAAAATGAAGGCTATTTTGGTTGCATGAAGAATTTTGTCTTTGATTACCACCGAACCATCCTCCTTCT